>LNAC01000893.1:464664-502670 GCA_002007465.1 Ailurus styani
GGGAGCCTGCTTCCTCCTCTCTCTCTGCCTGCCTCTCTGCCTACTTGTGTTCTCTCTCTGTCAAATAAATAAATAAATAAAATCTTAAAAAAAAAAAAAAGAGGAGATACCAGATAGCTTGCATTTTCCCTCTTTCTCTCTGCCATGTGATGACACGGCAATAAGTCCTTCTCAGGAAGAGTGCTCTCACCAGGAACATCAGCTAGCCCCTTGACCTTGGATTCTCCAGCCTCTAGAACTGTGAGAAAGTAAATTTCTGTCATTTAAGCCATAAAGTCAATGGTTTTATGTTATGGCGGCTCAAGCAGACTAACACAATCATACACACACACTCACACACACTATGTGAAAAAAAATTCTGAAAATTAAAATAAGGAAAATAAATTCATATTATTCTTGATAGAAGACAGTAATTTGATTTTCTCTCAAATTCTGGAATCCCTGTATAACATCGGTTGTTAGAAAATAAAAGAAGGAATCCTGTAATTGTAATGCACTGTACCTTAGGTTTGTTCTGGACCACTAGGCTGAATATATCATAATACATAGTCTCATGGCATAGATAACAAGTATTATATTATTGCCAGCAAGTTCCAGCATAAATCATCCAGTACATACTGATGATCAGTATTCAGCAATGCCAAAATTCTCTGTTAAAAAGTAGTGTTTAAAGTGTTTCTCTTGTGATTGCTACCAATCCATTCACTTCATCCGTTCGATTCTGGGTCTCTTACTCTCATCCCTATCACATCTGTCCTTGTTAAGGGAACCAATGTCCCCTACATGATTAACTATACCATATAAATACTCCTAGAGCAAAAAATCTAGTTATATTAGTCCTTCTTTAGAAATATTTACTAGTCGGGGTGGCTGGATGACTCAGTCTTTAAGTGTCTGCCTTCAGCTCAGGTCATGATCCCAGGGTCCTGCGATCAAGCCCCCCATGGGGATTCCTGCCCAGCAGGAAGCCTGCTTCTCCCTCTCCTACTCCCCTTGCTTGTATTCCCTTTCTCACTGTCTCTCTCTCAATCTCTGTCAAATAAATAAATAAAATCTTAAAAAAAAAGAAATATTTACTAGTCAACCATATAATCCTCAAAATTCCTCTGACTTACCTTTAAAACTTTTGGTAAATTTTCTAGCACATATTTTTGACCTTATCAACTACATTTGACCTTACAGGTATACTGGATTTCAGTCAAACAAGAAAATCTTTCTGTTTCCAAATGCACCTGCAGTTGGCCTCTCCTTTTCTTTCTGTAGGAATACTTTCCTCTTTATTGAAGTCTGTATAAATCCTACCTATCCCTCAAAATTTATTTAAATTCCATTTTAACTAAATCATGCATTTATTAAGTATATACTATGTCATGTCTTTTGCTACTTATTGCAGACAAAAAGACAAATGAGATATGATCCTTGATATCCAGGAGCTTAGAGACAAATATACTGAAAAAAATGTGTAAACAAATAAATTCGATGTGATTTTATAGATACTAGAAGTATATATAATATGTAATAGAAACCAACTGAAGGGTATAACTGAAGAAGAACTGAAATAATTGGTGTTCTGCTGATGGACAAAAGGTGACATTTATTTATATGCTAAAGAAATAAGAACAACAAAGACATTTTAAATAGAGAAGAGTAATGGCAATGTTCAAGTATATGCAGGTGGTTTCAGATATGTCATGCTGTCTTGGGAATAAAGATGTAAGGGTAGTGAGGCACTAAAAATTATATAATAGGCAAAGAACAGATCATAATGACACTATTTAAAAGTCAGGAGTTCTCAGTTATTTTGATGGCATTAAGCTTACTTTTGAAACCCATTCTCTATCATATAGAAAACAGTAAAAGGCTCTCACATTTTATAATAAATACAATTCATGAAAAATTATATGAGATTTATTGAGCTGCTTTTGGCTTTTGATATGTCACATTTATAAAGATTAAATTAGCATTTACTAAAGTCAATTTTGTTATTATTTCAAAAATTTTACAAAATGTTGACAAGCTTAAGAGACCTTAGGCATTATGGACACCCAGTAGATAAAATTATTCTGACATATGTGGCAAATATTCATTGAAATATTTTTAATAAGTAAAGTCCATATTTAGATTTATGTTTCAGGTATGACATATGTGGCAAATATTCACTGAAATATTTTTAATAGGTTAAGTCTATATTTAGATTTATGTTTCAGGTAAATCAATTTTGGGGAATAGATGAAGACGGACTTAAAGGAACAAGAATAAGTGCCATATAGCTACCTCATGGAGCTGTCATGGTGAATCATGTTTTCTTACCCCCAAATTTTATAGTACTTTAGGGAATTTCAGTTAGGGTTTTGATGGAGTAGTTTACAGTAGATTAATACTCTCACCAAGGCCAATTAGAAAGCCAAAGTAAACATGAAAATAAACTATGTCTGAAGGCATTGGAGAACTGCCAAGGCAGTCAAATCTTGAGGAGCCGAAATCACAGACAAGCTTATTAAATCAGCCTAACACTACATTGTTTCAGCTATGCAGAACTAAAGACTGAGATGCCTAAAGTGTGGCTTAGCAACTTTGCAGAATATTTGTCAGTCCGCAGATTCCAGGGAGACAAAAAAACCCTCAAGATCCACCAAGAGAAGGAACCCTATGACCATTCCAATCTCTCAGTTGGGAGCCTAGGAAAGGATATAAGCATGAGGTGAACCAAAGGTCACAACAGAGGTTTATACACCTTTGGATCATTTCAGACTGCAATTACACTGTAGAGATCTGACCATACTCCAGCTTCCTGGAAGAGAGTAGGATGAATCTTTTCCTAGGATGGCAAATCATCTATCAACCTTAATATTTTTGCATATAAAATGTCTGCTATTCATTTTAAAATTATCAGATATAAAAGGGAAGAGAAACAGGCAATAGAAATAGATCAAAAGAGTTTCAGGTAACCGAGTGACTAGACTTGGACATTAACATACTATGAATAATATGTTCAAGAAAATAGATAACAAGATGTAGAATTTCATCAGAGGACTGGAGTGTATAAAAATATTTAAATGGAAATTCTAGAAATGAAAAATGCAACTAAATTGAGTCAAATCTGTAGTGTAGATAGGATTAACAGCATTTCAGACAAAGTCAGAGAGACTTGAAAACAGGTAAGTAAAAAATATTTGGCCAAAGCACAAAATGAAAGGAAGTTAGAGTGGGGCACCTGGGTGTCTCAGTCAGTTAAACATCTGGCTTTTGATTTCAGTTCAGGTCATAATATCAGGGTTGTGAGATCAAGTCCTAAGTTGGGCTCCATGCTGGGCGTGGAGGGTGCTTAAGATTCTCTGTCTTCCTCTGCCCCTCCCTCCACCCTCTCTAAAAATAATAAAATTTTTAAAAAGAAGAAGCTATAGTGTATAGGGGGAAGTGAGGCCATGGTGAAAAATTAAGCAACTTGTAATGAAATCCTAGTGTAATAGGAATAGAGAATGGTGTAGAAGTAATATTTGAAGAGATACAGGCTTAAATTTTTCCAAAGATGATTAAAGACATCAAGCCTTGGATTACAAAAAATTGAATTCAAAATTCAAAATATGAATTCAAAAATAAAAAGTGCAAAGGAAACCCTTCTATGCATAGCAAAGTAAAACTACTAAGAGCTAAATTTGGAAAGAAACTCTTAAAAACCAAAAGTAAAAGACATACTGTCTTCAAATGAAAAAAAAAAACAAAAACAAAAATACAAACAAAAAAAACCAACTTCATATATTTGCCTATGAAGTATCTACATATTTCAAAAGATTAAACAGACTTAGAATAATTCTCTTACAACAGTAAAGATAGAAATCACTGATAAGGTATAAATTAAAATTTCTCAAATATAAGCAGATTAAACAACATACTTCTAAACAACTCATTGAAGAAAAAAACATTAAAAAATTTTAAAACATTTTGAATATAATTATAGTATAATTATGATTTTTTATATTTCAGGATAATAAAAATATGACATAGTAAGATCAATTTTTCTCATGATCATACATAAAAAGTCCTAATCCAAATGTAAATACACACACACATAATATATATTTGCATATATAGAGAAAATAATGTTTCATAGGCAAATTTGTTTAACTTCAAGAATGCAATATTGATTAAAGATTTGTATACCAATCAACATAATTCCTCACATTAATAAGAAAAAATAAAGTTCATCTACTTAGCTGGAGACAAGGCATTTGATAAAATTCAACATATATTCATTTCTAAAACTCCTAGCAAAGTAGGAATAAAAGGCCAGGATTAACTTTGGTTAAAAAGAGATATAATCAAATTGTAATTAACAGTATTAAAATGCTCTAGAAAAGATATTGCTTCTCACACAATAGTTGCCATTGGGTCTAATACTTGCATGCATTTATTGTAGCACCCATCGTCTTGCAAGATCTGTCTTGTTTTTTCAGAAATCAGAGAGGCAGAGGGTGAAATAAATAGATGGGGACCACTGCTCTGTATCTTTTAGTTTTATAGATACAGAAACTAGTTTGTACCATTTATCTCAGGATGCGGTATTGTTTTTTATTTATGATCTTGACCAGGGAAGACCAGTAACAGATAATACCATTTGGCCTTCTACACTATCATTTCCCTTGGTTCTTTTTTTTTTTTTTTTTTTTTTTTTTTAGATTTTATTTACTTATTTGAGAGAGTGAGAGAGAATGAGAGAGAGAGGGCAAGCATGAGCCAAGGGGAAGAGCAGAGGGAGAGAGAGAAGCAAGCTCCCAGATGAGCAGGGAGCCCAACATGTTGCATGAGCTGAGCTGAAGGCAGACATTTAACTGACTGAGCCACCAAGCCCTGCCCCCCATCCAAAAGTGGTTTCTTATGTGGAAAGTTGACAAGAACTTAACTTTGTTTTATTAATGTTTTTCAAACTCCTGAAGCTCTACTCTTGATTTTCTTTGATTGAGTTGCCTTTCCTGTCTGTCTTCTATTTTGTCCCTAAAGTCACCATCCTGTTAACCTTATCCATATCTCTCTTCAGGTTAAGACTTCCCTAGCTTCCTCTTTGAGATTGCTATACATTAAAATATTTGTCTCCCCTGAGTCTAAAAGACCTTTATTTTTATCAGTTTTTATTTTCATCATTGCAGCCATTGAGTCCAGTTCTGCTATAGCATCTTCTCTGGCAGGCCTGGCCAACAGAGAATAGTCTCAGATTAAATTTCGGTGATGATTCTTCTGCTCTTACAGCAATCTTCTGCCTTGCTTTGGCAAGTAGGCATCCTCTAGGACTTTTTGTCAAATATAGTCCTCCAGTGAGATTTCTGGTCTTACATAGCATATATACTCAAATATGCTCACATTTTGAAGTTTTGAATTCCTTCTCCCACCATATGCCGCAACAATTCTGGCATTTCTACTACATTTGGTAAGGGCCTTCAGTTTTTCCATATGTCTGGGAGCTTTCATAGTGGATTCGTACCTTCTCCTGGTTTGTTTGTCTTGCTAGAGTGTAAAATCCTGTATCTCAGGAGACTTGATCCCAAATAAACACTCTCTAATCCAACATTTCGTACCACTCCATCTGATCAGCAATTTCATAATACATTTCCACGCGTATGCTCTCAGCTCCTATACGCATATGCTCTCCAGGTCCTGTAGCTTCTCTGGGACAGGATTTTGGGATTATCTTATCAAGACTATTATGTCCCCAGATGGTTTCTGTTATGCACTCACCACAGTTATTGTTGAATGGACAGGAAAGGCATTGTCGTAGATAATCATGGACAGAAATAGGTTGTTTGGAAGAAGAGGCTTTTGTACCATCTTTAAGCAATAGGAGAATGCTCTTCATTAAGAAGGAGAACTGGTCAGTCTTACAGTCTTTCAGGACTCAGATGAATTTGTAGGTGATTTAGTTTTATAAAAGAAGGCAATTAAAAATAAGTGTGGGTCATTGTTAAGTACTTTAAGTAATTGTAATGAGAATAAATAATATGTTTTAGATCCTATTATATTAATGAAAATTTTGTTCATTCCATTTAGATAAAAATATTTAGGTATTAGGTTAAGGTCTTTCTAATATATTCTTCTTTTTTTTTTCTTTAAGATTTATTTATTTGAGAGAAAGAAAGCAGGGGGAGGACCAGACGAAGAGGGTGAGGGAGAGAGAATCTCAAGCAGACGCCCCACTGAGCATAGAGCCCACTGCAGGGCTCAATCTCATGACCCCGAGATCATGTCCTCAGCTAAAATCAAAAGTTGGACGCTTAACTGATTGAGCCACCCAGGCACCCCACTAATATGTTCTTTAACAAACTTACCAAAAGAGTTTAAAATCCTTTTTTATTGTTCTAAAAAGGAGGAGAGGAAAGATGAATGCAATCATATGACAAATTACGGTTAATTAATTCATATTAAAAAACTATTAAAATTATTGTTTTAAAATAAAAAGAATAAATATTTAATGATTATTCAACTTGAAGCTATTGAAAATGTTAAAAAAAACTAGTAACAGAAGTACATTATAATTTTATGATCTTTTTCTGGGTGGAGTTTTAGTGAGTCTAATAATTTCTTCCTATTTTAATAAATATTATCTGCCATTTTATCATGTATCTCTCTAATCTATTCGTGGAACTGGTAAGATACATGTCCAAGGGTTGTATTTTGATCTTGTTTCAGTGATAATATAGGGGAAGGTTGGTTATGACATTAGACAGTACATCTTGCTCCACACATCTCCCAGACCAAAAAAAAAAAAAGGCACCTCTCAGACCCATTGCATGTGCCTAGAGCCAAATAGCCGGGTGGTTATTGCTAGCCTATGAAGAAAATGTTGGTGTCCAAAGGCCAACTCATCTTTTTTTTTTTTTTTTAAGATTTTATTAATTTATTTGACAGAGAGAGAGATCACAAGTAGGCAGAGAGGCAGGCAGAGAGAGGAGGAAGCAGGCTCTATGATGACCAGGGAGTCCGATGTGGGGCTTGATCCCAAGACCCTGAGATCATGACCTGAGCTGAAGGCAGAGGCTTTAACCCACTGAGCCACCCAGGCGCCCCAGGCCAACTCGTCTTTGTGTACCCTCTTGACGTATGAAAAAAAAATCTCTAAAGACAGCTAATTACACTGTAGTTTATTAATGGCTCCCTCTTGGGCCTGGTATTCACTATCTTGATATACGGAAAACGGTTTAAGCTGATGAGTATTTTATATCAGTATCACACTATGTATGTTTTGGGTTTGGGTGTATGTTCAATCCAATTGTGACAACTCTTATATACAGCATAATTTAAATATATATATAAAATTTCAAAAGTTCTCACAGGTTCTAGCCTAACCCAGGATGGTCCCCTTTTTGTTTTTGATGTGTGTGTGTGTGTGTGTGTGTGTGTGTGTGCGTGTATGTGTATGTGTGTATTTACTGAAACAGCTCTACAAATTCGAAGGGTGCTAAACTTGATCATTAAGAATAGTATGAGATTTTTGTGTGTGTACAGGGCTAGCTATATGTTATATCAGTAACAGCTTTAAATTAATGTACATAATCTAAGAGGATTGTTCACAGACATTCTTTTTTTTTTAGAGAGAGCAGGAGAGTGGGGTGAGAAGGAGGGGCAGAGGGCAAGGGAGAGAGAGAATCTTAAGCAAGCTCTACGGATAGGGGAGCTTTACCCCTCAACCCTGAGATCATGGCCTGAGCTGAAATTAAAAGCAGACCGAGCGGCCCAGGCGTGCCCCCCCTTTTATTTTTTCATTCACAGACATTCTTAAGCTTAGTGAACTTGTTCTAAATCATGATTTCCCACCTTTAGCACTATTAGCATTTTGGGTGGAATAATTCTTCATTGTGAGAAATCTGTCCTGTGCATTATAAGGTGTTTAGTAGAATCTCTAACTTCTACCAATTAGATGCCAATAGCACCATCCTAGATGTGACACCCAAAATGTTTCAAATGTTGGCATATAACATTTGGGTGATAAAATCACCCTGGTTTTATTGGTCAAGAGGTTTTTTTGGAAAACTTTTTTTTAACTGAACCAAAGTAGGGACTTATTTTTGTTTGAATCTACCACTGTGCCTTTCTCACATCTAATGTGTAGTCATATGAGAGAGATTTAGTAGGAAAAAAAATCAAAAAATATCCACGGAGATCAGATTTCTCATGTCAGAAGAGGACTGTATACTATGGATTTGAAAACATTTAAATTATTTTAGCTTTCAATTACTCATTATATGTTACCTACTTTCTATTTCTCTGTGGAGATTTGTTGACTACATTTTAAACTTGAAAAATAATCTTAAAATATTTCATTAAAAAAATGACAAAAACTGTGCATTAGATCAGTGCTCTGAGTAGCATTTGCCAAGATGGTGATTAGATGTGAAAGAGATTTACACAGGGAAATGTCTCTGAAGAAAATAGGGGAGAGACCTCGAAGAGTAGACAAAATAGTCAGATTAAGATACAGGTCAGACTCCTGTGAAGTAGACAAAGAAAGGAGAGTTGATAGGTAGATTCTTAGACAGTAACACAGGTCTAAGATTTCTTTCAGGCCAATAGTATCTCCTTAAGTCAAGTCACTGTTGAGAGGCATTCTGTATCTTGCAGGTATGGGCCTGACTCAGTATCCCTGCTGTGTTCAGTCATTGCTGTCATAACTATATATTAGTTTATATATATATTAAATATGTATATTATTGTTATTATACAGTTAAATATCTAGAGTTTTACTATCCAGTGCAATAGGTGCTAGTGACATGTAAGATTTAACTGTATATTATTTAGAATTAAATATGATTAAAAATGCAATTCTCTAGTTGTAATAGTCATATATTAAGTGCTGAATAACCACATGCAGCTAGTTAACACTGCATTAAAAAGTGGTGATTTATAATATTTCCATCATAATAGAATGTTCTTTTGGACAGCAGTGGTTTAAAGAAATGGAAAGAAGAATAGATGATCCCTTTGTATAGTCTATTGAGATTTCTCATTCATAAAAATTTGCTACTACTTGAAGTTGGCATAAATTAATATATATTTGGAATCAGCAATAGAAATTTAAATATGGATTGTTCATTATAACTTTGGAGAGAATCTTCCTAAAAGCCATGGTGTAAGAATCTCATATTTACTTATTAACAGTTTAAACATATATTTAAACCTTGTTAAATATAAAAAAAATGCTCAAAACAGGATTTTAAAAATTCTGTATAGTAATTTACAATAAAAAAATTAGGTGGAAAATGAGGTAGTTCTTTCTTTCTTTTTTTTTTTTTTAAGATTTTATTTATTTGTCAGAGAGAGAGTGATCACAAGCAAGGGGAGCTGCAGGTGGAGGGAGAAGCAGGCTCCCTGCTGAGCCAGGAGCCTGATACGGGGCTCAGTCCCACTACCCTGGGATCATGACCTGAGCCAAAGGCAGACGCTTATCGACTGAGCCACACAGGTGTCCTGGGTAGTTATTTCTATTCAGAAAAGTTGTCGTATTGTCCCAGTTATCATACAGCTTCAAGGAAACTATTAATTGTACATAATAATTTTCGAATACTCTCCTTTCTAATTTATTTGTCTTCAGTGAAAGTATGATATTTGTTGAGAAAATTTTGTGTATTATTATGGGTAAATATAGGGTTTATTTTTATTTATTACACCTTTAGAAATGACATTTGCTCTCTCCTGGAATTATTCATTGTACTATAACCTCATAGATACTTTTTTCCCCTCTAGTATTATATTCTACTAAAAATATACAATATATATACAATATAAAGTATAAAATATTTCCAATATATAGGGTATATATATATAGAATATATTTGTATATCAAATCAAATATTTGTGAATATTTTAATTACTATATTATCTAAGCGGTGAGTAATTTCAGTGGAGTAATAATCCTCATTGGGCAGCTGGAACACTATGGATGTACTCTTATGTAAAAGTAACTTTATTTTTAAGTATGTGTGCCTATTGCATTACAATCATCATGATGAAATTATTGTCTTTTTAATCATTCCAAACCAAGTTATACTAATTTCTTTTTTCTTAATGACTTTTTCGTGGGATATTAGAGTTTCTTCATTTTTAAAGGAATGTAGGGAAACCACATGTATAGGAAAAGCTAAAAATAATAGCTAATCTTTGCTTGTATAGTAGACATCCTGCATTGTTCTTAGTACTTTACGTATATTACCTCATAGAAGTCTCACAATAAATCTGTAAGGCCAATTGCAGTTTTGTCATCACTTTACAGGTGAAGAAATTGAGGATAAAAAGTAGGGAAGACAGTTTGCAGCTCAAGGTGCACTTAATTCCAAACTCCATCCTTTTATTTATGGATTTAGCACAGACATCTCTGGTTCAGTGCTTACAGACTGGATGACATTTATCAGCAAGTCTCTGCCCTTATCATAATGAAGCAATTACCTGAATTGTTAAAAAGATCGTAGATCTTGAGTGGAATACTGGTTGTTAGAGAAAGGGAGCAGGAGGACAAAAAGAGGAATGTCAAAGACTGTATATTTCCAAAAGCTTCATTTGAACTTGAAGTACATGCTAAATGTCTATTGCGGGGATTCTGTTGGGTAATTATAGCATTTCCCAACCATATTATGGTGTGCTATCTATATTTTTATGTCATCCGTACCTTAACTCAGTAACCTGAGGGTAGGGTCTAGAATGTTTCGCAGTGCAAGTCACATAATAAACAATATGCAAATATTATTGACCACAATTGAACTAAGCAAATGAAATGCTTATGATTTCCAGTTGTAAGTTAGCAGAACCTCTCTCAGTTATACCTTTTCATATCAGAAATATTTATGTGTATCTTACTCTATTTTGCTGCCTAGTCAAAACCAGAAACCTAAATTGATTCTTGAACATTGAAAATATACTGTAACTACATATGACTTTTGGTGATCTGTATCTATGTTATTATCTCTCCACCCATTTATTTCTGTTTGTCTACAATCATTTTGGGACCTCTGAGATTAGATTCTAGAATTGGAAAGATTAGGAATCTGCATTAATTTGTTATTTGCATATTATATATTGGGAAACAAAGAATAAAGCCACCTGCAAATGCAAACTCTGACACTTAATAAACTAAAATCTGTGTAAATGCATTTAAGGCTGAGCGACCCAGATTTACTTCTGTTTTGAATATGGTGACAGAAATTCTGATTCAAGTTACATAGACAATTCACTTAGAGACATACAAAATAGTTTTTTGCAGATAAAGCAAATGAAGATTCTTTCCTAATTGAATGAACACTGAAAATGCAGATATCCTCCTAGTATATTACTTAATTGTATTCACCTCAATCAAAGTGTTTTCAGTATAAAATTGAATGTTGTAAGTTTAAATTTGAAAGAAAATATGGCACAACAGAATATTCAGATATAAATTAACAATAGCCTTTAAAGTCAGAATTTTTTTCACATAAGTAAGAGATAGTAAAATTTCTCTTTAGCAGTCACTTTGTAAAGTATTGTAGAGTATAATTATGAAGACGTCTACTTTTTAATTTAATTTCACCAGCTGTCACCAATGGCATGAATCTTTCAACATCATTGTGAAAGAGTACAGGTTCTAGAAGATGACAGAATAGAAATTTGGGACATGAATATTGAGTGTTACACTATAAGGAAAGGTTGTCAAGTTTTAGTGGGACAATGAAATGAACTAGAAGCAACAGAGATAGACACAATGAGAGCAGAACGTGATATTCTGGTCATCAAAAACAAAAAAAGTAAAATAAGGAAGAAAGAGAATAGTAAATTAGAGGAGACTTTAGAAAGTGAATAAATAATAATGAACTTAGAAATTTAGGGAAAAAAGAGCATAAGGGGATTGAAATGGAATCATAGATAATGTGTGAAGTATAAAAATCTGAAAATGCTGCAATAAGAATCAAGATGGAGGAATTGTGCACTTTTCTTTTTTTCAGTCAAAATAATATCACTAGTTAGAAATCACACAAAAATACACTCTCTATCCACGACGGAGATGTTCTTTCTTTAATGAGGAAGAAAAAGCCTTCAAGAAAGTGTATTCAGAAAAGGCACAAAAATGTCTTGGTTCAAATACTGATGTTGATATCTTTTAAGAAACGGAGGGAAGAAAGTGGATACCTACTGCTTAATTGGAGGTTTCCCGTGGGAAAGATCCATTTTAATACTTTCTACTAAATGATAATTCATGTTCACTTAGAGAGAACAAGGGAACATCTATTGAAGAAAAGTATCTTTAATAAGCAAAGTTACATAATTATTTTGGTTTAAGTAAAAAAAAATCATGCAAATAAAAATACATTTGTTTCTCTGATTTTATTTTTATGTAGAATCAAAAAAAAAGTCCTAAAAACGTGTTTACAGATAATAAATCTTGGACTTTAAATTATGTGGAAACTTTATATTTATGATTGCATTTAACATGTAGGTTTTAAATAAGTGGAGTAATGTTTTCTAATTACAAATTATTAAACTGCTAGTAATACAAAATTTTAGATTAGGAAGTGACAGTGCATATTAAAATAATTAAACTTTGCATTCTGTCCTCAGGTAACATGGAAAATTCAAGATTACAAAATAGAGCTAAATAAACACCATTATACTTCTAGAAGGCTTTCATGGTGAAAGAGAAAAAGGTAAAGATTGGTTAATTTTAATTTGTATTAGTAAACCCCCTACTGCAAGGGTTAATGTTTGGATATTAAATTAATCATATCATCATAGACCAAGGTATACAATGATAAATGTATATGTAGGGCGCGTGGGTGGCTCAGTGGGTTAAAGCCTCTGCTTTCGGCTCAGGTCATGATCTCAGCGTCCTGGGATCGAGGCCCGCATTGGGCTCTCTGCTCAGCAGGGAGCCTGCTTCCTCCTCTCTCTCTGCCTGCCTCTCTGCCTACTTGTAATCTCTCTCTGTGTGTCAAATAAATAAATAAAATCTTAAAAAAAAAAAAAAGATAAATGTATATGTAAAAAATGAAAACTGTAACAATTTTTAACAAAGTAGATATTTTTGACTCATATTTAGGCAACAGACATACTTTTTTTGTCAGCACTATGTTATCAAATGTTTTTGAATTAGTCGACAGTATTAAGCAGGTAAATTTAACATAAATCTGGAAATGGGAACAAATTTTTTAAATGGAAAAAAAAAAAAAACCTGGAACAGTGATTAGATTTTAGCATGACAAAAATTAGCAGTAGTCTATTCACCACTAGCTCAGTTCAATGAAGCACAAACTTGCCAGTTTGCTATAGCTCCTCCACCAGCTGTTGTCTCATAATACCAACAAACTACATGCTTTACACAGCAATGCTAACAGCCTGGCTCTTTGTGCACCTAATGGTCAGCAGAGAGATAGATTTTAATGACGTAATTGAAATTTTCTATTCAGGTTTTTAACATCATAAATAATAATCAAATAGTTTTCATAAAAATTAAGTTTCTCATAGCAGAAAAATTAAAAACAAAATACATCAACAAAATTGAACAATATAAAAATGAATCCATAATATTGTAATCTAGAAATAGACATCAGAGAGGATCCTGAATCTACCAGTTCTTAGTTTTGTGACCTCAGTTAATTTACTTTACTTTTCTAAGTCTTTATACTGTCACCCACAAAACAAATCAGGAATAATGTCAACTCCATACACTTGTTTCTCATATTAGATGAAATAAGTGGTTAGTTTTTTGCCTGGCAAACATTAAATGTTTGCATTAGAGTACTATTAAATAAATCTTCCTAAAAAATGTCTCTATGAATTTTGTATATTCTATCTCCAACAACATTAGGAGTGAATTGAAAATAGTTACATCAACCCTGACCATTAATGGTGTCCTGGCTCTAGGGATGTTTTTCTCATCCTCTACAAAGAACTAAGCCTCGTGTTTCTCAGCTTGAGGCCATTGACATCTGACATCTTTGTCAAATGGAAGCAGAAGGGCATTCCAATAAGCAGATGTTTCACTCTTTAAGGAGAAACAAAGGCTATTCTATTTGCTCTAAAAGTGTTTTGTGCAGAATTTTTAAAGGGCATTTCAGGAGGATATAAGTAGATTTCTCAATGGAAGGGAAGTATAAAACCTGGAGATGAGGGAGAGACTATCTAGAATCCCTCCCACATGCAGCACAGGAGAATTCTCAAAAGTGTGAAGACTTAGGACTTAGAGGCAGAGTCTCACTTATGCAGAAGATACTAGAAAGATTCTACGACATCTCGGTTCACTAGAATTGGGCAGTAAACTCACTGCAATCTGAAATAGACTATCTTTTTAAATGTAATATGGCAAATTTTAGATAGTTACTGAAGGGGAGGAAATTTGATAGCTCTGGTTACCTTGTAACACAGGTTCTTGTAAGTGTCGGATTATACAATAAAAAGGTCAAACCCAGGCAGAGGCCAACACACACACACACACATAAACACACACACACACACACAGACACACATACCCCAAACAAAAACCCTATTTTTAAAAGAAAGAGATTTTTAAATAAGCAGGAAGTATTTACTATGGAAAATAATTGGTTGGATTTGTTTGTACCGGTTTTTGAGTTCATGGATTTTTTTTTTTAATTATGTGGAAATGACATGGCATTATAATGCTTTCAGTTTTGTGTCCAGTCGTCTTGTTTCTAGAGATACCATATCTTTGACTTTCTGAATCTTAGCCTCTTCTTTAGTCTAGGACTCTAAGCTCTCTGCAAGGAGCCTCAATTTCTGAGTGTTTTCCAGGAATATATTGCATTAATTAAAGTTTCTTTCTGCCAATGAGGTCTCTGCCTACCTAACTACAGCAGAATAAACTAATCCTATATGGTATTTTCTGCCAACTAGCTCCATAATGAGTCAGTGGTAAATCATTTCACTGTTCTAATGGAGAGCTGCTCTGAATAGTGAAGTATATGGTGAAACAATGAAAACCCATAGATACAAAGGCATTTTGTGCATTCTTTTTGCTATGGAACAAGTTCCTTGGTGAGAAGCAATCATGTGTATGATAGCAAACACAATAGTGAATAAAAACCTAAGAACGTTAGCTGAGAGGAGCTCTAAAAGCAAGGAAAATGAATTCATATACAGAAGAGTGGTCTGTTCCAATGGATACATACAGAATGGGTTATCTTATCCATTTGATTGTTAAGAGACTCTACAGTGAGAAAACTTTCATAAATATTTATATGGAACAGAAAACAATCACACTTAATACACACACTAGGAGGTCTGTCTATATGTCTCTCTCTTAAGCATTCTTTCATCAGCAGTCTAATATTTCCTTTCCAAACTTTTATCTGATGCCATGAGTCAGGTTACATCTGTATCACAGGTCATCATCCCATCCAGGAAAAGTAAACATCAAATAGACAAAAAGAATTTTTGTCCAGTGTGAGGATTTCCATGGTATTTCTCCAAAACCCTGGCTCTGTAATTTCCCCATTTCACCAGAGGCTCCAATAAGGTTCATCTTTACACACCACAAACATGTCAATGCTCAATTGACATATAAGTCCAGAATGTCAGCAGGGCTTGCACTTCAGCAAGACTGCAGTTTAGCCTTTTATTTATGAGTCCCAATAAAAGCTAGCAGCTTTAAATTGTCTCTGTTAATGGATTATAGAGACAACTTTTATCATCAAGTGCAAGGAGATGCATCAAGCCTTTGATTTCATTCTTATTAATATGCTGTGTGACCTCAGTTCCTTTGGAAAAAGCTTGGAGAGTGACATATAGTATATACTTGTTGAAGAATATTTATTCAAGGGAATCCAGCCTTCTCCTTAGTCAAGAGGCTCTGACTCTGTAAACTGTGCTTTGGAATTAAGAGACAGTCTGTACTTTGCCACTGTCTGACTTAAACCAAGTTTCTTCTTAACAGGTGTAGAGGTTGTTTTCAGTTATATAAGTCAAATAATATTTTACTAGCTTGAAATTCTTTTATACCTAGGAATTTAGTAATCAATTAGTTACAACTCAAAGATGTCTGAATATCATAGCATTCTATTTGTCAATCCATCCCAAAAGCCCATTTGATGGGCATTTTTATTCTGATGATTAAATTTTACTACCTGGGTTTTTATTCATTCTGGGATCCCATTAGTGCCTTGAAAATCAAGGCTCTCATTTCAATGGAAACATCTTCCAACATTAACCTTGGTCTTTAGAGGAAAACCACCACAGAGAGACTTCACAGATGTTGGTGTTTCCCTCTTTTTTTTTTTTTTTTAAAGATTTTATTTATTTATTTATTTCACAGAGGGAGAGAGATCACAAGGAGGCAGAGAGGCAGACAGACAGAGAGAGGGGGAAGCAGGCTCCCCGCTGAGCAGGGAGCCCGATGCGGGCCTCGATCCCAGGACCCTGAGATCATGACCTGAGCCGAAAGCAGAGGCTTTAACCCACTGAGCCACCCAGGCGCCCATGGTGTTTCCCTCTTTAAGGTAGTTAATAGTGCTTTGGCACAGAAACTGTAATATGGGTCTTTCTGGTGTAGCTAGTGTTACTCATCATAAATCTGTTCTAACATTTGCATCTCCTATGTCTTTAGATTTTTTTCCCTCCTCCTACCAGGAACTTTCTGCCATCTCAGTCTTTTTGAATTTGGTTCACTTTTGTGTACAGTTTTTAGTGAATTAATCAAACAAAGTGTTAGAGTGACTTCCAGCTTCTGGAAACTAGCACACTGAAGTAAAAATCTTAAGAAAATACACACATATGGGTAAATTTGACTCAAACCTCCTTACAGAGTACTCAGCACACTTAGAATTTGTTTCTCCTCATGTCCCTCAGTTCCTGCCAAAATAATTGATCCAACCTTCCAATTATTTTTTGAGTATAATATCTCCTCTTGGATCAGATTTTGTCTTTTTTCCTAGAAACATGCTGGGATCCATCCTGTTAAGAGTCTAGGGGCAAAGAGGAGTGATGAAGGTGGGTTTTGGGGAGAATAGGTATTCTATCTCAAAGTGAGATTATTACAGGGTCTTTAAGGAAGAAGAGATGTCTCCTCAGAAAAGGAAGGGAGGGAAAAAAATAAAAAAGGAAAAGGAAGGGAGAGACTTCTTCCAATGGCAGCAGAGGAAGTCTTAGGGTAACATAATGGTTCAGTTTCACAGATTCTTCTGTCTCCAATTAAGTTTTCCATTCCAAATCCTAGGAACTCATTTTTCAGTGTTCTAACCTTTATTTTAAAAAACTCAGTAAGATTTTTCATTCAATTTGCATTATTATTTCCCAACTGGCATGATTAAATTTAGAATTTGATACTTAGCCATGTCGACCCTGTGGCTGTAAGAAACAAGATATGATTTCTGAGTCACAATAGAAGCTCTCTGGTACTTGAGTCTTGAGTACCTGATTTAATGCAAGATTTTATTTATTTATTTTTTTTTTGCAGTATAGCCAGAAGAAACTATCTCATATAAACTCTATAGTCATCATTTCTGCTATGATGATCAAGGACAACAGCAGTTTCATCTCCAGAAGACTTGATTTCAAATAACAACCACAGGCGATATTTTAAGTAGTAATGATTTAACTTTATGCCATGAATATTTAGTATTCCTTTTCCCACTGTCAGTGAAATCACCAGTATGTTTTAGCTCAGATAGGTGTGTAACCCAATTCCAGAACCCCTATGTAAAGGTCTGTTCCTTGACAGTGCTTCAATAACAAGAACTATATTACTTAGGTTCATGTCAGGAAAAGAGAATCTATACTAAATAATTCAATATAGTGAGTGTAGTATAGAAAAATTAGTTGCAGAGGTACTCAAAGATCTAAAAAAAAAAAAAAAGAGGAATATGAGGTAACGAGAAACCAATTTCAGAAGGTCCATTAGGGCTAGAGGGACTGGGGAGAAGTGACAATGTTACCAAGGCACAGGAGTCATGGACAGTGGGCAGAAGCTGAACCCATGGACCTGGAGATAATCCTCAGGCCTGCCTATAGGAGCTGGTATATGGAGAGAGGAAGCGCTGCAAGGCAAAGCTGAAATCTGAGCTGTGCTGGAACTCTTACGGAGGTGGGAGTTATCATAGCCTTTTCTCACTTACTGCTCTCTGTTCTCCCACCAGAGCACTCAATAGAGTGAACCACCCTGAAACAGTGGATAAAGGAGCAGGAGGAATATCATTTGTAAGCTGTCAACCCCCTGAGAACTAGAGGTAGATCTGAGAACAAACAGGGAAATGGCCGGCATAGTATTTTTATGCATTCATGCCCAGAATAGGTCATATGTTCTAAATGGAAGGCAAATGTTGATTTATAACAATTACAGTTATTTACCTAATATTTGGGATAATGTAAAAAAAAAAAAAAGACACTCTTTTGTTCAGATACTGACAAGGCTTAGATTGGGAGACTCTCCAGCATAACAAAGGACACACATTCTACTTTTAGTTTGCTATTGCTGCTGTTAAGGAACACAAGCAGCATTTACAATATGCATTTATCCCTGGGTGAGGCTTTTATTTTTGTACCCTGTCTCTTTATTAGTTTGCTATTGCTGCATAATGTGTATTACATTACTACATACAATGTGATCATTATCACAAATTTAGCACCTTGCAACCAAATCCATTTATTATCTTGTGTAGGTGAGAAGTCTGAGCCAACTCAACTGGCTCACAGACCTGGGTGTCTCCTACAGACTCTGATTTGAAGACTGGGGAATCATCCACTGCCAAGCTCATTCACTGCTGGCTGAATTCATTTCCTTGTGGTTATAGGAGGTGCGTATTCTCTTGCTGGGTTTCATCCAGTGGCTACTCCCTTTCCAAAGCACAAGGTCTTACTATATTCAAGCTATCAGTATGACATATCGACCCCTTCTTGTGCTTCAGATCATTTCCCCTTCTGCTCCAGAGAAAAGTCTCTGCTTCTAAGAGCTTGTATGATTAGATCAGACTCGCTTGATTAATCTCTCTATTTTAGTGCCAATTGTATCATATAACGTTACACAAAAAGGAAATTATATCATCTTCGTAGGATCCAGGGATTAGATGAGACATTATGGGGGGGTTACATTTCAGAAATTCTGCTGCCATAATGGCACACCATTTAATAAGAAGTATAGTATGCTAATTTTATGCCAACATCTGCTTTGTGCTTCAAGGGTAATAGCATTGATTACGTTTGAGATTTGATAAAAATAAAATAAATACTTTAAAATAATATGGGGAATTCTATTTGATGATAGCATTTTAAATTAATTCTTGAAGATGTAAGCCTGATGATTCACAGAACTGTAACCCTGGGGCAAAGAATAAAATAAATAAATAAATAAATATTCATTATCAAAAAAAATAAAAAAAATAAATTAATTCTTGAAAAACATTGACATTTGTGAAAATATGAGAAAAGTTCTGTCAGTTTATAGTAAACAAAAATAAGCTCTTTTTGAATAAAGATGATTTTTTAAAACAAAATAGCTATAAAAAAAGAAACAGAATAATAAAAATCCCTAAGTCCAAAGGTTCCATTAATTTTCTTAGATGTGTGACTTTCTGGATAGTTTCCTTTTGCCTAAGGAGGAAGTGTTTGAGCACCATGTAACTTTCCATCATTATTAATTCTCTTGGAGCATGTATTGTTGTTACTGTGTATCCACTGTGCTGTATCCAGAGCTCCCACACTCAGATATTGAGATAGGAAGCCAATAATTTATCTGTAAATTTACAACATTTCTTACTGTGAAAACATCATGGGCTATTAAAAGATATCCAGGAATTTTGAGTTGACTGAGCTATTTTCCCCAATAATTTTTAAATTATTACTTGATTATGATATTTCTTTCATTAGAAATAGATTCTCTGTGTTGACATTATAAGAAACTATAAATGCTTAAGATCAGTTAACTATTAGCTTTGAATTATTCCAAGCAAATGACAATATTATGTGATAATAAAACTCTGAACTTCTTAAATTAGACATGTGCATTAAAACAAACCTTTCCTTGTTGGAAACCCAAATGATTGCCATTAGCCACTTTAGTATCACAGCAGGTTACACAAATTATTATTACATTTAATTAGCATTCTGACAAGTTGTGGAATTCTTTACCTGCATCCAGATTACACACAGAAAATGATTTGAAAGCATTTCCTGCCTTGAAAACATCAAAGCAAATCAAAGAAATCAGCTCCAATCTTATTATCAAATACCTGGGTAGCATTAAACCAAATGACAGAGGAAGAAAAGCCAATTATAAATGTTGTTTTAAGGTGACATTTGATTTTCCCTACAAGGATATTATTAAAAGCCAAGTGATATAATTCAACAAAACTAATTGCGATATAATACTAATGCTATCATTGTTCATCTCCTTTTCTTAATAAAAGAAATGATATAAAATATATCATCATTTAATATTTGGGTCATCATTTAATTGCTATTTAATTCTATTCCTGGTGTAATATGTGTAAAGAAATTAGTTATTTTGAATTATTGAATATCATATTAAAGTTTTCAGCAAAAGTGAGTTTCAGTGTCAGAATATATATAGATTTATATCCTTGAAAAAGTTACTGTGCTAAAATACATACTGTAGAGCAAGATAGACTAAAAAAAAATGGTAAGCGCATGAAAATATCTTTAATGTAACACTAAATAAAATTACTTTCGTATTTTTAAACATTTATTAATGATATAACTATTTACAAATGATGATTTACTAATAATGTGTAGTAGAACTTTCTCATATTCAGTTTCTTGGTGCTAAATTTCTAATGTGATGAAGACTAAAACTTGCATAAAATATTCATTTCAAAAAAATAAATGTCTCATTTTTGTTGTATTGGAAGTAAAATCAAATACATCTATACTGTTTTATTTCCCATAAAAACATTTATTCCACATATGAAATTTTCCCAGAAAAATTATAGAAAATATATTTAGAGGAGCTAATAAAAATGGAAACTGTTATCCAGACTTTGATAGTTCAAAGATTCAATATAGTTTATGAGACATTGAAATTCACAGTGGACACATTCTTTTTTATTAGAATAATGTAAGACAACATTTTTCTATGCCTCCCTTTAACTTATATGTATAAATACCTCTAGTGATTTCCTTTACTGTAGAGAGAAAAATGAATTGTTACTAAGAAATCCAGTGCATTGAATTCAATATTAGAAAATCTTCTCCCTTAATTCTACACAAGTGGTTTTACTTCTTAGTATGATTACAGAATGCTATAAAAGGGAATTTTTTTCGGAAGAATGCATTAACTAAAGGCTTATATTATATGACGTCCTCAAGGATCACTCCAAATCTATTGAACATTAAACTCTAAAATTCCCTACTAATAACCATGAATATATTTTAAAATTTATTACCTGGTTTAATAAAGATAAATGCTATTTAACAGAAAGCCCATATTTTTTTCTCTTCTTACATTATCTTGGCTCTCTACATACTAATTAATATGTCTTTTCTGTAGTCAGATCACTTGGGTACAGATACTGCTATCTGGAAGTTCAGTGATACTGTGCAAATTAATTGAGTTTGTTGTGACCAAGTTTTTCCATTTCTGAAGTAAGATTAATAGTAGTATTTACATCACAAGTTATTTTGAGAATCAGGTGAGTTAGTACAAGTAAAGATAATATAGAAAAAGATATTTCACATAATAAGCCCTCAATAAACTTTATTAATAAAGTTATGATTAAACAATGCATAGATTAAACAACAGACAATTCCAAAAGACCATATATATATATGTATATATTTTTAGGATTTTACTTATTTATTTGACAGAGAGGGAGAGAGACAGACAGCCCACAAGCAGGGGGAGCAGCAGGCAGAGGGAGAGAGAGAAGCAGGCTCCCTGCTCGGCAAGGAGCCCAATATGGGGCTCCTTCCCAGGACCCTGGAACCATAACCTGAGCTGAAGGCAGATGCTTAACTGGCTGAGCCACCCAGTTACTCCTCTTTTTTAATTTTTTTTTAAGATTTTAAAAAAATATTTATTTATTTATTAGAGAGAGAGAGAGATAAAGAACACAAGTGTGTGGAGGGGCAGAGGGAGAAGCAGACTCCTCACGGATCAGGGAAGACTAAATGTAAGGAAGCTGGACTGGGGGCTCAATCCCAGACCCCAGGATCATATCCTGAGCCAAAGGCAGCCGCTTAACTGACAGAGCCACCCAGCTGCCCCCCAAAAGACCTTTTTTGTATTTTAAATTTCTAGATTCTGGGCATCTTTTCATAACTCATTCTGCCCACAAAAAGAAGTCACTAATAATAGAAGCATAGCAGCAACTTAGAGCAAAAATTTCCCAGCTACCCTTATGAAAACCTAACAAATTAGAAGTATGATCGAAGCTTGCCATATCTTATCTTCAGAAAATCCCGAGGATAGAAAAAAAACTATCAAGTTTAACATGACTTATACATGATAGTGGAAAAATACACATAATAAGTACAAAATGTCTGCAGGATTATGCCAGGTGTTGAATAATAAGGAAGGCCAAGGGGTCAGAGATGTGGTTGATCTCAGGGAAAACAATAATAAATGAATTCAATGAATTCCCTCTAGAAGGTAGGAGGCTCTAATGCATGTGGAAACTTCTATGATTTCTGAAAATAACTAGAGAGGTCACTGAGCTGAAGGTAAAGGAAATAAAGCACAGGCAGTACAAATGGAACTGAAGTGGCATAGCATCATATTGTGAAGAAACCACTCAACAATGTAGCAAGAGAAGAAAGAGACTTTGGGGGGGGGGGAGAAACCAGAAAAACTATCTTTATGCTTTCCTATTTTCTCCATTAGATAATTCTGTTAATAGCAGGACCAGGAAAATTCCATTCATTCAAATATGAATAGTGAGGAATAAAAATGGCTATGTCAGTGAAATGAGATTAAAATTGAGGTACACACTGTCACACACACAGGAAACCAAAGGAAAGAAAAGAGTATGAGCTACAAACTGAAAGAAATTGGGAAATTGAAGAAAAACAGCATTTCAGAAAATAGGAGCAAAAGGGAGAAAAAACACTGGAGAAAATAAAGTGAGGATATAAGGTATAAAAGTAAAAAAAATAAAATTTAACAGAAAAAGAGGGACTCCTGGGTGGGTCAGTTGGTTGGTGTAGGATTCTTGATTTTAGCTCAGATCATGATCTCAGGGTCATGAGGTTAAGCCCCATGTCCAGCTCAGTGACCTGCACTCAACAGTGCAACAGCTTGAGATTCTTTCTCTCCTTTCCCTCTGAGCCTCTCTTACTATGTATGTGCACTCTCTTTCTCAAATAAAGAAGAAAATCTTAAAAAAAATAGAAAAAGAGAAAAGAAAGAGAAGTATTAGAAAGGAATTTAGAGGGCAAGAACATATTAACGTACCTATATTTGGAGGCCCAAAAGTAGAAACATAAACTAGTAAAAGGAAAAAAAAATTATAATGAGCTCAGGCAATATTATATGATACATGAAATTCTCATTATTTTAGATGTATTAATGATATTTTGACTATCTTGAGAATACTCTGATTTTTAAAAGCACTGTGCTAAAGTTTTAGGCATAAAATGTCCCAAAGTCTGTAAATTAATTTATAAATACTTGAAAGATGTTAAACATTGATATTCTCCTACTGATTCATCCAAAAATCTCAGAGGAAAGTTTTCATGTACAGTGGTTAATAACACCAGCTTTGGATTCAGATAGACCTGAATTTAACTCCTAACTAGGCCACTTCATAGCTATGAAACTTCAACATTAATGAACCTTGATTTCTAGGTCTAAACACACATACACATTTAGCATCTAATAACTGAACATGACAGCCATTATTCTTCATTTCTGGGATTGTCCACAAACTATTTTACAATATTCCCATACCAGTTTATATGAACCTGGAGAAGACAATAGAAATATTAGATAATTAATAAACAGTGATAGAAAACAGTGGAATCCCCTTCCCCACTACTACCTTCTCCCTCATAAAATTACTAGCTGCCACAAATTTCTATTTTTAATATTGAAACTTTTCTGATTCAGAATAATTCCTATGTTTGACCATATTGAAATTAATAGGGAGAATCTGGTCACAAATAATAGGTACTCTTTACTGATTTGAGAAACAACAGGTGTAAGAAGGAAATTTGACTGTCATCTATGTTGCCCTTAAAGTGGAAAATAAACCTCCCACGTCAAAGATATCCTCCCTGCATCAGGAGGTAGATAGATAATTTTTTTTTACTTTTTAATTTGTATTTATTTTTTTGAATTTAAATTCAATTAATTAATATTAATTAATGTATTATTTGGTTCAGGGATACAGTTCTTTAATTCATCAGTCTTATGTAATACCCAGTGCTCATTATAACACCTGCCCTCCCCAATATCCATCACTCTGTTGCCTCCATCCCTCTACCCCCCTCAGTAATAGATATCTTTATGGCCAGAAATAGGAAATACATGGCCACAAAAGCAATATAAAAAGTTCTATTTAGTTTCTTCACTAATTTGTACCTAAGCTTAAGTTTCTTTCTCTTAACAGTTTTTAAAAAAATTGTCTAATCAGTTCTTCACAAATTTATTGTTTCTTTGTCTAAGAAGTATGAAAGCTGTCTGCTTTTAGTTAATTCTTTGGGTTTCATGTTCTCATTGGACCCCTGTATGTTTGCAATTAAATTTGTTTTTACCCTCTTGATCTGTGCAATGTTAACTTAATTATTAGAGTACCCCAAAGAGCTCTCAGGGGCAGGGAGAAATTTTCCCCTTCCCAACAGATTTTACTTTGATTGAGATGGGAAGTTGTTACAATTTTGTAAGCAGAGGAATGTCATGATCTAACATATTTTAAGATGACACTGTTTTCTGGGGATCAAACTGACCAAAGAAGCAGAAGAGCAAAAGCAAACTGACCATTAAGTTAGGAGGCTATTCCAAAAATTTTTGCAAGTGAAGACTGTGGTTTGGATCAGGGTCCTTCAGTGAAATACATTTACTTCATTCTTTTCTTCTCCCCCTGCACAAATTTTTCTTCTTTTTCCCATTATGGGATAATAGTGCTCTATACTCTCAAGAGTTTCACCACTCACAAAAATTGGTTCTTTCTTTGTCCTAAATACAAATTATTAGAAAAGAGGATATCATCAACCCCACTTTAATCAAGTATTCATTTGGCTAGATTAAGAAGAGTGTAGTACAAACATAACTGACAGGAATGCTCACCCATGCATTGGGTTTGGGTCATTCATGCAGAAAGTCTTTCAACAAAGTATGAAAAGAAAGTGTAAGTCTGTTGAAGTCTAAATAGTAAATGAATCACAGTGAAACAAGAAGTAAATCAGTAGATAATATACAAGGAAGATTTGATAGTAGAAAAACTCAGAACATAAAGAAAGATAGTATATGATCCTGGATATTCTTGGTTAAAAGAATTACCAGTAATAAAATAGGAAGTATTTGGCACTAATACTTGAAACCACACTGTAATTTTCTCCATATTTTATTTTCAGATTGATATATATATGTGTGTGTGTGTAATATATATGCATATATATAAATTTATGCGTTATTATACATAACATGTTTATTTACATATCTATAATTTATCTATTAATACATATGAAAATATGGACATATTTAAGTCAAGTTATCTCCAAAGGGACTAACTACATTGTCACAGTAAAAAAAAAGTCTAAGTTTATTTGTAGCTGTTTAGATGAGTATCAAAACCCAGTAGAATTACCCCATTTGGGAAATCAAAATCTCGATGGCCAGAGTTTTGGCTTACTTTGGAAAAGTAAGCATCACTATTTACATAATAGGGACAACTCAGGTCCTATTTTTTTTTTTTTTAAAGATTTTATCCATTCATTTGACACAGAGAGAGAGATTACAAGTAGGCAGAGAGGCAGACAGAGAGAGAGGAGAGAGGAGGAAGCAGGCTCCCTGCTGAGCAGAGAGCCCGATGTGGGCCTCGATCCCAGGACCCTGGGATCATGACCTGAGCCGAAGGCAGCGGCTTTAACCCACTGAGCCACCCAGGCACCCCTCAGGTCCTATTTTACTTGATAATGACTATGCAGAAGATATGTATTTACTTTTATCAAGTAGCTTTCTGTCCTTATGCTAGTAGCATTTCTACAAACATGAAGATTTTTGGAGGAATGAAAATTTTCTTAGTCGTTATTCCTGAGACCCAGGAAATCACATCTGATTTTTTATTGACACCGTCACATAATCATTTCCACAATTTTCTCTCATTTTATTACTTTAAAACCTATTTTCTGTCTTCCAACAAGAGGAAATAGGTTAAAAAGAGAGAGAGAGAGAAAAAAAAAACAAAACTAGTGTTATTACCTGATTAGAGTAGATAGGTAATAGTGTAGTGTAGTGGTCAATATTAAGGGGTGAAGGGGAGCAGAATTTGCAATCCTGAAATGTGTCTCTTTGGCATGGGGATTATTTTAATCTGGTTATTAAAAAAAATAGCATACACAACAGAAGCTCAGAAAAGAGATTACAGTTTCTATTTTGTAACAGACATTTACATTTATAAGGGAAATCTTTACTTGTAATGGTGACTACCTTTCTGTACCAGGAAGAGAAGGATGACTCAATCTCTAGAAACTTTTTTTTTTAAGATTTTATTTATTTATTTGACAGAGAGACAGAGACATCAAGAGAGGGAATACAAACAGGGAATGGGAGAGAAAGAAGCAGGCTTCCTGCTGAACAGGGAGCCAGATGTGAGACTCGATCCCAGGACCCTGGGATCATGACTTGAGCCAAAGGCAGACACTTAATGACTGAGCCTTCCAGGCACTCCTCTAGAAACTCTTATTAATGGAGAAACCAATGACTTAAATTTGCATAAAAACCTTACCCTTGTTTAATGTACTTTTCTTCTTTTCATGGTAACCTCCAATAACTGACTCTTCACTTCCAACATCTTATTTTGTTTTTAGCTTATGACAGTATTTAAGGTCATGGCATTGCCATTTCAGGGAGCTACTCAATCTCCCCATGTTTCTCTTAAATATTCAGGAGGTAAGCATTTTATTAAACTTTTTTTAGGTAAAATTAATATGTAACATTATATAGGTTTTGGTAATCTAGCATTATAATTAGATATCTATACAATGCAATACAAAGTGATCACCACAAAAAGTCCAATTACCACTCACCACCATACAATTGACCCCTGTTACTTATTTCAATCACCCCCCTCTTCCCCTTTCCTCTCTGGTAACTGTCAGTCTGTTCTCTGTATCTGTGAGTTTGTTTTTGTATTTTTTTGCTTATTTGTTTATTTTAGTTTCGTTAGTTTCTACAGGTGAGTGAAATCATATGGTATTTATGGTAATTGTCTTTTCTCTGACTTATTTCAATATGAAGAATACCCTCAAGATCCATCCATGTTGTCACAGGTAGCAAGATTTCATTTCTTAATGGCTGAGTAGTAAATATCTATGCCTATATCTGTATTTACATATTTATGTCTATATATCTATCATGACCTATTTATCCAGTTATCTATCAATGGAAACAGATTGTTTCCCTATATTGACTATTATAAATAATGCTATAATGAACATAGGGTTGCATATATCTTTTCGAGTTAGTGTTTTTGTATTCTTCAGATAGGTACCAAAAAGTGGAATAGTTGAGTCATGTGGCAGATCTATTCTTAATTTTTTGAAGAACCTCTGTACCATTTTCCATATTGGCTACACCAATTTATATTTTCATCATGTGCAAGGGCTCTCTTTTCTCCACATCCTTTCTAACACTTGTTATTTCTTATCCTTTTGGTAGCAGCCATTCCAACAAATATGAGGTTATATCTCATTGTAGTTTTGATCTTCATTTCCCCAGTAATTAGTGAGTGAACTTATTTTCTTGTACCTATGGCCATCTGTATGTCTTCTTTAGGGAAAAACAAAGATGTCTGTTCAGATTCTTTGCCCATTTTTTAATCAGCTGTCTTTTTTTTTTTACTATTTGAGTTGTGTGAGTTCTTTATATATTTTGATTATTAAGCTTTTAGTAGATATATAACTTGCAAATATCTTCTCCCATTTAGTGTGCTGCCTTTTCATTTTAATGATAATACACTTTGCTTTACAGAAACTTTTTAATTCAACATAGTTCTAATTGTTTATTTTTCCTTTTGTTTTCCCCTGCTTTTGGTATCAGATCCACAAACAGATTGCTAAGACCAATGTCAAGCAGTTTGCTACCTTATTTTATTTTATGAATTTTATTGTTTCAGGACTTACATTTAAGTCTTTAATCTGTTTTGAGTTAATTTTTGTGTTTGGTATTTAGATAGTGGTTTAGTTTAATTTTTCTAAATGTAGCTGTCCAGTTTTCCCAGCACCATTTATTGAAGAAACTGTCCTTTCTCCATTATATGTTCTTGACTCCTTTGTTGTAAATTAATTGTTCATATATGTGTGGGTTTATGTGTGGGCTCAGTTCTGTTTTATTGATTTGTGTGTCTGATTTTATGCCAATACCAAACTGTTTTGATTATTGGAGCTTTACCATATAGTTTGCAATCAGGAAGAGTGATACCATACTGTTTGATTATTGTAGCTTTACCATAGAGTTTTCAATTCAGGAAGAGTGAAAAAGCTTTGTTTTTCTCAAGATAGCTTTGGCTACTTGGGATCTTTTATGGTTCCATACAAATTTTAGAATTATTTGTTGTAGTTCTGTGAAGAATGCCTTTGGAATTTTCATAGGTATTGCATTGAATCTGTGGATTCCTTTGAGTAATATGACTATCTTAACAATATTAATTCTTCAATCCATGAGCACAGAATATCTTTCCATTAATATGTGTCTTCAATTTCTTTCATCATTTTCACTCTCTTATCATTTTCAGTATACGAACTTTCACTTCTTTAAATGTATTCTACAGTATATTTGATGCAATTGTAAATGGAATTGCCTTTCAAATTTATCTTTCTAATAGTTCATTATTAGTGTATAGAAATGCCAGATTTATGAACAATAATTTTTATCCTGCAAGTTTACTGAATTCATTTATTAGTTCTCAAAATTTTGGGTGAATACTTTAGGATTTCCTATATATTGCATCATGTCATCTGCAAATAGCAAAAATTTCTTTTTTTCCAATTTCTTCTTTTCCAATTAAATGCCTTTATTTCTTTGTCTTCCATTATTGTTGTTGCTAGGACTTCCAATACTAGGTTAAATAAAAGTGGTGAAACTTGGCATCTTACTCTTGTTCCTGAATTTAAAGGAACAATTTAAAGGAATATAAGGTTTTCATTATTGTCTATGATGTTAGCAGTGTGTTTCTTTTTTTGTGGCCTTTATTATCTTATTGTGTATTCCCTCTATACCCACTTTGTTGAGACTTTTTATCATAAAAAGATGTTGAATTTTATCAAATACTTTCTCTGCATCTATTGAGACAATCATATGATTTTTATCTTTCATTTTGTTAATGTGGTATATCTGTCAATGGGTTTGCAGATGTTGAACCATCCTTGCAACCCTGGACTAAGTTTCATTTGATCATGGTTTTTTGATCACTTAAATGTATTGCTGAATCAGTTTGCTAAAGTTTTGTTGAACGTATTTGCATCTGTGGTCACCAGAGATATTGGATTTATTTGTATGTTTATCTATCTATCTATCTATCTATCTATCTATCTATCTATCTATCATCTATCTATCTGGTAGTGTCCTTGTCTGTTTTTGGTAATGTTCATCTTATGGAATTAGTTTGGAAGCTTGCCTTCTACTTCAATTATTTGGAAGAGTTTGAAAAAGATAGGTTTTAAATTTTCTTTGAATGTTTGGCGGAACTCTTCAATGAAACTCTCTGATCCCGGACATTAGTTCTTGGGAGGTTTATGATTACTGATGCAGTCTCCTTGCTAGAAATCAGTGTATTCATATGTTTTTATTTCTTCTTGATTCAATCTTTGAAGATTATTTCTAGCAATTTTCCATTTTTTTCTAAGGGATCAACTTGTTGGTTTATACTTATCCATAGTAGTTTCTTGTCCTTTGCATTTCTGTGTTATTGGAAATACTACTCTTCTTCATTTCAGATTTTATTTGAGCCCTCCCCCCACCTTTAGTTAGTCTTACTGATGGTGTATCAACCTGTTTTGTTTTGTTTTTTTAATCTTTTTAAAGAACCAGCTCTTAGTTTCATTGCTTTTTTCTATTGTCTTTTTAGTCTCTATTTCATTTATTTCCACCTATGATCTTTATTAATACTTTTCTTCTACTAACTTTGCCTTTTGTTTGTTCTCTTTTCTCATTCCTTCACATGTAAACTTAGATCGTTTATGTAAATTTCTTCTTGTTTCTTGAAGTAAACCTGTAATGCTTTAAACCTCCCTTTTATACATACTTTTTTTCTTTTGTTTCTAGGTATTTTCTAAATTGTCTTTTGATTTTTTTAAATTACTCATTGTTCAGTAGAATGTTGTTTAATCATCCATTTTTGTGTGTTTTTGCTTCTAGTTTTTTTGTAATTGATTTCTAATCTCATAACATTGTGGTTGGCAAATAGGCTTGATATGATTTCGGTCTTCTTGAATATATTGAGACTTGTTTTGTGGCCTAACATGTGATCTATTCTGGAGAATGATACATGTGCACTTGAGAAGAATGTGTATTCTGCTCTGTTTGGATTTATGTTCCATATATATTTATTCTGTCCATTTAGTCTAATGTGTTGCTTAAAGCTGATGTAACCTTTATTGCTTTTCTGTCTCAGTGATTTATCCAGTAATATAAATGGGATATTAAAGTCCCTCCTATTAGGCATTGTTGCAATTTCTCCCTTTAGTTCCTTTAATATGTGCTTTACATTTTGGTGTTTCTGTCTTGTGTGCATATATGTTTATAAATGTTATATCTTGTACAATTGACCTCTTTATCATCATGTAATTTTCTTTTAGTACAGGCTTTGTTTTAAAGTCTGTTTTGTCTGCTATGAGTTTAGTGTAACAGTTTTCTTTTCAATTCTACTTGCATGAAATTTCCTTTTCCTTTCCTTCAATTAGTATGTGTGTATTCTTCTGAAGTGAGTCACTCGTAGGCAGCATGTAGATGTGTCATTTTTTAAAAAGATTTTTTAAATTTATTTTCAATAGAGAGAGCACAAGTGGGACGAGCAGAGGGAGAGGGGGAGAAAATTTCAAGCAGATTCCATGGTGAGTGCAGAGCCTAATATGGTATTCAATATCACAACCATGATATCACAACGTGAGCAGAAAACCAGATACTTATCCAAATGAGTCAATCACTTAACTGACTGAGCCATCAGTCATGTTTTTTTTTAAACATTCATCCACTCTGTGTCTTTTGTTTTGTTTTTTTTTGTTTTTTTTTAAAGATTTATTTATTTATTTGACACAGAGAGAGAGATTACAAGTAGGCAGAGNGTTTTGTTTTGTTTTAAAGATTTATTTATTTATTTGACACAGAGAGAGAGATTACAAGTAGGCAGAGAGGCAGGCAGAGAGAGGAGGAAGCAGGCTCCCTGCAGAGCAGAGAGCCCGATGCGGGCCTCGATCCCAGGACCCTGAGATCATGACCTGAGCTGAAGGCAGAGGCTTTAACCCACTGAGCCACCCAGGCGCCCCTCTGTGTCTTTTGAATGGAGAATTTAGTCCATTTACCTTTAAATTATTTATGCTAAGCATGTACCCCTTTCCCATTTTGTTGATTTTTTTTTCTGGCTGTTTTTGTTGTTTTTCTCTGTTTCTCTGGCTGGTTTTTATTCTATTTCTCTCCCCCACTGCCTTTTGATGGTTCTCTTTAGTGTTTGGTTTAAATTCCTTTCTTATTTTCTTGTGCATATTTATTGTAATTTTTTGCTTATGGTTACCTTGGGGTTCATATACAATATCCCATGCATATAAAGGTTGGCTTTAAGTTAATAAAAACATAAATTTGAACACTTTCTAATATTTTATGTTTTTATCCCATCCGTATTTTATATTTTTGATGTTCACAATTTACACCTTTTTATTGTATGTATTTTTTTAGCTAACCCCTGGACTTTTAATTTTACTATTATTTTTTTACCATTATACTTGCTTTATAAATAATTGATGTACTATCTTTATATATATCTACCTCTTTCAGTGAAATTTGCACTTTTATATGTTTTCTTGTTATTAATTAGTATTTCTTTTTTTTAAGATTTTATTTATTTATTATTTTTGAGAGAGAGAGAGCACAAGCAAGGGGAGCTGCAGGAGGAGGCAGAGGGAGAAGCAGCCTTCCTGCTGAACCCTGGGATCATGATCTGAGCTGAAGGCAGATGCTTAACAGACTGAGCCATGCAGGCATCCCATAATTAGTACAATTTCTTTTCAGCTGAAGAAGTCTCTTAAATACTTCTTTTAGGTGGATTTATTGTTGATAATTTTTTTAAACTTTGCTTATCTGGAAAACTCTTAATAGTCCCTTCAATTTTGAATGATATCATTGCCAAGCAGAGAAATCTTGGTTGGAAGTGGTTTTTTGTTTTTTTCTTTTATTTTTTCTTTCCTTTCAGCATTTTGGCTATATCATGCCACCTACTTCTGGCCTGCAAAGTTTCTGCTTAAAAATCTGCTGATAGTTTAATGGGTTTTCCTATTTTGTAACAATGTTTTTCTTTTGCTGATTTTAAGACTTCTATATCTTTTTCTTTTATGTTTATTTTTAACTTTTGCCATTTTAATTATAATGTGTCTGGGAACAGATCTCTTTGTGTTCATCTTATTTGGAACACTGGGCTTCGTGGACCTGGATATGTGTTTCCTTCCACCAATTAGGAAAGTTTTCAGTCATTATTTCTTCAAATAAGTATTTTGGTCCTTTCTCTTTGTTCGTCTGGGACTCCTGTAATGTGAATGTTATTCCATTTGATGTTGCCCAAACATCCCTTAAGAAACCGTCACTTTTTTTTTAAGATGGGGGAGGGGGAGGGTCAGAAAGAGGAGGAGAGAGAGAATTTTAAGCAGGCTTCATGCCCAGCAAATACCCTGACTAAGGGTTGGATCTCACAATCTTGAGATCATGACCTGAGAAAAAATCAAGAGTCAGACACTTAACTGACTGAGCCACCAGGTTCTCCAAGGTACATTCACATTTTAAATTTCTTTTCTTTTTGCTGCTTTGGGTAAGCGCCATTGTTTTGTGTTCCAGCCTGCTGTTGTTCTGCTTCATTCAATCTATTGTTGAATGCTTTTAATGTATTTTTCAGTGCATTTACTGTATTCTTCAGTTTTCTTACTTCTGTTTGGTAATAGCTTATATTTTCTCTCTCAATTAAAGTTTTCATTATGTTCACCCATTTGTCTCCTGAGTTCAGTGAGTAGCTTTATGACCTTTACTTTTAACTCTTTACCAAGAGTTAAATCTAAATCTTTTACAGGATTACAATCTCTGCTCCATTAAGTTTTTTTTTCCTGAAGTTGTGCCTTTTTTTGTTTATTTGTCTGTTTGTTTTGTTCGGAACATATTCCTTTCTTTCTTAATTTTGCCTCTTTTTATGTGTTTCTTTTTATTAGGCAAACCAGCTACTTCTCTCAGTCTTGAAGTAGTGGTCTTTTGTTGGAGAAGTCTTGTGTAGCTCAGAAATACTATTCTCCCCTCCTTGTCACCAGAGTCAGATGTTCAAATGGTATTCCCTGTACGAGTACCACCTATGTACTATGATGGGGTCACATCTGTGGTGCAAAGATTGATGGAGCTCTCACTTGGACCAGCTGTATCATGTAGGTGTGTGGGGTTCTTGTTTGGCCTGGCTGTGGCACACAGCTATGGTGCAGAAATGGGTGGGACACTCAGTTGAGCATATTCTCTACTGCTAACGAGTTAGAGTGTGTATTCCAAAATGGTGTCAGCCAGATTAGCAAGTCTGAGGCTAGAAAAAGGTCCTATGTACTATTCGTTCTAGTGTCTCCATACCTGGAAAGAGTCACAGCAGGTTCCTGTCTCTCCAGAAGACACTATTTATTTATTTATTTATTTGAGAAAGCATGAGCAAGGGGGAGGGGCAGAGAGAGAAGCAGACTCCCCACTGAGCAGTCACCTCAATGTGGGGCTTGATCCCATGACCCTGAGATCAGGACCCCAGCTGAAAGCAGATGCTTAACCAAGGGAGCTACCAAGGTGCCCCTAGAAGACACTTTAAAACTGGGTCTCCTTTGTATATGGTTTAGGCACTTTTCAAAATGATATTTTTCCATTTTGTCCCAGAGCAAGTGAGTCTCTGAATCAGCATTTTAAGAGCATATTTTTTGTTTTCTACAGTGCAGCGGTTTCTGGATGTAATTCTCATTCATTTCAAACCCAGGTGTTTTAGAGATTATGTTTCTTGTACAGGGTACCTGATGTGAAGCAGACTCTTCCTTTCTTGGGGAAAAGTTCTGTATTTTTGAGATTCCCTCCCAGTTGGGCATTATCCTGTCTCAGGTAGGGTTTTATTTTTGGTGAGATTGTGTCTTTGCCTCTCTTACCCATTTTGATGCTTCTATTTTATCTGTTGTGGAGTCTTTGTTCATCCAGTGTTCAGGTCTTTTTCAGGTCTTTCTCAGAGGAAATTATTCCTTGGTAGTTGTAAATTTATGTGTTCATGGTAGAAGGTGAGTTCAGAATCTTCCTATGCCTCCATGTTGAACAAACTTCTGCCTTAAGCTTTTCTTTTTCTTTTGTTAATCTGTCTCATATCAATTTAATTATTTGAGCATCTAGATGGGAAGGGAAGGGGAAGAAAACTTCTCTGACCCTTCAACGATATTCCAAACTCAAAATTCATTGAAATATAATGTATGCAGAATATACTAAGTTGCATAAATGACAGATAAAATACTATTTTATTACTGCATATATTATTAACATATTTTAAAAAGTATTCTGTTACATTTAGTAAACATAAGTATTTCATTAAATTTTATTTTAAAATAGACAACTGAAGTAACAAATGATTTTTCCCTCTGACATATAGATAATAGTAATATATAATTTGCACCGATGGCCTTAAAACATGTTTGACAGTTAAGCCTTTGTGTCTACAAGTATTATATGTTGTATAATACTGCTTTCTACAGCCTATTTGTTTCCATAGTGTAATGGATACAAAAATAAAATAAATAAATTTTCAAAAAGTAAAGCAGTCTTACTTGGTTAAACAATAATTTGTTGTTCTGAATTGAATTGATATATTAACAGTTTTCATTATTATTGCCATTCAGGCCATATGTACTATTCATTTCCAACTGCCTACAGACTTTTCTTAATCCAAAAATCCCACAAAACTAGTTTTGATATTACGTATGCATCTGATTGCCTTGAAGACTATACAGGATTCTTTAGAATGTAAGACATAAATCATTAAAGGGTTTATTTGGCAACTTATGCATTCAAAAGTTTTGAAATTCATTTTCTAATGTTGCAAAATACACTAATAGCTCATGAGTTTGTATCCCCAGACTCCCGTTCTTAATGGATGATTTTTCACTCACAGCACTTTACCTGCACATGAATTATAGAATACAGAAGGTGAGGCAAATTCCCCTTGAGTACGACTTTTATCACATTAGGGAAGAAGACAGCATTTATGTTTAAAAAACTTAATCAGAAGACTATATATACTTTAATAGAGTGTATGTTAACTTAGCACCTTTCCTGGTATCAAGTTTTACCCAAATTTTTTCCATATTGCTGTAAGTCTGAAAAAAAACTTACCAACTTGTACACAATAATTAACTTCTAAAATTCATACTAGTATACTGAATTATGAGCATTTAGAAATCAGGATCACTTGTTATTATAATATTGGAAGGATCAAATAGAGTATAAGATACATAATATATGCCAAATAATTTTTGTTGTTTAAAGGGTGAACGTAAGCCATAAAAAAAAACCCAAACTTTATATTAATCATAGAATTTGTGGTTATTTGGAATATATGTAAAGACTTTGTGACCCTAAATTAAAATTATTCCATTTAAGTTTTATCTCAGAAAATTCCAAACTAAGTAAAAATCAGAAACTCTTCTATCACTGGCTTCTTTTTTTTTTTTTTTAAAGATTTTATTTATTTATTTGACACAGAGAGAGAAATTACAAGTAGGCAGAGAGGCAGGCAGAGAGACAGGGAGAGGAGGAAGCAGGCTCCCTGCCGAGCAGAGAGCCCGATGCGGGCCTTGATCCCAGGACGCTGAGATCATGACCTGAGCTGAAAGCAGAGGCTTTAACCCACTGAGCCACCCAGGTGCCCTATCACTGGCTTCTTTAAGTAAATTCTATTTGGAATTGTTGAATATTAACTTTCTATGTCCTTCTGTGTTTATAATGACAGTATCATTATTCTATTTAACATACAAATATTTTCTATTTTTCATTTGTGGTTAAGTAAGAAAATAAACATATACTAAATGATATGTTATTGTACTTAAACTTAATAAAAAATTTTCAAATTCAGGGTTAGAAATTTGAGTTTAAAATACTAATATAGACAAAGTATAGGACTATCAGGATGGATGTGGTCTTTCCAACTCTCCTTTAAAATTACAATGACAATTAAAATGCCTGGGTGGCTCAGGCGTTAAGCATCTGCCTTCAGCTCAGATCATGATCCCATGGTCTGGGGATAAAGCCCTGTATCAGGTTCCCTGATCAGCAGGGAGTCTGCTTCTCCCTCTCTAACTCTCTGGGCTTGTGTTCCCTCTCACGCTGTGTTTCTCTCTGTCAAATAAATAAATAAAATCTTTAAAAAAAAATAAAATTGCAACGGAAAAATAGGAAAAGATGACAAATGGAAATATGAAAGAAAATTAATATTGAGGTCCAGCCCATGTAAGAAGGGTTTTCTATTTTCTGCAAACCCTTTGGAGTTGAACTGAATATCTCAGTCAATGGCAAGATGCTGGGTCTAATATCAGGGAGATTCTTCATGCTTTCTTCTTCCCTGTGGCCTAAATGTGAGAAGATAGAACATTGAACTAAACAGCTGTAGAGATACATTGGATTGGGTAAGACTGGCCTTGCAAGAATGACATTTGCATAATGGAATATAATCCAATCAAGTTAATAACTTAGGTTTAGGTACAGACAGGAAAAATCATGGGCATGAGGGAAGAATTTGAGGCAAATTCCTTGCACTCTTTGTTCCCCATTGCTATTTTTTATTAACTTTCAGTCTGTACAAAGGAGAAAGGAATTTGGTACAGAGAGTATGGGAAAAGAACATTGTACACCTCACACACAGAGAATAGTTAGCAGAATTTAGTTTTAGGCTTATATGTGTTCTTTAAAGGAAAAATAATGAGAAAGAAAATAAATTTGGACTCATGGAAATATACTGGAGTCTGATAAAGAGGAAACGCTATCTTGAAAGTGAAAGGAAAGGTATACCTTTTAAAAATGATTTATTGTAGTAATATTTTAGAAATGTGTTTGGTATTTTAATATTATTCAATAAGGCTCAATGAAATAGTAGCACAAGACAGAAGAAAAGAACATCTTTGCAATAAATAATAATAATAAAAGACTACAGATCTTGTAAGTACAGAAACTAGTTAAAAGAAAGGGGTTTGTTGCTACAGTAAGATGCAGAAATTGAAGTGTCCAAGGAGAAGCTATAAACAAAGAAACAAACAAACAAAAATATTAGCAAGAAAGGGAACAAGCATCAACAGCAGGAGTTTAGGACCTTGTCAGTAGGTCTATTCCACAAATATGATTCAGCCACTCAGTGTCTAGTTCCATAGATCAAATTCCGAGTCAGTAATTGGATGGATTCCCTCAAGTCTGTGATTTTATCTCATTTGTGTCACATGGTCTCTCTGGTTCCATCAGTTATGGCTGAGGTAAATATGATTCTATGGATTGCCAAAACCTGTAGGCAATGACAAATAGTCTTAAAAAAAAATTGACTAGAGGGTGCCTGGGTGGCTCAGTGGGTTAAAGCCTCTGCTTTCGGCTCAGGTCATGATCTCAGGGTCCTGGGATCGAGGCCCGCATCGGGCTCTCTGCTCAG
>LNAC01000893.1:503069-562098 GCA_002007465.1 Ailurus styani
CCCCCCCCCCCCGCCTGCATCTCTGCCTCCTTGCGATCTCTCTCCCTCTGTGAAATAAATAAATAAATAAAATCTTTTTTTTTTTTTAAAGATTTTATTTATTTATTTCACAGAGGGAGAGAGATCACAAGGAGGCAGAGAGACAGGCAGAGAGAGAGAGGGGGAAGCAGGCTCCCCGCTGAGCAGGGAGCCCGATGCGGGCCTCGATCCCAGGACCCTGAGATCATGACCTAAGCCGAAAGCAGAGGCTTTAACCCACTGAGCCACCCAGGCGCCCTAAATAAATAAAATCTTAAAAAAAAAATTGACTAGAGGAAAAGAGCAGTGTTCTAGTACATCCTAAGTCCTTGGCTCTAAATCCTTGGCAATCAGATACATTGTAGGTAGTAAAGAATAGAATTAACGTTGAAGCCAAAACAGTGTTAAGGAGGAATGAGGAAGTATTGTGATGCAAAGAAAATTTTTTAAAGGATAAAATGATAATGACAAAGGTCTAGCCAAGAAATGTCATGTATTCCTGAAGAAGGAAAAAAAAAAAAGAACAATCAGAACCATAACAATAATAAAATACATGCATGAAGAGACTTTTATTAAGCTTAAGTTAAAAAAAGAATCCAATGACCATGCCATGTGATAGGCAACATTAATGAAATTCAGTTGGTATCTAGAAATAACTGGATATTTTTTCTTTAATTTTAAGGTTAAAAAATAAAATAATACCTATGCAAATCTAGGCAGGGAGAGGTGATAATCTAGGAAGGAATAAAAATCCACCATCCTCTGTCTTCTCCAATGAAATCCTAACTGGTAGAAATCAAACAGAAAAAACTGTAATTTTTGAAAGACAACATTTGTGATTCTAGACTTAGGCCCAACAATTGGCTTTTTTGCTGAGTTCACATTGCACTAATATACATAAAAGGAAGCAAGCATACACTGCAAAAACATAAAGAATATGACAGATGTAAAGCCCAAATTATTAGTTATGAAAATGAATATAAAGGTTTTAGCTTTTCTACTAAAAGACAAAGATTCCTAGATTGTATTAAAATTCTAAATAGAATAACACCACTCACTTGTATCACCCTTAAAACAAAGTAACCAAAAAGTATTTATGTCCTAAATCAGTTAGAAGCTGAGCTGCAAGTTGCCTACTTTATTATGGCCAGATAATTTCTAAAGACAAACAAATCCTATGGGAGAACTGTTTGCTCTATTACACGTAATAAAATCACTTCTAATTAACTCTCATGTTCTTTCTCACCTCTCCCACCAATGTCTGATTTAGATAAATGCCTTTTCCTCTATTACGTTTATCATAATACTTAGTACATAGCATTTCCTATTCTTTGGTAGTGACCACTTACTGTAGTATCTTTCTTCTCATCCTTATGATGGGTTCATAGCAGCTATATTAATGCAGTAATGATGTGGTTTCGGAATATAGGTGAGATTCAGTAGGGTGAGGTCTGGAGCTGGCAACCAAGAAAGAATTCTTGAGAAGTCTTTTGTGCAAAATTGTGGTTTTTAAAAGCACGTGGACAGGGTCCATGGACAGAAAGAGCTACACTGCAGTTGTGATAGGTGACTGATTACAATGAGACTAGGGGAGGTAAGAGACAGGGAGGTTTTCAAAAGGATTTTCATATGTTAAAGAAAATTCACAAGGTACTGGAGGCCTTGCCATTGTCAAGGTAGGGTTGTTTTTCCCTCTAGCAAGGCATTAACATTAAGATAGTTGGGAGCTTCCTGGAGGAACATTACACTTTGCCTGATTCAAGTATCTATCAATGCGCTGCAGATTATAAGGTCATTTAATTTTATCTACATTCTCTTCTGGAAAGCTAGGCCATTGATAGAAATGCTTTGTTCTTATAAGTTGCTAAGACATTTGTAAAACTGAGGGAGACTCATGTCCTGTAGGATTGTAATCTCCTTAAGTTAACTATTTTTCCTTTAGGACAGCCAGGAGTGCCTGAGGAATGTCATAAATGTCCCATGGGGGGTGGTGGCAGTTTGAGGTGTCATCTCCTGTTTTGTTGTCAGCCTGCCTTCTGTTCCCTCAACAGTGAGACTAGTCTCCTGGACATGACTGAAGAGACTTTTTTGAGAAACACTGATTTAACTGAAGAAAGATAAATAGTCCTTCAGGGCAGTTGGATCTATTGGAATCTTAGAGGCCTTTTTTTTTTTTTCTGTCTAATGACTCAAGCAGGGAGGGTTGGAAAATCTGGAGTGTATCAAAATGCAAAGAGTAACAAAGATGAGGGATGAGAAAAGGAGTCTGACAGTATTGTAACTTGATTCTCCTCTCTTTTGACTGAGATGCCTTGCTAATTTCTGGTTTTATGTAACCTACTGTATCCTTAGAACAAATTTCTCTGTTTAGTTAGTTGTTCAAGACATTTTGTTCTTAAGTAACCATTATGTTAAGAAAATCAAACCTGGAATTTTTAAAAGTAAAATACATATTTTTTTGTGTGTCTTCTGTCCCTTTAAGTCAGCTGTTGGAGCTGCTTCTTTTTTTTTTTAATATTTTATTTATTTATTTGACAAAGAGAGAGATTACAAGTAGGCAAAGAGGCAGACAGAGAGAGAGAGAGGAGGAAGTAGGCTCCCTGCTGAGCAGAGAGCCTGATGCTGGGCTTTATCCCAAGACCTCTAGATCATGACCTGACCTCAAGGCAGAGGCTTTAATCCCCTGAGCCACCCAGCTGACCCTGGAGGTACTTCTTTACCCTGAATTTGGATGAAAACTAGAGCAACTCTTGCTACTTTTTCAACTACTTTTCAGATATATAAAAGATCATATGGCACTTTAGGTAACGTAATTCACTTTCAGTTAATTTAGTTAAAATATCTAGTTACTTAAAGTAATAAAACATCTAAAACTCATAAATGTGTCTCTTTTTTCCACAGCTAAGTCTTGCTTTAGGCACAATCTTATAGTTGTGGAACTGAATGAGAGATACAGTCAACTTTTTCTCTCTTGTTTCCTCCCCCCTTGGTAACTACAGTTGTGACCATTCTAGAATGTGAAGCAGAAACATTATTTCTTATGGATTCAGCATGGCTAGCTATATGATTCTAACTGGAGTTGACAGGTACTTAAAGTTGCTTGTCCCAAGAAGACTTTTGAGGGTTAGAGATTTTTCTCTTTGAATCTTTAATTAGTAATTCCCCAAATGAAGCCACATAATGTCTTATTCATCTCCAGGAGTATAGCGATAGTTCCTGTTCTTTCTTCTGAGCTCTATTTATCCCTCCAGGCAGCCCTATTAAACATGACCTAAGGGGCGCCTGGGTGGCTCAGTGGGTTAAAGCCTCTGCCTTCAGCTCAGGTCATGATCTCAGGGTCCTAGAATAGAGTCCCGCATAGGGCTGTCTGCTCAGCGGGGAGCCTGCTTCCTCCTCTCTCTCTGCCTGCCTCTCTACCTACTTGTAATCTCTCTCTCTCTCTCTCTCTCTGTCAAATAAATAAATTAAAAAAAAAATGACCTAAGATAAATCCAAGGAAGGTCTCTTTTGCATGTCATCCACATGTTGTTCATAGGAACAGACAGGCACCTGTTGCCTGGACCAACGTGTAAACTGATTCGAACAAAGTAGCCTGCCCTTAGTTTCATTGTCAACTCAAGAAATCATTTTATACTTACCTTTTTAAACTTTCCAGGCTGGTCCATTATGTTCTCCAAATATTGAGCACATAAATCATCCTTTAAATTTCATCCAAATTCCTTTTTCTTAGTTTGTAAAAAGGAATAGGTATTTAGTACTAGAAACCCTTTTTGTGGAGTAGGAGGAGAAAGTGGTTGAATGCACAACATACGTTATCCACAGAAATCCTCCTCTAAAACCTTCCTCCAGTGCCCCAGACTTTTCATGAAATCAAAGAGGATAAGTGATTCAATAATCATAAACACTGTTTGCTCTTTTCCTCATTTTTTTCTTTTCCAATTCCAATGTGGAAGGATTTTATACCTAATTCTGAAATGTAGGCCTAATATTAAAAAATCTATTTGAAAATTCTACTGCTTTATTTCATTTTTTAATTAAGCCTTTTATTTTAATTCCAGTATTGTTAACATACAGTGTAATATTAAGTTCAGGTATCTAATATAATGATTCAGCAATTCTATACATTACTCAGTGCTCATCATGATAAGGGTACTCTTTAATTTCCATCACCTACTTCACCCACCCCTCCCCCCCGCCCCCAAATCCCATTACTTTAAAACAAAGATGCTTAGGGCAAGGCACAAGTCTTTGGGTTTACTTGTATATTCTCAGTACTTAGTATTTTCCATACTTTGCACATAATATGAGCTAAATAAATATATCTTTAGAAATAATAATTAAGGTCAGGTAAACTTTTAAAGAAGTATCTAGATGATAGGACAATGGTTGACTTCAAGAACTGGATTACATAAATTGTCAAATTAAATCCACTCATGTTTGGGAATAATAGTGTAGGAGATACATTTCAACAAAGAGCCTCAGGTGACCACAGGAAAAAGGACTCCCAGCTTTTACTCATGTTTGTGAGATCGTTTAGGGGATTGTCTGTGGGCTTTGAATAACCAAGTGAAGAAAATAATCACAAAGAGAAACTGTTTTCAGAATAAGTGGTATTAATTTGCTCACTTACTTAAAATAATGCTGGTACCAAGATTGTTACATTTGAGGGGGCATAATAAGAAAGAAAGTTTTTCAACAAAAGAAAGGAGCTTTTAGATAATAGAGCCATAACTAGTGAACGAGGACTTCTGTTTTGTTTTTCTTTAAAAACACAAAACTTGCATGCTCATAGAATATTTATCTAGTAGTTTGGGACAAAAGAGTTTTAACTCTCTATAACTTGTCTTCTACTTATACTCTTATTTTTCCTTTATTTTTTTGAAAGGGCATAACTTTCTATATAAGAATGATATCTGCCATCATCAAGTTATAAGGTCTTTTAACTGAGGTGTTGTCTCATTTCTTTCTGTTAGGTTTTCAGACAAATTTTAGAAGTACTATAGTCCTTGTTAAAGCTCAGTATTGTTTCAGAAGTGCTTTTCCTACCACTTCTCTTGACCTGTGTTTTGAGTGTTACATTCTTATGACACTCTAGGCAAATAAAATACAAACAAATACAAAATCTTACTAAAGATTTGAATTACTGTATTTTTTCTGTCTCTGAAATTCATGTAAAATTTGTTACATAATTTAAGAACAAAGTCAAGAACAATTCTTACACATTTTGCATTTTACTTCTTGCCAGTGTAGAAACCATCTACTCCATGAACAGCTATACCCATAAATAGGTCATTTTAAATGAGATAGGATCAATCGTCAAACACAGTATAGAGTGCTATAAAATACAGTAAAGCATAAGTGATGGTTTGAAAAAAAGTATTATTTTTATTTCTTGTTGTTAATAGTAACTTCATAAAATTATTTTCTTTTTTCCTTTTTTAATTTTATAACTTCATAGATGTAAATCACATACCATATACTTCACCCTTTTTTTTTAATACTTCACCCTTTTAAAAGTATGCATGCTAATTTTTTTAGTATAAGGACAAATATGTGCAATCATCACCATGGTCAATTTTAGCACATTTCCATCACCCCAAAAAGGCCCTGCATCCTTTAGCTTTTAATTCTAGTCCCTCACCCTCCCCAGCCCTAAGTGACCACTAGTCTGTTTCTATAGATTTGCCTATTCTGAATATTTCATATGAATGAAATTGTATAATATATGATCTTTTGTGACTGGCTTATTTCACTTAGCATAATATTTTCAAGGTACACCCATGATGTAGCATGCTTCAGTACTTCATTCTTTTTTATGACTGAATAATATTTCATCTTATGGGTACATGACAATTGGTCTATCTGTTTATCCATTGATGGGCATTTAGGCTGTTTTCTCTATTTGGCCATTATGAATAGTGTTGCAATGAACATGTGAGTATAAGTACTTGTTTGTGCATATGTTTTCAATGTTTTGTTTATATCTAAGAATGAAATTGCAGGGTCATATAGTAATTCTACGTTTAACTTTATGGGGAACCCCCAAACTGTTTTCTGTAGCAGCTGAGCCATTTTACATTCAGACCAGCAGTGTGCAAGGATTCCATTTTTTTCTACATCCTCACCAGTACTTGTTACTTTCTGTTGTTTTGTTTTGTTTTTCAGTTCTAGCCAACCTACTCATTGTGAACTGGTACTTCATTGTGGTCTTGATTTGAATATTCTTATGTGACTAATGATACTGAGGATCTTTTCATGTACTTATTGGCCATTTCTATGTCTTCTTTGGAGAAATGTCTATTTTAAGTCCTTTGCTCATTTTTAATTGGGTATTTGACTTTTTGTTGTTGAGTTATAAGAGTTCTTTATATATTTTGAATACTAGACCCTTATCAGATATAAGTTTTGCAAATATTTTCTCCTTTTATGTAGGCTGTCTTTTCATTTTCTTGATTATGTCTTTAAACTTTCTAATAATCCTGTGAGTTAGGATTATACGTGTATCTGATGAGTAAGTCCACTGAGTTTAGAGACTTAAAATGATTCCCTAAAGATCTCTAACTAGAAAGTACTATGATCAAAACTACAACCAATATTTATTTAATTGAAAAGTGCATTAGTTTGTCTCTTAGATGAACAAATACAATAAATATATTTTAAGGTATATTTTTCAGGATGTGCCAATTTCTTAAGAATATTATATATATATAACATACATATATTTGTTGGGTATCTAGTAGAGCCTGAAATGAAATAATCGATGCATAATATAATTAAATGCTTTTTTTTTACTTTTACTTAGATACTATATGAATTAAAATGAAGTAAATAAAATGGATGTTTTTTAAATAAGACATAAAAATTAAAGCATTTCAGAAGTGATAAGTGCCAAAGCTTCAAACTTTTTGATGCTATTAATTGGATTGCTGATTTTTCACTAAAAATGATGGGAAATGCATATAATTATTATTAGTTTAGTAGTATTTCTCATATTACTTTTGCCTTATCTCATTAGCAGAATGAACTCTATTAACCAAGCATATTTCATTAATCCACTGTTACAAAATAATTTACTGTTATGTAAAAATCACTTGGTTGATAGTCTTTAAAAGTACTGATTTCTTTTTTTTTTCTTTTTTTATTTATTTTATTTTATTTTTTTTATTTTTTATTTTTTTAAAGATTTTATTTATTTATTTCACAGAGGGAGAGNCTTTTTTTATTTATTTTATTTTATTTTTTTATTTTTTATTTTTTTAAAGATTTTATTTATTTATTTCACAGAGGGAGAGAGATCACAAGGAGGCAGAGAGGCAGGCAGAGAGAGGGGGGGAAGCAGGCTCCCTGCCGAGCAGAGAGCCCGATGTGGGCCTCGATCCCAGGACCCTGACCCTGAGATCATGACCTGAGCCGAAAGCAGAGGCTTTAACCCACTGAGCCACCCAGGCGCCCTAAAAGTACTGATTTCTAAATGGACACAAATGATGATAGCTAAGTTGGACACAAATGATGATAGCTAAGTTATTTATATTTGAGTAAATATTTTGGAACATTGATTGATGCAATCCATTGTTAAATATTATTAAAGAATCAGCTGCTCAGAATAAACCATCCAATGTTATCACTTAAAAAGTAGTTATTATATATCTGTATCTTAGATTTATTCTTTCCTTCTCTAATTTCTTCTAACATATATATATATATATATTTATAAGCATGTATATATGAATTATACTAAATTGATAAAGAATATGCTCTTTGAGAGCATAACAAAGAAGAACCTGATCAAGATTTTAGAAAACTTGTTTGGGTAAAGTGATTATTGAGTTGAGGTCTAAAGAGTGGGTATATAGTATATTTGTTAAGAAAATGGTTGCAGAAAGAGATCATTCCAGACAGAGGGAGCACATATATATAGGAGAGGATGTGTAAGTCAGAGGGAGGGAAAGAAAGTGCAGGTAGGGAAATACAGAAAAAGTGGTGTGGTTTCCCTGTGAGGCTGGAAAAGTAGATACTTCACAGACCAGGAGGGCTTTTAGGTCACGTAAAAGGTTAAAGGGTTTTATTCTATAAGCAATGGGAAGTTCTTGAAGAGCATGGTATGGTTAGTGTAAATATTGACAAGATTCAACTACCCGTAGTTTAAAGAATGGTTTATAAGGCAACTACGTTGACAGAGGGTAACAATTAGGGGGTGTTATAGTAAACAAGGCCAAAGATGAGGTGTTATTGATAAAGCTAAAGGGGATTAGAGATGGAATGATGTAGATAGATTTAAGAAATATTTAGGATGTAAACAAACTTGGTGATTAATTTTGTATTTATACAAAAATAAGTAGTTTGGAAAGTACTTTACAAGTTACAATAAGAAGTACAAAGAGGAAACCAGTACATGAGTTTTGTTCTTAAAATAATGTGGTAAATTTTGGGTCATAAGACAGTCACTTAAATATCAGTGTAACTATACAAAAAGCTGGTGGGGCATAAAAAAGTGCTGAACATGAAGTAAGGCAATTAGAGAAAGACAATTATCATATGATCTCTTTGATGTGAGGAAATTTGAGGGGCAGATCAGGGGGTCGTGGAGGGTAGGGAGGGAAAAAAGATGGGATCGGGAAGTAGACAAACCATAAGAGACTCTTAATCTCACAAAACAAACTGAGGGTTACTGGGGGGTGGGAGGGTAGGGATAGGGTGGATGGGTTATGGACACTGGGGAGGGTTTTTGCCGTGGTGAGTGCTGTGAACAGTGTAAGCCTGATGATTCACAGACCTGTACCCCTGGGGCAAATAATAATAAACAAAACAAAACAAAAAAGAAAAAGTGCTTAACAGCATTAGTCGTTTTCTTCTGATCTTGAGATACTTTGGTTCTGAAAGAACAAATGTTCTACTTTTAATATGGCTCCAAAAGGAGGAAGTATCACTGCAGGAAATGTCCTGCTTAAGACACAGAGAAAGGGAGCATTTGAAGAAGTATTTGAGGATTTAGTGTAGGTTCTTCTTTATGGAATAAGGTTCCAGATTTTATAGTGAAATAAATTTTACAGATGAAAAGAGATGATTATAAGTAGAAAACTACTAAAATGAGAGTGAAGGTTATGATTCATAATCTGAATGGTGTCCACATCTGATGTTAACAAGGAAACCAGCAATGTGGATTAAGTTCCATTAGTTACTTTGGTAAAGGTGTTCAGGACCTTGAACCTAACAGATCTCAGGGCACAGCTGTGTCGTATAGGTAGGCCCAGACATTTTGGTTTAAGTGCAATTGATTCATTACTTTGTGTTTAGTCGGTGTTGCCAAGTGAAATTTAGCAGTAACATGAACCACAGAGCAAGAAAGTTAGAGCCAAATAACCTGACAGTAGGATATTTTCAGTGATGTGAAGCACTTTCTCGTTGTGTATTACACAGGAATTGATTGTGTGGTCCCTCTGTTGTGTGACAAGAAACTTGAACACCTTCTTTCATTTCCAACTCCTTCTATTCCCAATCTAAAGGGTTTATGGTGAGTATTCCAGCAAATTTTGTTTTATAAATCATGTCCTTTTGTTTCTCAAGCGATAACCCTATCAGAAGACTATAAACTCAGAGATTTATTTCTTAAAGCAAAGACTGAGCTTTTGTTACTTTGTGGCATTGTTCCATGTTGGACAATAAAATGGTGGCTTTTTGTTCCTTCTGGGGCCAGCTTTCTCAATCCAACTATTTAATGCAATGCCATATTTGTCCCAAGATGAAAAATAGAAAACTGAAATCATTTTTCTTTTTAATCTGATTTTTGATAATTCAAAGATGAAATAAAACCTATTGCCATTTGTCAAAGGTAGAAATATTTTCCTTGATTTTTTTTCTCTTGTGAGTTTAAAATATTTATAGATTAAAAAACATGTTATGGAATAGAATGCAGAATTTATAAGACATGATACTTAATGTAAATTTTGTGCTTAAAATAGAACGGTTTTACTTCCCAATGCTATTGTGGATATTTCAGTGGGAATTTATGTTGTGGGATTGTAGGAGGAATTATTACAAATACAACCTGGTATCATTTGGGATAGTCTAGTTGGTTATTGGTTGTTATTTTTCATTCAAATTTTCCTAAATGGTATTTAATGATTTTTGCTTCTACACCTCACCTCCCTGCTCCAGAATCTGCAAACATATCCAAAAGAAGTGAAGGTAAAAAAATGAAGAGGAAGATAGAATACATATAGGTCAGACAGAAGNTAATGATTTTTGCTTCTACACCTCACCTCCCTGCTCCAGAATCTGCAAACATAACCAAAAGAAGTGAAGGTAAAAAAATGAAGAGGAAGATAGAATACATATAGGTCAGACAGAAGAATGTAATACATGTTGGAAGAGAGCTAGTACAGAGATGTGATAAATTTGTTCCATTTCCAGGCAAGAGATTGAGAATGAGCCTCCCCAGAATGTGGCACTTTGGCATATGGATTACTTTGAGCTGAAATCAATCCAGGCCTAGAAGACTTAGGAAGAGTTTTCTTTCTCTCTTCCTTCCTTCCTTCCTTCCTTTCTTTCTTTCTTTCTTTCTTTCTTTCTTTCTTTCTTTCTTTCTTTCTTTCTTTCTTTCTTTCTTTCTCTCTGTTTGTTTGTTTTTTACCTACTCCTTAACTACCTAAAACAATTTAGATAGTCAGCTTGGTCTTGGAAAGGAACTATCACCAGAGATAACTACAAATATGGTCTAGGTATGGTGAGCTGCAGGGAAGCTCAGAAGACTTAGAGATCAAATTCCCCTCAGTGTCTCGTTGTCTTTGTATGACATGGAAAATATTTGTTTGTCAGACATTTGCTCTTCCCATCTTTTTGTAAATTGTCTTCCTGCCCTTTGAAGTCTCCCCTTCCCCCCTTCTCCATAGGTCAGGATAATATCTAAGCCTCAATTGTTTGACTGCCTGTGGGTGCTCATATTCCTTTGTAGCTCCCAAATATATATAATTATTTTTTTTTCTCCTGATAAGCTGTCTTATGTCAGTTTACCAGCAAAAGAATCTAGAAGGGTACAGGAAAAACTTTTCTTCTCAACAGTAAGCAGGGGGAAAAAAAACCCAAAAAACATAATGAAGTATAGTTGGAGGAAAGGCAGGTAGGGACAAGGGCCCTCTGCCCTATGAGGAAGCCACTCTTGAAAGAATATTTTACATCACTATGGAAGGAGCCCTTCACCTTTTCTCACATGATAGGTAGATGACAAAACTTGATTGGATGACAGGTGCAGGGAGGATTTAACAGATTAAAACAGACCTGCCAAGAAGCCCATAAAAACCCGAAGACTTAGAAACTCCAGTGGTAACTCTCTTGGGTCTCCTCCCTCTCCAGGACCTCTGTACCATCACTCAATAAACTTTACTATCACTCAATAAACTTTGCTTTGCTGCCCACCACTCTGGGCTACCTCTTCATTCTTCAAAGCATCATGACCAAGAACCATGGGCACTAAGGGAAAAGATATTCTGTAATATAAGGGCATCTTTAACTGGGACATTCCAGTACTTATAGAACCTAATTATCTTTGTATTCTACAAAAGTCTCTAATATCTTGTAGAATCCAATTTATAGTATGGCATGTTTAAGAAGGACATGTTTTCCTTGCTAGAACTTTTCCTTCACTCCACATTAAAGTCAACCTGTGTGGCCCTCTGTACAGTGATGCAAGACGATGCAGTGAATGACTACTGGTCAAAATGTGGGCACTGACTTGTTTCCTAATTTGGTCCCTGATGTGGCTCTCTGAAATGTAGCTCTGTTTTTACTCACATCCTGCAAGTATTATCCAAACAAAATTTGTGTACTTTGATATCCCCTCCCTTTAACCATAATTTTTTTGCTCTTTGTATCCTTCTGATGCATAACAGGTCACAATAAATTCCATGAGAGAATTAAGGAAATGCCTCCAGTCTTCTTGGGTCTATACGCATAACACCATTGTTCTACTGTACAACTACAAACAATGATAGTAAGTGTCTTGTTATTAAACTTGCTGACTTCCTATACTTCAGTCAGTGTCTGAGGCATGGTCTCTGTAGTTCCTTAAAAGTAAAAGTGGAATAAGCCTTTTCCATAGTACCTATTTCCAGGAAGTAGGAGGAGGGTGCCATTGACTTCATGCCTTAAGACAAAAATAAGAGGTAAAAATAGGGTGGGTGGAGTTGGAGAAAAGAATGCTTCAGTTAATGTATCACCATACTATCCTACAAGGTCTCTGTATGAACTACATGTGTAAATGCATAGTTTCACAGCCTCTTTTCTGAAAATGATCGATGTTATAACTAGAAGTATTAATGAAACTCACCGAAAGACCAAAACAGTTTGAACAACATTTTGGAACTAAGCACAGCAGCATTTCACTTTCTTGAGTAAACTCTTCAATGGCATTATGTTAATTCCTCTTGGAAATAAACTCCTTCTTGACGAAAAGAATATCCCAAGTGAAACAAGAATTTATGTGCCTGTAGGTACCCAGCAGGAAATTACATGGAAGCAATTTGAGGGCTGATCAGTATCTCTGAGCACACGTTGGGCTGGAGAGTAAGATCAGAGAATAGAATGGTCACAATCTCTCTCTTCAGACTTTCCAGAAGACTTAAAGCCAAAGAAGATGCTGCTGGCCCCCCTTAGTGTTGAGAGCACAATTTTGTGTTCCATCTGCTTAAGATGTTCAGATGCTGAGATTTTAGCTCTCAGCATACGAATGTATGTCTGTGCTAAACTTTGGAATTTGTAGAACTATCTATTTCTTTCTTTTATTCTAGTTAGCATTTATGCCCTAGTTTATTCTCTTCTTCTTTGAATCCATTTAAATTTTTTTGCATGTTTAGCTTTTCTTTTAATCTTTTGGTCCATTTGTTTTTACATTCTCACAGTTAATTGTTCTTAGTTGATTTATCTTTTCTTAACTTTTTTATAAGACTTTTATCTCATGTTTATTTTGTTCTTAAATTACTTATTTACCTAGTTTCTTCTTATCACCTTTAGGCTTTGTTTTAATTATTTCCTTTTTATGTAATCTATTTTTCATTGTGGTTTTTAATTTTTATTTATCTTCTTTTCTTATTGTTATCTTTATTTTATCTTAATAAAACCAGCAGAAAGCACTAAAACATGTGAGAAGAGAAGTGAGTAGAGACTTTCTCTGCTGTAAGCAAGGGAGATTTCTCCCTTTTCCATCATCCACTTGGTTGTTCCTGTTTCTTCCAGATTTATCTGTAAACCTCCAGTCTTGAACCATTCATTTTAGAAAGTGTTGGACAGTGGTAAAGGTCATGGTCTTGGGAATAAAACAAAGCTTTATTCACATTAGAACTGTGTTCCTGAAAATATTACCTAGCATCTAACATTCACAGCTTTCTGTGTTATAGTGATAACAGTAGCTTTAAATGGTGTGTAGATTAATTCATGTGAAAGCTATTTACTAATTTTTAATTTCCCTACTCCACTAATAAAAGAATTAGGAGATGATTAACACTTAATTGTGTTTCTAGAAGGGAAATAATCACTGTTTCTATATTATCTCCTAAAAACTCAAATCTACTTTCTCTATTAGTCCCCTGATATTGATCTTTGTATGTCATTTCTGTGCCAAATAGACTATCATCATGGTAGTCTTATTTGTTCATTAATCTTATTTTTCTTTTCTGATTCTTGTATTTTTTTCCCTCACTTTGCCAAAAGAGAGACTTGTCCTTTAAACAAGGTCTGAGACACAAAATTCTATTAAGATAGGCTAAAATAGCCAAAATGCTACTGTTAGACTGATTTCTTTATTCTTGCGATAATTGTCCACTTAGACAGTTCACTTAATCTAACTAATGGTAATCAAGAACCATATTTCATGGACACATATTAATCCTGTTCTGTATTAACTGTGCTTTCTGCTTATTCTCAAATTTCTCTCCTGGAAAGCTGTGAAATGAGATGTTGGCATTCTAAATTCAGAGTCCCCGATCTATAGTTTTAGAATTTGATGTCCCAAGTTGTCTTCTTGATTTCATTTCACTCGCTTAGTTTGGGAAACATAATTATCATGATAATAGATGATATTATATGTGAGTTTAACATTGGTTTCCCATAAAAATGGGGCTTACATGGGGTGCCTGGGTGGCTCAGTCTGTTAAGAGCCTGCCTTCAGTTCAGGTCATGATCCCAGGGTCCTGGGATCAATTACAGTGTTGGGTATTGGTATCCGGCTCTCTGCTCAGCAGGGACTCTGCTTCTTCCCCTCTCTCTACCCTTCCCCCCACTCATGCTCTCTCTCTCTCTCAGATAAATAAATTTTTTTTTTTAAAAAGGGCTTGCATGGAATTCCCTGGTGTCTACCATGCATAAGGATTATGCCAATTTTCAGAGTAAATAATTGCCAATGAAAATATAGACTGAGCAAATTAGTATCATTATTTAGATCATTCAGTGTCAGTATGAGCTTATTTCAACATATTTCTTCTCCCTGCTAAAATATCTTACTGTATTTTACTTCAAGATACATATATATTACCTAAAATGTGATTTTTTTTTTTTAGGAAAGGCATCAAGCCATATTAATGTAGCTTGGAAAAGTCAATCTTTTACAAAGCTCAGCAGATCATTTGGTTGCACAGGTCGCATGCACTGTTAAGTGACTTGTATTCTAAATGGCACTATTTTATTTCATTAAACTAAAGCTTTTTTTTTTTCTTTTTGTCAAACAATTCTAAGAATAATTTAGATGTTATGCATACACTTATATTTGTAATTGTGAAATAGTGTTTGGATTTTTCATGCAAGAGTGATATCCATTTGGTTTTCCTCCAGATGCTGAAATATGAGAACAATCATGTTTGACTATCAAATAACCTGCTCCATAAACAAGGCACAGTCTTCTATGAATCATGATCAGGTTTCTCACATAAGGCAGAATTTAGGATTTTAGATGTCACAATCAAATCCAGCTCTTGTCTCCTTGTTCTTAGTTTCAGATATCGAAAAGAATTTCTCTCAGGTGACATTCTTTCCACTAGCTGTCCTGCCAAAGACTTTGTCATTCTTCACTAGATTTTTAAACATTTACTTTAATATATTGTCCTTTTTGTCCTTTGACTTCTCAGCATTTAAAGCAATTTAAAATAATCATTTCTGCATCTGTAGCACTATTTGTCACATCAACTATCTTGTTGTTTACAACCTACTATACATGACAACTTTTCAAGGATACATGTTAGCACATTTTTGAGACCTTAGAATTAATTTTTTTTTCTTTTGGAAAACAGTGTTCTGTAAATACAATAGGAAAACATAGCTTTCCATTTCCATGAACTGAATTTCAGATAGAAATAGTATTAAATTTTTTTTTTTCAGGGGCACCTCAGTCGTTAAGTGTCTGCTTTCAGCTCAGGCCATGACCCTAGGGTCCTGGAATAGAGCCCCACATCAGGCTCCCTGCTCAGCGGGAAGCCTGCTTCTCCCTCTCCCACTCCCCCGCCTGTGTTCCCTCTCTCGGTGTGTCTCTCTCTGTCAAATACATTAAAAAAATCTTTAAAAAATATATTTTTTTTCAATGACAGGAAATATACCTCTAATTACCATCATAATGAATTAACTTTCTTGAATTATTTGTATCGAAGCATGTTCCTTATACTTAATATGTTTCTTTCAATTGATTAAATGAAATAAGAATAAAATACAAAAAATAGCAAAAGCATTTTCAGACACAATTCTACTTAATGAGGTTGAGCACCATAATTGTCCAACATTTGAGAAACTTCAACCTTTTTATTTATTTTTAGATCCTTTTGGAACTTTTTAGATATTTTATTGCAAGTTTGAAACCAAGATGGAATCAACCAAGTGATTTTTTTGTTTAGTCTTGACTTATCTTAAGCTTTGTAGCTAGTGGATAAATAATACTTGGAAAAATCTCAATTGCAATGATACTTCACAGCAACTGCTAACGTTTTTTTTTTTTTAATATGGGAGCTTACAGTTGACTAAAAAGTAAGATTAATTTAGCCTACTTTCAATTTTGCAAACATGACAAAAACAGATCAATTAATTAGCATTTTAAAATCACTTACAGCATTATTTATATGTAGTAATACAAACTTCAATAATACCTGCATTTGAGAATGCAACTTGATTAAAAGATTGCTTTTATCTTCACATTTAATTCCATATCAAAATTTGAAATGAAAGGGCACCATTCAGTAATACATAATGAGTGAACATTAAGCTTTATTTGTTCATAAAATAATTTCTCTTTAGTGTTTGCTTTGGGCTTCTTAGAAGGCTCATGTTGATTGTATTGAAAATATTAATTTACAAATAATATCATGTCACTGTCTTTATTTAGGCAGGTCCTGCCTATGACACTTTTCAACAAAATTATTTCAATTTAAATGATGAAACTTTTGGGCGCCTGGGTGGCTCAGTGGGTTAAAGCCGCTGCCTTCGGCTCAGGTCATGATCCCAGGGTCCTGGGATTGAGGCCCACATCGGGCTCTCTGCTCAGCAGGGAGCCTGCTTCCTCCTCTTTCCTCTCACTCTGCCTGCATCTCTGCCTGTCTACTTGTAATCTCTCTCTCTGTGTCAAATGAATAAATAAAATCTTTAAAAAAAAAAATAATAAAAATAAATAAATAAATAAATAAATGACGAAACATTTTAGCTACAATTTTCAGAAATTTTTGAGAAACATAAATAAGGCAGGTGATTATCATATTCTTTAAAAAAAACTTTATTTATCCTTGCCTTTTTGTGTACTATGTACAAAGTTTTAATTTTCATTATTATTTTTTAACACAAACCATTTTATTAAGTATATGTGTATAACATAAAATTGGAGTTAATTCATTATGGTCAAGATGTTTTGGTGCAACTCTAAAAGACAAACCAATTTATATGTTAAATGTTAATGAATTAAGGAAATGAAAAAATAGAAATAAGAAAATTTATTTCACATGACTGAAAAAGTCATTTTCCTGTAAATAAATTGCTGCCAACTAGATGCTGAAATTACATGCCAGTAGCAAATCATGAAAGGGGCCATTGACATGTCCGAAATATGCTTATACAGTTTTGAGATTATCATTCAGAAAAACCCACCAAATATGAAAATTTATATAAATTACCTATAACTCCTAAGACACATCCATTAAATCTCAGTTATATGTTTAATTTTTTTTCAATTTTAATTTCAGTGTAATTAGCATACAGTGCTATATGAGTTTCAGGTGTACAATATAGCAATTCAATAAGTCTGTATGGTACTAAGTGCTCATCATGATAAGTGTAGTCTTAGATCCCCATCATCTATTTCACCCATCCCCCAACCCACCTCCCCTCTGGTAACCATCAGTTTGTGTTCTGTAGTTAAGAGTCTGTTTTTTTCTTTGTCTCTCTTTTTTAGCTTTGTTCGTTTGTTTCTTTTCTTAAATTCCCCATATGAGTAAAATCCTGTGGTATTTGTCTTTGTCTGACTGACTTCACTTAGCATAATACTCTTTAGCTCCACCCACATTGTTGCAAATGATAAGATTTCATTCTTTTTTATGGCTGAGTGATATTCATGTGTGTATGTGTGTGTATGTGTGTGTGTGTATCACCTCTTTTTTAAAAAAATCTATTTATCTATCTGTGGACACTTGGGCTGCTTCCATAATTTGGCTATTGTAAATAATGCTGCAATAAACATATAGTGCATATGCCTTTTCAAATTTGTGTCTTTGTATTATTTGAGTAAACACCCAGTAGGGGAATCCTGGATCATATGGTAGTTCTATTTTTAATTTTTTAAGGAACTTCCATAGTGTTTTCCTCAGTGGCTATCCCACCAATAGTGCAAGAGGGTTCCTTTTTCTCCACATCCTTGCCAATAATTGTTTCTCGTGGTTTTGATTTTAGCCATTCTTTTGTTGCTGTTGTTAAAGTGAACTTCACTTTTTTAAAAATTTTAATTCCAGTATAGTTAACATACAGTTTTATGTTGGTTCCAGGTGTACACTATAATGATTCAACATTTCCATACATCCATACATCACCCAGTGCTCATCACAAGTGCACTCTTTCAGGTTCAAAGTGCACAATTTCAATCCCCATCATCTAATTCACCCATTCCCCCCACCTCCCCTCTGGTAACCATTAGTTTGTTCTTAATAATACAGAGTCTGTTTCTTGGTTTGTCTCTCTCTCTCTCTTTTATTTTTTTCCTTTGCCTGTTTGTTTTGCTTCTTAAATTCCACATAGAGTGAAATCACATGGGAAATAATTTGTCTTTCTCTGAGTTATTTCATTTAGCATTTTACTCACTAGCTCCATCCATGTTGTTGCAAATGGCAAGATTTTATTCATTTTTACAGCTGAATAATATTCCACCATATCTATATATCTATATCTATATCATCTATCTATATCTATATCTCACATCTTCTTTATCGATCCATCTATTTCTGGCTACCTGCGCTGCCTCCCTAATGCTATTGTAAATCATGATGCAATAAACATAGTGGTGGATGTATCTCTTTGAATTACTGTCTTTGTATTTTGGGGGTGAATACCCATAGCACAATTACCAGATCATATGGTAGTTCCATTTTTGAATTTTTTAAAAAGATTTTATTTATTTATTTCACAGAGGGAGAGAGATCACAAGGAGGCAGAGAGGCAGGCAGAGAGAGAGGGGGAAGCAGGCTCCCCGCTGAGCAGGGAGCCCGATGAGGGCCTCGATCCCAGGACCCTGAGATCATGACCTGAGCCAAAAGCAGAGGCTTTAACCCACTGAGCCACCCAGGTGCCCCATTTTTAAATTTTTTGAGGAAACTTTATACTGCTTTCCACAGTGGCTTCATCAGTTTGCATTTCCACCAATGGTGCAAGAAGGTTCCTTTTTCTCCACATTTTTGTCAACACTTGTTTCTTGCTTTTTTTTATTTTAGCCATTCTGACAGGTGTGAGGTGATAGATCATGGTGGTGTTGATTTACTTTTCCCTGATGATGAGTGATGTTGATCATCTTTTCATGTGTCTATTGGCCATCTGGGTGTCTTCTTTGAAGAAATGTCTGTTCACGCCTTCTGCCCATTTTTAAAATTGGATTGTTTTTGTCATTAAGTTGTATAAGATCTTTATATATTTTGGATACCAACACTTTATCAGATGTGTCATCTGCAAATATCTTTTCCCATTCAGTAGATTGTCCTTTGGCTTTGTTGACAGTTTCCTTTGCTGTGCAGAAGCTTTTTACTTAAATGTAATCCCAATAGTTCATTTTTGCTTTAGTTTCCCTTGCCAAAGGAGACCTACCTAGAAAACTGCTGCTATGGCTGATGTCAAGAGAAATTACTGCCTGTGCTCTCTTCTAGGATTTTTATGGTGAATCTCACATTTAGTTCCTTATTCCAGTTTGAGTTTATTTTTGTGCCTAGTATAAGATCCAGTTTCTTTTGTGTCCAGCTGTCCAGTTTTCCCACCATTTGTTGAAGAGATTGTCTTTTTCTCATTCCATATTCTTGCTTCCTTTGTCGAAGATTAATTGACCATAAAATTGTGGATTTATTTCTGGGCTGTATATACTGTTCTGTTGATCTATATGTCTATTTTTGTGCCAGGATCATGATGTTTTGACTACTACAGCTTTGTAGTATATTTTGAAATCTGAGATTGAGATACCTCGAGTTTTTCCTTCATTTTCAAGATCGCTTGGGCTCTTTTGTGATTCCATGCAAATTTTAGGGTTCAGTTCTGTGAAAAATGCTGTCAGTATTTTGGTAGAGATTGCATTAAATGTGCAGATTGCTTTGGGTAATATGAGTCTTTTAATAATATTTATTCTTCCAATTCATGAGCATAGACTATCTTTCCATTTGTTTGTGTCATCTTCCACACTTCAGAGTATATGTCTTTCATCTCCTTTAATTTTAATTATTTTAATATTTTTATTTTAATTTTTTAGAAGATATAATTCATTTATTTGTCACAGAGAGAGACAGAGCACAAGCAGGGGAATGGCAGGCAGAGCGAGAAGCAGGTTCCATGCTGAGCAAGGAGCCCAATTCAGGACTTGGTCCCAGGACTCCAGGGATCAAGACTTGAGTCGAAGGCAGACACTTAACCAACTGAGCCACCCAGGCATCCCTTTATTTTAATTTTTGATGAGGCCTCAATTATTTCCTACTCTTGTATTTTTGGAAAGCTTGTGTAAGGTTGTTCACACTGTTATTAAAAAGAAAAGAAAATACTGTACTGCATCATTGTGAAGATTGTTTATTTTCTCCTCCCCTTCCTCAATTTCCTTGTGTTTCACATCATGTAACATGTCCCATTTTTCTTCAGTCCTGAGGCTGTTTCTCTCTTCTATTTTTTTCTTCTATCTAGCCCTTCTCATATTAGAAACATAGAGTTTTTTATTTTGTTCTTGCCATGATTGTTGTTATGGGGTCTGGTTCTATCAGATAAGACTAAATTTGCATGTGAGGGAATAGAAATTATTGTTTTAAACCAGTAAGTGATTTTATTACTTTCACACTTACAGGGCTAAAGGTATTCAGACTGGGTATGGAATAGCAGCATTAAATTATCATTGGGAATAAGGACTTTTTAAAATCTTTCCATTTAGCTATTTGAACACATGGCTTTGACCTCATTTTCAATGTTTTATGGTAACTGTTTGGTTGTTTTAAGTATGGCATCAAATCTAAATTCTAGGTGAAACATAAGGTAAAGAAGACAATTTAAGACCCCATTACTTTCTTTGTTTAAAGAGCTTTGTAAGTAATTTCTGTTTATATCTAATTGGCCCAAACTTCTTAAAACTTTTTAAAATGACCATTTCTAAGTGCAATAGAATAAGGAAATACAATTTCTTAAATGAGCACATTGATACCTTAAATAGAATTAGGTTTCTGTTCAGAAAAGGGAGAAAAATGGCTTTAAGGATAGGCCACAGTGGAGCAGTTTTTAGTAATTTGGCTCTTTTACATGCATAATTTTACTTGAAGTGCTTTAATAACCCTCTCCATCAGAAAATAACATATTTTGCTTCTTTTTGTTATTCTTAGATTAAATGGACTCCTCATTTGCACAAAACTTCTGCAAATATATTCACCCTCATTTGTTAAAAAAAAACAAAATGAAACACTAACATAAAAACAAAAACAATATAAAACTTTATATTTGTACATTTTCACAATGAAACAACTCTTTAAAGAAAGTAAAAATAACTAACATGTAATGATCACAATATAGTCTTCACTATGCTTTCCTAAGAAGCGGAGGTTTTCTAAAATTTTAACCCCCTTTAGGGATTAAAAAGCTTTCTAATTTAATACAGTAAAAAAACTTAATATATGCCTAAGACTGAAGACTAAGCATACAAAGCAAACAAGAAAGTGATCTCCAAGAAATAACACAAAATCTATTGCTGAGAGAATCATGCTTCAAATTCAAATTAAATAATAAAAAAGCCAGTACTCAAATTAAACTGACAGTGTTCTAACACAGTGATATTTTAATTTTTTAATATTTTGATAAAAGGAATCCAAATTTAAAAGGAATTTAAATTTTAAAAGGAATCCAATTTGAATGTTCATTTCCTATGTATCAATAGAATAAATTTACGTAAGCCAACCATATATTTGATGTAACTACTATTCTTTAGAACAACCGAAAAACAAAAGCTCTGGAAAGTTGTTCAGAAAGCAGAAACATGAACAACAAACTGCTCACTCATAACCAATATTTGAAAATGTAAGTTATGTCTTTGGAATCATTAATAAAAGACATTTTAAGTACACCCTAGGTTTTAAGAAATATCTTCAAGGAACTTATGCTTTGATATCACATCATTTTTGAGTAAACATCACTATCCTAGGAGTTATGGACACATTTTATTGGCAAAACAAAATGTTCCTTTCCCACATTACTGCAGATATGCCTTTGCCAACAATCTTTATATTTCCATTGCTGTATTCCTCATCTTATTTCCTCTGTGGCCAAGAAACTAGAATACTACATAGAAGATAAAACCTCTCTTGATTTCTGCATTAATTTACTCCAATTTTGGAGAAATGACACATAACTGTTCGAAGTTATGTTCTGCTAGAATTTCCCTCTTGCAGTCATTTTGGGATTCAAGTTCCTTCCATTTTTGTGGTTTCAGTATCCCTAGTGCCTTAGAGTGCTCTGAATATAGCCAGCAAAATGGAAAAGAGAAAGTGTGGAGGTTCCACAGCTATATATGATGAAATATTACTTAGCCATCAAAAAGAATGAAATCTTGACATTTGCAAAGACATGATGGAGCTAGAGTGTATTACCTTAAGTGAATAAGCCAGTCAGAGAAAGACAAATGCCATATGATCTCACTCATATGTGGAATTTAAAAAAGAAAACAATAAACATGGGAAGTGGGAAAAGGAGAGGGTGAAACAAGCCATAAGAGACCACTAATGATAGAGAACAAACTCAGGGTTGGTAGAGGAAAATGGGTGGGGATGGGCTAGATTGGCGATAGGTATTAAGAAGGCCACTTTTTATGATGAGCACTGGGTGTTTTATGTAAGTGATGAATCACTGAATTCTCTCCAGAAACCAATATTATACTGTATGTTAACTACCTAAAATTTAAATTAAAAAAAATAGCCTAATTAAGGAGTCATATAGATCATTTCCATTTCCATGTTGTAACCTGACACAGAATAGGAGAAAAGACTTGGAAGTTACTCATACTCCCAAGGATTTTCTGGAGAAGAAACACTAAATGTTATAGATATCAAATGATTGTGAAGTGGCCTCAGGTGGTAGCTCTGATGGTGGTCAGGAGCAATAGTCAATTGTTGGCACTGTCACAGTATCTGCCCCCTCCATCTTAAGTGCCCTCCTCATTTCTAAAGGTTTCTTTTTAAGTAAATAAACACATAAATGAGAGGGTTATATAATGTAACTTACATCAATATTGTGTTCATAGAAACAACCTTGTTTTATAGTTTAATTATGGATTTGGAGGGATTAAGTTTCTTGTAATTTTTTACCAAACAAGAGAACAGCACAAAATATCAAGTTTAGGTCCTATAGTAAATACATACTACTATATTCTATATTTGCAAAACTGATATGAAGACTATGAAGTATGTGACCCCTTATCTTATTTTTAAGCTATTTAAAGTAAAATATTTTAAATTATTTTTACCAAATTTGGTTTTTAGTTGAGATTATAATAAAATCACTTTTGATAAACTACTCTGTTCCTGTCTTTTGTCAGAGGTTATGCTAAGAAATTTTCTTATTACATATTTGTTTTCTGATGATCATTCCTTAAAGACAATGCACCAAATCTGAGATCTTTTTAGGATTTCAAAGCCTTGAGTGAGATTATTATTCCAGGAGTTTTTCCCAGTGTCATGCCATTAAACCAGGAGAAATCAGAAAGGCAACATCTAGGGCTGAAAGTGCACCAAGAACCAAAAAGACAATTTGGAAAAGTATCCATCCAAATGGGCCACACCAAAGGGAATCCCAGGTGTGACTGGATGGCATCACAAGGTGAAAGAATCTGGGTTACCAGAGAAAGAAGCTGGATTCCATAAAATGTTAGAATATAAAGACAGACATCATTTTATAAGTAAATTGAGGTCTCCCATATGGAAGGACGCAATTGTGAGTCACAGGTCAGCTTGGAAAATTATTGAAATATATGTAAAAATATTTTTGAGGATTATGACAAAAATACTATTTGATTGAAAAGCAGTTTAAATGAACATTTTCTTTTAACTGAATAAAGGAAACCACAAATCGCTTCTAAAATTGGTTCATCAATATGGAAGTCAAGGTGACAGATCACTCCTTTGACAATCCACAGTACTTTCTCTTCCAAAAATGCAAAACTTAAAATTTTGAAAAAAAAAAACAGAATTTTTAGTAGAGTTAAGTAGTGTTCCATTTAACAGTGAGACACCAAGAATATTTAAAAATGAGGAAATGGCTAAATTATTCCACCAAAATGAAATAAATGTGCAACAATGGTTACAGTAAATTAATTCTTTAGTAAATTGAAGAAGATTGTAACTAATAAGTTATCCTTTTTTATGCATTAGATTTTTATCACCATAAATACCATGACAATAAAATCTTATTTATTCATGATATTTTGTTTTGTTAATGAAAATGTTAATTTTTAAGAAGAAAATATGAGATAAAGTGAAATACAAATTGAAAATCAAGACCAGAGAACAGTGAACCACATTTATATTCCTGATAAAGGGTATCATGGTATATTTAAGTTGAGGTTTAAAGTGACCCAATTAAGCAGTCAAGTCTTTAGGAAATAAAAATATATATTCTCTATTTCAAAGTGTCTGAAATAAGGAGACATTTATTCTTCAGGTGGAGGGAAGAGTTTTCCCAGCACAACATTGTAAAATAAATATATCCCTTGATTAAATGTATGTGTACTGTGCAGTGTGCAGTGTTCTCAACATTTATAAGGTAAAAACAATGTAAGAAACAGAAGCAGAAATTTAATTTCTCCAATGTATTATTGTGCAATTATGAGATGCAAGGGTGGGTAGAGAGTATATGAGAAGTTGAAGGACGATATTTCCTAGGTTTTTCATTTATGAAACAACTCATAAAATTTAAAACATTTTTATAAGTGTCTAAATAATGGTAATTATCTAGATTATTATTGCTAAGTATAAAGATTATGAATATACTACATTTTAAAACTCTACTGTACCATTTTAAATGATCATGGGCCATAATCTTTATGGATTGAGTAATAGGGCTCTAATTTGAATATGTGCTAAATAATTATTTGTTCTAGGTATACAATTTGTTTTATTTGATACAAAGTAGATCTAGAAAGAATTAAACTTGGTAAATGCTAATCAGTATTTGACCTTATGATGAGTCAAAATAATATCATATTAGATATCTATGTAGTCTGTTATATAAAAAATACAAAGGATACAGAATTCCAAAGGTCTCAGGAAAATAAATGAACATACCTTACTGTTTTTCAGTATTCAAGTACTAACGTCCAACAAAACACTTAAAATTCTTAAGTGGTATTGTGCGTGCTTGTTAGGAATTCTGCTTCCCTTTCTCCCTTGATGAAGTAGATTTTGTAAGCATATCATAAATTACAGACCAATGAACTTTTTTTAATATCTCTTAGACCCACTGCAGCATTTAAAATGCTGAGGGATCCACGAGTGGCTCACGTGGTTAGGCATCTGTTTTTGGCTGAGGTCATGATCTCTGGGTCCTGGGACTGAGCCCTGCATCCGGCTTCATGCTCAGTGCGAGTGTGCTTCTCCCTCTCCCTCTTTCTCTCCGCCCTTCCTCCCTGCTCATGCTCTCTCTCTCTCAAATAACTAAATAAAATCTTAAAATAAATAAATAAAACTTTTAATAGCACTTTTCTTATTCCAACACGTTTTTTCTCTTTATTTGTCTTAAATGAGAATTCTCTCTCCTCGTTCTCCTTATTTCACTTCGACTACTTTTTCTTNTGTTTTTTCTCTTTGTCTTAAATGAGAATTCTCTCTCCTCGTTCTCCTTATTTCACTTCGACTACTTTTTCTTTACTATTATGTGTCTTCTTTTGCCTATTCCCTTCCCCTCCCCCAGATGCATTCCAATTTTATGTTTTTGATCTTGTTCTTTCTACCTTTTCCACAAATTATTCATAGTAAATTTTCAGATGACGCTTTCTAGAAATTATAAAAATCTATTCCCTACAGTTACTTAAATGATCTGGCACCTGCCTTCCCCTCCGGTCTCATTCCTACTTCTGCACTTTCCTTCACTCCTTATGAATGTTCAGGCTACTATGGCTTCATTCTCTTCCTTCGACGTGCTAATACTATTCCTATCTTAAGATCTTTGAATTAGTTTCCCCTGTCTGGATTTCATTGCCTCCAGAAATTGCTAGAACTACAGTGTTTTAATTATTAAAGCTTTTTAATATAATAAATAAATATGCGATAGGACCAATCTCATGATTACTTTTCTTTTCCATAGACTCTGGGCTAATGTCATTGTTTATTTACCACAAAGGATATGGAGTCAGCTTGTCCAGTCACAAGCAATAACAATAAGGACAAATTTTATCAATTATTTTTATTAGGTTCACATAAATGTTATGGATTAATAGAGTAATCCAGAAAGAAGGGACATCTTTACGATGTCGAGAGATCTTTCTATTGGTTCAGGTTGTGTGGCACGTGTGTCTGTATAGTATGCATCTTCCTCAGTGATATTTTGACATTTTCTCTTTATGTATCTCATGTATTTCTAGAGCAATTTCTACATTACTTATATTTTCTAGTTACAGTGGTTGTTACTGTTGTAATTTTTTGTTATATAATTTGATCGGCTTTTTGAAAATATTGGTTCTTGTTTGCACAGGATTTCTCTTAAAGTTATGCAAAGTTATGCTTCTCTCTAAAATACCACTCTTAGCAATGGGTTTCGTTGGTCTAACTTATTTTGATATTTTCTTCCATGATGTTCTTTTGCTAGCTCTGGTACTCACTTACCTTTCATAGTTTTTCAGCTCTCCAGTTTGCGTTTGGCTCTAATATGTAATGTATGACAATAAATTAAATGAAAAAGTTTAGCATACATATCTAAACAAAGTTAAACTTTCCTACTGTGTGTCCACTTTAAATTGTCTGTGGTCTCCTCAACCACAGAAAACCCTTCCTGAATTCCAGGCCTTATCCACAAATGTGCTTCTCCTTTTTTTATTCACTCTGTCTCTGTTAATAACGCACAGAACACCTGCTTAGCCCAGCTTGATTACTCTGATCTCCACAATAATTGTCCCCGTAGGTTGGTCACAAATTCTACTGATTCTGTCTGTAAAATATCTCTAAATTCTATCCTTTCTCCTATAAACCACTGCCACTCAGAATAAAGACTTCATTTTCTCATTCTTTAACTATTTAGTTACCTAACTGATACTCCCAATCATGTCCCCAGAGTTTTATTCCTCAAATGTTTCTCCTAACTATCAGCAGAAGCTCTTTCTAACATACAAATTAATTATATAAATTCTTCTCTACATTTTTCAATTATTCTCCATTAATTCCAGATAGAAAAAGTCCAGTCCTACTAGAATGCTATAATGTTCTTCATGCCCAAATATGTATTTATCTATATTTATAGCTTCAACAGTTACCATCCCTTGTATAGCTCCTGCTTGAAATATGCATCCACTCTTCCATCCCCATTCAATATTGCCATGCTACACTTTAATGCCTTTGTATACATTCTCTTGTCGAGGATATTGGAATGTGAAATGGCCTTAAAGATGGAAGATCCTGGATTTAATTCCTAATTCTTAACTGGTATAAATTTTAGTTTCTCTTAAATATTTTAGTAATATAAAGATAAGAGCAACTTTCTTTCAGTCTAATCATATATGAAATTGAAATTTAATTTCATCAAGTGTATTTACTAGCTCATAACAGTTTTTTTTGGTCTGTATTCTTTTTGCATCTTTTCTATATGATAAAATAATTACTCTTAATTATTTATTATTATTGCCTCTTAAGTGAAGAAGAAACTTTTTGTTTTCCCACCTCCAACCCACTCCTTTGGTACAGTCATTCCATACCAAGTGCTTCTATACCATTAGGTTATATCATACAGCATCTATTTCTCAGATTACAATTAGTTTATTATATATTTGTCTTTCTGACTAGGTTGTGATTTCTTTAAATAACATTTTTAAAAACTGTGCTTTTGTTCTTTATTATGTATTATAATGTCTGACAATTTAAAAAGTGCTCAATTGTGTGATTTTTTCCCTGAAAAAATTACATATTAAGAAAACCAAGTATATATTTTTATTTGTTCTATAATCTTTAAATTATTGGCAAATTGAGATTACTGTTAGTTGTGTTTACTTACATATTTAAATGGTTTTTGCTTGCTGACATTTGATAAATCATTTATTAACAATTATTCAAAAATAAAGAAACTGTTGAATAATTCATTTTGCCCTAGTCACCTCTCAAAAGCTAATTACTTAATTTCTATGACCTTTGTGTGTTTTTCTATTTGATTTCATAGTCAATTCAACAAATGCTTAGTGAGTAGCCACTATGTGTGAGGTAGTGTGGTTATTTAATTAAAGTTAATTTTTTAGCTTACATTAATTAAATCTTCAACCTTCGACAAGACGGCAGCAAAAAAGGAAGTCCTTGTACCATGTTATTACACAGGTTCAAGTCAACACATATTTAGTAAGCACCCACAGTCTGGCAACAAATATGCTAAATGATGGAAATAAAATAGTTTTATGTAACTTTATATTTGTCCTTGCAAAAATTATAGTGTTTTATAGTGCCTGCTTTTTAAAAAAAATATTTAAATATTTTAAAAATATTCAATTATAAGTCATGCCTTGTTATTTCACAATTTTTTAATGTTAAACCTCAGCTCATTTTACAATTATTTTATAATTATAATAGTTTGTGAATTATTTCAGAAGAACAGACAATAGAACTTACTCAGCATTTACCACATGTCAACTATACAGCTATGCATTTTGATACATTATCACATTTAAGTCTCAAAACTTTTATTAGATAATATTGCTATCGACTATCCTCATTTTCATGACAAGAATAACTTGTGCTTAAAGAAGTTTGGGAACTTGCCCAACATTTTAAAGAACTATTTGGGAGAACAAGTTCTGTGTGACCACAGAGGCTGGGTGTCACCACACCGAACAGCCTCAAGGAAACATCTTGTGTTAGTTATTTATTACATAATAATCCTGGGTAACAACCATAAAACTTCAGAGGCAAAAAACAATCAACAATTACTTTTGTTCACCAGTCCATGGATCAGCTGACTGGTTCTGCTGATCTGAGCTGATCTCCACAGGGCTTCCTCATGCATGTTAGCTCACTAGCTGGCTGTCGGTGTGCTTATTTGCATGTTGGGGACCTCCTTTGGAACAACTGGCTTGGGTCAGCTCTCCTCTATGTGTGTCACTTGCCAAGGAATGAGTGAAAGCACATCAACATGGGGAAATCAGAAGACAAAGAAAGAGAGTGGACACATGAAATGCTTCTTGTAGTTTTTGCTTGGAATTGGCATCACATTACTTTGGAAAAACCAAGTGTCAAGTCCAGATGAGATTTGAAGGGCAGGAAAGAAAACTCTACCACGTTATAGGAAGAACTGCAGAGTTACACTGCAAAGGGCATGAGCATAGGGAAAGATCAAGCATTGGAGTTATTTTATGATCAGTTACCGCAGTCTACCTCCCGACCAGGGTACTCACATCCTTCCCAACTGCAAAATACACTGAATCCCTCAAAACCACCAAATTCTCATTGTACCATATCATTACATTCAAAGTTCATATATATATCTCATGATCTACATTAGGTCCAGAGGCTGATGCTTTGATGCAGTTCCTCTTAATCTGAAGAGCTGTGAACTGAAGGGACAAATTTTCTTCTCCGTTGAACTCCTGGCATCTAATAATGACACACAGTAAGATTACCTGTTAGAGAGAAAACACACAGACAGATTCTCACTTTTGAAAATAAGAAGTGGGAGCCAGAGTGGCTCAGTCCCTACTAAGTGTCTGACTCTTGATTTCAGCTCAGGTCATATGAGATCTAGCCTGCATCAAGCTCCACACACACTTGTGCTTTGAGGGGAGCCTGCCTCTCTTCCCTCTCCCTCCCTCTCTCTCTGTCCCTCCCCCCACAACTTGCATGCATGCATGCATCCCCACCCCCCCTCTCTCAAAAGAGCATGGAGTGTATGTCCTTTGTGCTACTTCTACTTTCTTAGCATGATGCTTACTCTTTAAAGATGGGATCATGGTGATTTTTTGGTATTTTGAACAATCTCAGTCCTTTTTAGACCAGAATGCTGGAACTTTTGCCAAATGTGATACTCTGTTTTACAGAATTCACCAAAAGTAAAATACAGAACTCTTACCAAGGCAGGTCTTTCTGCTCCTGCTAGTTAATGCATGAGTAGAAATGCAATGGACATGTCAGCATTCCTTGAGACAAAAAAATCTCAAGAATCCTTTATCCATTTGAAAATGTCCACTAGGCAATGTGTTAATTATCTCAGAGGCCTTTCAAAGGGAATTACAGCCAAAGTTTGATTTGATCTTTACCCTGAAGCCATTGTATAATTTTGACAATCTTTTCATGATTTAAGACCCTGGATATGCTAAGTAATTTTCTTTTCTAATCTAGCATGTCCTGGCCACTTTTAATTTCCTCTAAATTCTGCTTGTCAACATTAGGCCAGGTATTTTTTCAGCTCATATTTCTTACAGTAACTCATGTACAAGAAGAACCAATGTCACTTTCATCATTCTGAGTGGAAATCTCACAATTCAAAGGGTGGGTTTGACAGAGTTTAATATGACAAATCTTTCTCTTTTTTTATTTTATTTTTTAAGTTTTTAAAAAGTTTTTCTTTAAATCCAGTTAAGTAATATACAGTGTAATATTAATTTTGGGCATACAATATAGTGAGTCAACACTTCCATCTCAGCAAGTACACTCCTTAATCTCCATCACCTATATTAAAATTATTTCTTTTGTTGCCTATAAATTATTAATCATGTTAATGTATGTCTTTCCCACTCTGAGCTTATTAGGAAATGTCCTGATGTCTCCTTTTGGTATTGTCATGGTCTTATTTTTGGCACTAAAATATTTGACCAACTTGGAACATTTTTTATTGGATGATATGATATATGGAACCATTTTTTAAATTTTATTATTTTTCATGGCTATGGTTGTCAGAACACTGTTTTGTGAATAGTCTCATTTATTTTCTCTCTGATTTGAGATAGCTCCATTACAGCAACTAACAGCTTATACAAAGTCAGTTTACTTCTGGACTTTCTCTTAAATTCTATTCATTGTCGTTTTGTTCATGCACTATAGTATATTGTTTAATACTGACATTTTATAATATGTTTTCTATCTGTGAGAGCTAGTGTCTATTCTTTGCATTTCTTATTAGATTTTTTCTTCTTTAGAATCGTTTGCTCATTTTTCCATGTGAATTTTGTAAAAACTTCCCTAATTTTATTTATTTGCTTATTTATTTATTTGTCTATTATTCTTGTTTTTTAAAACTCCCCTAATTTTAAAAAATGTTAATTAATTAATTAATTCACTTGGAGAGAATTGAAATCTTTATAATATTTAAGAATATAATGTAATTTTGTATTGTGAGAGCATCATTTGTTCTCTTTAATAGTTTCTTAATTTTTCTTTATACGGATTTTAGTTATATCCTACTTAATATAACTCATAGTAATATTTAATTTCCATTGCTATTATAAATAGTTTCCTTTAGTTAACTAGAAATCTAAATTGTAACTGACTGAATAAGGCATACTGGCTATTTTTATTTATAAATGTGCTTGCTTGAAATATTTCTGATTTGTCATATTTAGGATTGATTTCAGTTTTTCTCTTGTATTTTATTGATATACAGTCATTGAATTTTCAATCATAGATCATTTATCTTCCCTGTTTCTTCTAATTTTTGTACGTCATCAAATTTACTTACATTTTTCATTATTTTGATTGGGACTCAAGTATGACTTAACCTATTAAGAAGGAAATTGAGGTGATATATCTGTTTTACAAACTTAAGAAAATACTCTTGTTTTTCATTTTCTTGAATTTTTATTTTCAAAAAATATTTGGTTTAGTCAAATAGTTTTTATTATCTATGAAGAAATTCTATGATGATTTTCTAGGAGTACTAATTTGATAAAGTATGTCAATCAATTTAACAATTTTGAAACATCCTTGAGTTCCTGGAATAAACCCTACTAGGTTATGTTGCATTTATATATATATATATATATATATATATATATATATATTTTTTTTTTTTTTTTAAATTTTTATCTATTTGACAAAAAGAGAGCACAAGCCGGGTGAGTGGCAGACAGAGGGAGAGGGAGAAGTCTGCTCCCCACTGAGCAAGGAACCTGATGCGGGACTCAATCCCAGGACCCTGGTATCATAACCTGAGTTGATGGGAGATGCTTAACCAACTGAGCCACCCAGGCACCCACATTTGTATTTTTTAAATATGTTGCTAATATCTGTTTATTTATGATTTTAGATCAATATTCATAAGTGAGAATTTTATGATTATATTTTTTGTGATTAATTTTCTGTAAAATTACTGTTATATGTTAGCATTAATATATACTCAATTCATAATATGAATCTGGAAGCTCTTTTCTTTTTATATACCCCAGAAATAGTTTCATAGCATTTCCATTATCTGTGTTTTAGATATTTACTAAAAAATCTGGTAGATATTTACCAGAAAAATCTCTGATCCCCTAAGGCTTGATTCTGTTTATTTCATTTAGTTTTTGTTATTATTACATTGTTTTGGGGGCAGTGTTCTCCATGGAAATCATTTTATGGACTTTATTTTCTTCTCAGGCCAGTTTGGGAAATTATATTTTCCTAGAAATTATCTATCTTAAACCAGTTTTCTAATTTATTTGTATATTTTAGAGCAAATCTATTTCATTTGATCTTTATAATATCTTGTTTCTATGATCATTTACTGTTCTTTCTTTTTTTAAGACTTATCATTTATTTTCCATTGCTACATTTTTAACTTATCCATTAGTCTTTTTTTTTTAACAATTTTCTTGCAAGCACTGAGTGAAATGATAGTGATCAAAAATGTCCCTGGTTTGATATAATACTGCTTAAAGAGAACTATATAAAATGGCATGTGCTATCAGCAGATTTTTAAAAAATTTGTTTCTTGAGGATAATAAGTTCTTTTTTAAAAATAGAAAATATTTTAAAGATTGTAAAACAATTTTTGATTTACTGTAAAATTGTGAATATAGTATGGAGTTGTCATACACACTACATTCAGTCTCCTGTATTATTAACATCTTACATTAGTATGGTACATTTGATACAATCAGTGAGACATCACTGATTCATTATTTTTAACTAAAATTCATGCATTATTCAGATTTCTTTTGTTTTCTCCCCTTATTTTTTTACTTTAAGTTTTTATTTAAATTCTAATTAGTTAACATACAGTGTAATATTAGTTTCAGGTATACAATATGTGATTCAACACTTCCATACATTACTTGGTGCTCATCACAAGTGCACTCCTAATCCCCATCACCTATTTCACCCATCCTCTCCCTCACCTCCCCTCAGTAAGAATCTGTTTCTTGGCTTGCCTCCTTTCCTCCCTCTCTCTCTCTCTCTCTTTTTAATTTAAAGTCAATTTAGTTAACATGCCGTGTAGTATTGATTTCAGGAGTAGAAGTTAGTGATGCTCACTTACACTTAACACCCAGTGCTCCACCCAACAAGTACTCTCCTTAATGCCCATATCCTGTTTAACAACCCCCATCCACCTCCCCTTCAGCAACTCTCAATTTGTTCTCTACATTTAGGAATCTCTTATGGCTTGCCTCCTTTTCTGTTTTTCTCTATTTTTATTTTTCCTTCTCTTCCCCTGAGTTCATCTAATTTGCTTCTTAAATTCCACATATTAGTGAAATCATATGATATTGGTCTTTCTCTGACTGACATATTTCACTTAGCATAACACACTCTAGTTCCATCCACATTGTTGCAAATGGCAAGATTTCATTCTTTTTTGATCACCAAATAATATTCCATTGTGTGTAAAAACCACATCTTCTTTATCCATTCATCAATAAATGGATACTTGGGACTTGGGTTGTTTCCATAATTTGGTTATTTCTTCTTTTATATGTTCCCAATTTTTTCCTTTTTTTACTTGATTAAATGAGTTAAGAGTTTTTCTGGTTGGTTGGTATTTGTTAAAGAACAAACTTTGGCATTTATACATTAGTTAACATATTCTGTGTTCCAACTCACTGATTTACATTTGGTTTGTTTCTATGTATGTCTATAATGACTGTTTCTATGTTATACTGCATAAAGATATGCATGACTGTATTCAGTGAAATCATAGTTGTTAGCATCACGAAGCACTCTTTTCTTACGTAGTGGACATTAGCCTGATTCTGCCTTATTTGATATTAAGGTCCCAATTCTTCATGATGCACATTTGCTCAGTATATTATTTTTTAGCATTATGAATAAATTTTTACATGTGTCTCTTCTATGGGGCATAGCCTTGTGTTTGCTTAGATCCAAAATAAAAAAAATAAGATTTTATGTATTTATTTGCCTGAGTGAGAGCATAAGCAGAGGGAGCTGCAGGCAGAGGGAGCAGGTGCCCTGCTGAGCAAGGAGTCTGATATAGGACTTGATACCAGGACCCTGGCATCATGACCTGAACTGAAGACAGATGCTTAACCTACTGAGCCACCCAGGTTTCCTTTTTTTTTTTTTTTTTGAGAAATGTTCATTCTAGGGGCACATGTGTGGCTTGGCTGGCTAAGCATCTGACTCTTGGTTTTGGCTCAGGTCATGATAAAGGGGTCATGGGATCAAACTCCGCTTCTGGCTTCATGCTCAGCAGGAACAGTGCTTGAGGTTCTCTCCCTCTCCCTCTGCCCCTCCCCCACTCATGTTCAAGCTCTCTCTCTCCCTCAAATAAATAAATAAAATCATTAAAAAATAAAAAAAAGATGAGTTAACTCTATTAGCCTTTATTGATATTGAATTATTGTTATGAAGTTTTGTCATAATTTGGCTGTATTTTCTGTTAACATTTTTTAAGTATTTCACTACACAATCTGTTTTCTTTGTTTTTATGTGTTGTTCTGATATTTGTTTTTTGTATTTTTATTCTGTTAATAAGTATTATTATTGAAGCTTTACATATATTTTATTTTAGATATTTTCTATTAGTTTCTTATCAATAAATGAAAAAATTAGCAAGTCATCATCTTCCTTCTCCACCTTCTCCATTTTCACTTGATAACATTATTTCTCTTACTATACCTTTAAATAGCTCCTTATAAAAATGGGTATTCTGCATATGTATTTGGCCTTGCCTTCCATACTTCATTGAACAAAAATATTTAATACAAGCTTCTGCTCCCACTCTTACTGAAGTTACTTAATTTTTGCATTATTATATGTAGCACACTTACTAAAAACAGTAAGTACAATTTTTCTTTCCAGGGACAGCCCCTTCCTTTCAGAAAGGATACCTTTCCTGGTCTTGTCTGTTATCTCAGGTTCTGTCTTGCCTGCATTTTTGTGAATTAAATCTGCTTGCTCCTCTCATTAATAGTGGGTGATGTGTGTGTGATTTCAGAATGAGGAATGGAAAATGATTCTTTCCAGAGGTCTCCAATACTTTTGGACAGTAGGGATAGCAAGTTCTTTCATCCTATTTTTACAATGAAGGATCAGGAAACAACATATGGCTGGTCAGGGTTTTACAGTCATCACACTGAAGAGTTAAGACTAGAAATACTTTTTCTGTATAGCCAAAGAATTTGTCCTGAAAAGTATTTCAGTTAAATAAGATTACCTTTTAGTTATGCCTTTATAAGCTCATGTTTTTACATTATTAATAACAAAATATGTATTTGTAATAACAAATAATTATCAATAATGTGATGTCTAGCTATGTGGTGATCTAACTTTCCAATACTGATTGGTTTTCTTGATTGTATTGTCTAAAACTTGCATATATCTCTAATTTTTCCCTTCCTTCAGAAGTTCAAGGAAAGCCAAAACTCTCCTTAGTCACATTGCACATATATTCAATTAATGACATCTTAAACACATGTTTGTAATAATGAGTTAATAGTATACCACAGAGTACATGGGCTATGAAATCTTCTTCCCCATTTTGAACAACTATGATTATCTTCCAGATGTTGGCTGAAAGAGATGTGACAAAAAAAGGAAAGGGGCATGTTCAGAACTGTGGTGTAGTTTTTTATTTGGTATAGTGATGCTTTAAATAGTTTTAGGTGTAATGATAACCTTCTGATGGGGTCAGCAAAATAAATCTCAAATGGAATACACTCAGGGAATGCAGAATTCAAACAGGCAGGACATCTAAAAAGAAACAAGTTTCTGTGCCTTGAGAAACTCATATTTCAACTTCCCACAGTTGATAAGTGTTAGTCTGTTCAGAGGAATGACTCCAGAGCCAAACAGGCCAGGGTTGGGCACATTCTATACTTATGTGCCATATGTCTTCTCCGTGTGTTTCTATGTTTTGACATAATAGAAAAAAATTAAAAATATAAACACCTAACTTTCTCAAAATTTTTTCACTTGGAATGAAATCACATATATGATATTTTTTTGAAGACTGGAATGGAGCCATTGACATTTGACTTTGAGTCACTGAACAGACAGCATTAAGGCACCTGAGAACCACACGATGAATTCCTGGAATGAAATTAAGAAGGGATTGAATTTGAGTATCATTATGTATTTTTTTAAATCAAAGAAATGGTGTTCTTTTGACAGAGGCTGATTAATAACTTTGTGGGCTCATATTTTCACATAAATTATTTAATTTGTGTCTAAAATTCATATATTGTCCATTATCCTAAGTTGCAGATCACTGACTTAAAATTAGAATGTGACATTTTAAATAACGTCCCAAAAATGTTAGAGTAAGTAAACTAATATGTCTCTATTAGTCCTTGAGAATCAATTTCAAAAGCCTTTAGATTCTGATGAAAATTATGCAAATTCCAGCATACTATCATCCTTATAGTTTATGTTAATTTGACATTAATGTTAGCTGCCTATCTCACTAACAATAATCCATCTGAACTAGCAGGCTGGAATACCAATTACTGAAATGAGTGGAGCTCATCCTTGAAGTTTCTTTTCTCTGTTGCAAGTAGACATATGTCAGCACACAGGGAATAGCACAGATGTATCAAAGTCTTTCAAGTAACCAGGCATCTTTGTGTAATGGAGCAGGCTGTGGTTGACATACTAAATCTTAAAAAGAAAAAGAAGTCACTTTGTATTGAGAATAAAAAGAGCTGAAAAAGAGAAAAATTGATGTGAAGATATTCTTATATATTTAGAGTCATTATTAGAGAATGTTGACCAAGTAGATTCTCTATTTCACAGTGGATTAGTATGCATTTTATTGAGTTTGTTTGTGAAGAATTCAAGATACTAATTGATTTTTTTTAATTGGGTTTTTTTTCCTTCTCCCTCTTGATTCTGGTTGCTGAGGATGAATACTTCAATTTGACTTATAATGAAAGTAAAAGTTTCAAAAAAGGGAAAAATGGCTTTGCCATTCAAAACACATTGTTATTTGTCTTCAAAAGAAGAGTTAGCTGGAATCTATGAATTTTTGTACATCTGTTTTTTATAGTTATGGTATTCTTTTTTAATGTTACAATTAAGTTGAATGGCTGGAACTCCTTGAATAATTCCCCCAACTTTTCTTCATGTATTGTGGGAAGCACAAATACAAATAATTCAAAGAGTATATGCCAAATGTCAAATCTCTCAATAATTATTGTGCTACTTATTTTATCATAGTTATGATAGCTAAAAGGTTACTTACACATATTATCCATTATGTAATTATGCATTGCATTGTATTATTAGATAAGTTTTTTTGTGTGTGTATATATGTACCTTTTCCTTGTTTTTATAGGGTTTTTAAGATTTAAAACAAGTTAAGTTCTATTTATACCTTTCACAGTGCTTAATAAAAATTCAAGTATCTTCTATACTAATTTTATCACAATTACATAAGTGGATGGGAAATAATTAAATAACCTCCCACAAAGTGCAGTATCATGTTAATGACAATTATCACAAAAGTATATGGGGAATAAATGATGAAAGAAAGAAAGAAAAAAGAGTAAAATGACAATTTAGAGTAGATAGTTCAAGTGTTTGGACTATAAAATTGATCTTGATATAACAAAAGGTTAAAAAAGAAGCTACCAATTGAAAAAGATCTATCAATATGGTAAAAAGGATCTTAGAATAAGGAATATTCTTGGCACCTTGGGTATTTTATTCTCAACTGATTGAGTTTTACGAAGATGCACGGTGATTGCACAAGAATGGTGATAGTTTAAAATTTATTTTGTGAAATATTTTGACTAGAGTAGAGGCAATCATAGTGAATATACATATCTCTTTTACCTAAACAACTATCTACAATTGCCAAATTGGTTATTTGCTTATTTATTTATTTAGTTATTTTTCCTGAAATATTTAAACGTAATTAGGGAAAACATAATTTATCCTTAAATATTTTAGTATGCATCACTAATATTAGGGATGTTTTCCTCTATAACAATGTCATTTGTGCAGTAACAAAATTAATAATAATTTTCTATACCATCTGTCTATCTATATCCAAATTTCAGAATGGAGATTTTAGTGCTGTTCCGTTTTGATGTGTACTATAGAAATGCCTGTTCAATATTTTTTTTCCATTTATGAGAAGAGTAAGCATGGGTTTCTGATGGATGGTCCTGATAGTGTTTTCTTAAAGAACTTTATTTTCTGTATTATAACTTGAAAGTTACTAAGAGGGTAAATCTTAAATTTTCTCACCACAAGAAAGAGAGGGTGATTATGTGATGCAATGGAGATGTTGGAAGTGTTAGTTAATGCTATTGTGGTAATTATATTGCTATACATATAATGTGTGTGTGTGTGTGTGTGTGTGTGTATAGTATATATATGATTGTGTCAAGTCAACAGATTGTACACCTTAAACTTACACCATGTTATATGTCAATTGTAGTTCAGTAAAGCTGGGGGAAAGAAAATTGACTTGGCAGAGAGGGTTGAAAGGGTTTCAGATGGAGCCAGTGTTGAATGCATTCATTCAGTTAGAAATCAGGTTGTAACCTCTGCTGCCCAGTTCTGAGGCTTTTAACGTGGTCAGGTTTTGATATTCATTTCCCCTATAAATTTGCAAAGTGGCAGAAAATTGAGTTTCTTTTCCAGAGGGTAAGTCCAAGTTACCTCTCAATGAGATAATGAGAAATGAGAGATTTGGTACAACTTGCCTTACTGGGCTTCTGCCTGTGAGTTTCCATGATATATCTGCTTTCCTCATGCATCTTCTGTCTTTTAATATTTACATGACTTGATCAAGAGTTTAATATCAATAAGAGTAGAAACAGGGAGGGGAATTGTAGTAACACACCACTTGTTAGTGAAGGTATTTCCAGGGGGTATATGCTAGTAATTGTAGGAGTGAGAAAGCTATTGCTATTCCTATAGTAGGCTTTGAGAATTAAGCAGATTTGTATATTTTTTATCTTAAAATTGCTTTCAAATGACAGTACAAGAAAGCAGACAAGCACTGAGATCATTTCCAGATATACTAGACATATTCAAAGTCATATTGAAGTACTATATAACATTAAAAAATTACAAAAGGGACATGTAGGTATTAATGCTAATTAATGTTAATATAATTGCTCTTTATGGTTCCCTTGGAAGACAAAGAAGTTTGAAAGGGAACTATTTGTCTTGTTTTCCCTGAGTAAATGTAAATATCTTAAAGAGATGCTCAGATACAAATCTTTTTTTTTTTAAGATTTTATTTATATATTTGACAGAGAGAGAAGGAGCACAAGCAAGGGGACCAACAGGCAGAAGGAGAGGGAGAAGCAGACTCCCTGTCAAGCAGGGAGCCCAACATGGGGCTTGATCCCAAGACTTTGGGATCGTGACATGAGCAGAAGGCAGACACTTAACCAACTGTGCCACCCGGGCATCTCCCACCCTTTTTTTCCCCCAAGATTTTATTTATTTATCTGACACAGAGAGAGAGATCAGATACAAATCTAAAGAACACATCCTTTGCTCTTTGTATAAGCTTATAATAACATACTCCAATTTCCAGAAAGGGATGCATGAGGAAGAAAAAGGATATGAACATCAATCTTCTACATAACATTATTTAAATGGCATCCCTTCCAAGGGAGGAAGAAGAAAAAGTTGGAAACTGTCCCAAGATATTTTGGTTGTCCCATCTGAATTATTCTAAGGTTGCATTTGCCCTTTCTGGTCTGTGATACAATGACACATATGTTTGGAGAACATGACAGTATATACCAATCATCCATACATAATTAATCCTAGAATCAAAATGGAACTTTTTTTCTATATTGCTCCAATTTTTGCCCTCCAGTTATTTAATTCATACCATCTCCCCTCACACATACTGTTCCTTTTTCACTGTTCATTATGCACCAAGGGTGATCCCAGAACAGAGGCCATCATTGTAAGACTTTCTTGAATAATTCTCATATCCATCCAGTCCAGTGGGAAGGATTTAATGCAACAATGCTGGCTTGAAAATGGAGAGACCCAAGAGGCAAAGGATGTGAGCACGAGCCCTAAAAACCAAGAAAACAAGGATCTTTGTCCTATAACTACAAAGAACTGAATTCTTCCAACAACCTGAAAGTGCTTGTAATTGGATTCTTCTCTAGAGCCTCCAAATAAGAACCCATTTGACACTAATTTCAGTCTTGTGAGACTCTGAGCAGAGAATCTGGCTGAGCCTGCCTTTACTTATGATGTATAGAAATGTGAGATCATAAATGGGTTGTTTTAAGCCACTAAGTTTGTGGTGATTTGTTAGATAGCAAAAGAAAAATACACGGATCAGCACACTCACTTGTTAGATTTCGGTGATGATGGCTCAAAGCTGACAGACTGAAAGTTTATGTTCCTCAAAAATTCCTATGTTGAAACGCTACTCCCCAATGTGATGGTATTAGGAAGTGGGGACTTTGGGGAGTAATTAGGATTATATGAAGACATGAGAATAGAACCCTGAATTCATGGTGCCCAATGATGGCATTTTTTTTTTAAGATTTTATTTATTTTATTTGAGAGAGAGTGAGTGAGAGAGCAAGAGCAGGGGGAAGAGGGAGAAACAGACTCCCTGCTGAACAGGGAGATGAATGTGGGGCTTGATCCCAGGACCCTGAGATCATGACTTGAGCTGAAGGCAGATGCCTAACTAACTGAGTCACCCAGGTGCACTTTTTTTTTTTAACCATGCAACAAAACTTTTATTAACATTTTGAACAGATATTGAGAAAGCTAGTGATTTAGGTATTACTGAAACTGGTAATTTCTAAACTTAAATTGGGACAAATGTCTATAGTGCAGAGCAATGCCATAATTGGGCACTATGAATTCGACTCTATTGTGAATGGGATTAACACCCTTATAAGAGTCATGGGAGAACGTACTTTTCCTCTCTGCTCTCTAGAAGTCAGCAGTCTGCAACACAAAAGAGGGTCCTCACCATGATATCAGACTTCCAGCCTCCAGAACTGTAAGCAATAAATTTTTGTTCTTTATAAGCTACCCAGTCAATAACACGTTGTTATAGCAGCCCAAACTGATTAAGACATACTCTATAGAAATCACCTTTGTCCACATGGGCTGACTTGACCACGGTATGCCCCTCCTTGGGGGCTTACCCACATCCAGTGTTTGGCTGATACAGGGTACAAAGGTGTCCTCTTATTTAAGTCAAACTCTGAAGGATCATCCTGGCTTCAGAACCTCCTGGGAGATTTGACTAAGATGTCTATGGCGCTGCATCACAGATCAAATTCTATTTCTGCCAAATCCTTCCTCTCTCCCCCATTTAGAGTTGTGTGTGAGGCCGCTACTCAATAGCTCCCTCCACACAGATACTCTGGTCAGAATCTGTTTCCAAGAAACGCAGTCTAAGACATCTCATGTTAGGTAGAGACGTAAATGAAGATTACATTTTTTTCAATCTATTTTATGTCTGATGTATGGTAGAGATCACACACACTCACAACACATATACACTTTTTCTAAATTCTGAATGCAAGTCGTGTTTCTACGTATGGTGAGTGTTTCAGAGCAAGCTAAATATTCTTTGTATCATTTCATACCTTCCTTCCTTTGGAAATAGAAGCCCTGTCTGTTAGCAGAGTACATGACCCTCCAGGTATAGTTTACATTTCCCTGCCTCCCATGCAGCTGGAGGCAGTCATATGGTTAGTTTGTCTACAAAGGAATATGAACAGAAATAATGTATGTTATTAACATGCCACATTCTTGAAAGGAAATTGCTTATTCTCCATTTACTTTCTTTGTCCCTTCTATTACCTGCAAATGGTAATGGATGGAAGAATTCAGAAGTTATGTATAAAGGGCAGCCATGACAACCTGGACCACCATATCGAGACTGATACTTGAGAAAATAATAAGTTTTCATCATATTAAAGCCACTTTATTTTGGGGTCTCTTGATAGCAAATTTCCCCTAAGTTTTTGCAAAGCTGTAGGATTATTTGGAGAAAATATTTGTGTCCCTTCTGCTTTATTTTTATGGATCTTAATGAATAGAATTCTTCCAAGTATGTCATTTGAATAGACATAATTCCTACCACACTGAACAAGTGCTCCCAAAATAAGACCCTAGAACTTACCAAGTCAATATTTTCTACTTATCTGTAAGAATTTCAGTATTTCTCTGTAAATTAAATGTGCAAAAACAAGGACTCTTCCAGTGTAAATATATTGCAACACACAATGAGGCTTGTCTGCAGGATGATGACATCTTCTTGTTATCCTAATGTAAGTGTAGCTTAGACTTCATTCCATTCCCACGTGCTAGGTTAAGACTATTGGGGTAATGATTGTGGACACAAGGCCTGCCTTGATATATTTGTGGAGATCTCACTGGAAGGTGGGGCCTGGTAATAATGGTGGGTTTAACCTAACCATCAAGAAAGTGTGTCAGAAGCTTTGAGAGATAATTAGCAGTTTTATTAAATTCTGAAACATTCTGTAAGCTGCATACTTACTGTATTTTTGCTTTTTTTCTGTAATGAAATCCTTTGTGATTGATTTGATGTTTTTGAATTCCGTGTGTGTGTGTGTGTGTCTGTGTGTGTGTGTGTCTGTGTGTGTGTGTGTGTGGATGTGTTCACAGTGAGGATCAGAAAAATTGGTAATCCTGTTTTACTCCACAGCTGCAACATATACTATAGGAGTTCCCAAAAAAGAAACAAAAGTCAGCACCATTACAAAGGAAGATAGTGAATCAATGGAGATCCTAAACACATGAAAAGTTCACAATTAGCAATATATTTAAAACTTAATCATATAGCCAACCTAGGAAGTTATAATGATTCTGGGGATATATATGGTAGTTCACTTCCTTTGTATCTAGGTAGTATTAAGTATGATTTTACTGCAAATTTTCCTGGTTATTACTTGTTCCAAGTGATCCTTTGGGAATTCAGTAGTAAATAAAAGTTTGGGTTATAGTGTTTCCTAGTATGGTAATGATAGTCTTATCTCATTTGAAGTGTCTAGAAGAGATTAGCATATTGTGAGAAAGCCATCTTGGTTAGCCCAAGTGGGTCAAGTGGAGAATGTGGGAAGAGAGAGCACAGGTAACATTCATCACCAGACCAATCCAAGTAACAAAACTGGGCAGGATCCTAAATGATCATCAAATTAATTTAAAATCTCATATTTATTTAATACCTAATATTAATATTATATATTAAATATCTAATTTACTTAATATCCCACTTTTTTCTTTCTTATTCTCTTGAAAAAAGTAAGACCTCAAGTACAATATGATGAAAGAGCTGCATTTTATTTCATTTTTGCCTCTATTGCTAAGAAGAATTGTTCCCATTTATTAAGAGACTTCTACAGGCTTTGTTTCAGATAAAATCATTTGTTTCAGATAGAAATCATTTGATGGCTGATTAAAACTTCAGCAAGAGAAATTGTTGAAGTTTATACAACTAAAATATTCCAGAGATGAGTTTTAAATCCAGATCTGCCAGACTATTATTCTTCCTTTCATTTGTTACCACAATATATTGTCTCACAAATATTTGCTGCTTGGATAATTGATTAGTTATAGCCAATATTATATGACACATGAAAACTGAATTGGACAAAGTATTCCACCAAACTCTCTGGGAAAATTCCAATTATGCTCTTTAAATATGAGCTTTATGTTAAGCAGTGTTTGTTAGATATTAAAATAGTAATTTTGGAGATTATCTATTATAATAAATCACAGCAAACTGATTAAAAATTAGCATGTATATGATAGGACAAAAGTCTCTATCCCCTCACCCCCCCACAAAGTCACTTAGTTGTAAAAGAATTAATTATGGAAGTTATTCATATAAAGTTAGTTTCATCCAAAATAAAATATGGGAAAATGATTGAAACAGTTCTATGTGGTTATGAATATTCTCACTCAGCTGTAATCCATAATTATAAAAAAAAACCTCAAAGGCTTTAACTTTTAAAAAAGAAAGCTGAGAATTCTAGCTCTCCTGCTAACAGAGTGGTACCTGGCTGATAAATAAGCTGAGATTTTCAGTATCTAAAATTTCACATCTCACATTACACTCCTCCCCGCTTTTACATCAAGTTCAGACAACTTTTATTTTTAAAATATCCTCTATTTTTCCCCTCCTACAGCTATTCTCACATTTCAGCCCACTCCTTATCTCACTCTCTCGGCTTTATGAAAGTGTATTTATTTTCATTGTGTTTTTCCACTGTTAAAAGTGAGCATTCTCACTTCATTAACTCATTTTCACTGATACTACATTTACATGTTTGTCCTTGATAACTACTTTTTCCATAAACCTTCCCCAAACATTTGAATTATCGTGACATTTTGGACTATTCCTAAAATTAGGAAACTGTAAGTTTCAAAGACACCCTCAATTGCACTTAATATTAAACTGCATTTCTAAAATGGATACGATAATATGATCTTAATAACAATGTTTAATGAGTCAGTAATTATAAACTGTGTGATCACTGTTTATTAGACTCATTGTAATTTGCTTATGTAAAATGGAGGTTAAATCATTAACCTTGGTGCTTACCTCAAGATTGTAAGTGGACTTGTTTAGGTTGTGAAGAGAATCAAATGAGATAATGTAGATGAAAGTTATTTTTAAATTGTATGGTTCTGTGTGTATTTACAGTAATCTAAAATATTTAATCAAAAATTTAAGTGATAAATAGCCCTCTAAATAACAAAGTGTGCAAAGGAGAAAGATTATGTCATTCCCATAACCACTGAAAATTTGCTTCTTTATGCTTAGTATCCTGACTTTTTCCTTTTTCTTTTTTCTTTTTCTTTTCCTTTCTCTCTCTCTCTCTCTCTCTCTCTCTCTCTCTCTTTTTTTTTTTTTACCTCCAAAGACTTCCTTCCCCATTCAGTTTCATGGAATTCTCTTACTCAATTTCCTAGAATGATCTTACTATTTTGTAGGTGTTGAAAAGATTCCTGCCTTGGGGTGCTTGGGTGTCAGAGTCTGTTAAGTGTCCAAGTCTTGGTTTAGGCTCAGTTTGTGATATCAGGGTGGTGAAAGCCTGCCCTGAATTGGGCTGGGTACTCAGGAGTTTGCTTATAACTCTCTCTCCCTCTCCCTCTGCCCCTCCCCTCCTTCTCAAATAAATAAATAAATCTTAAAACACACACACACACACACACACACACACACACACACACACAGAAACAAAATATTCCTGTCTTAGTGAACAAGTTCTATCTTCCTTTCTGCATTTTACCTGGATTTACATATAAATAAATAAATGTATTGATACCTAACTGTAAGGTTGTGAATGTTCATTATTTATCTTCCACTAATTAACTAATGACCTAATGATGATTTTATACTGTGATCTTTTAAATTTACTTTTTGATCACAAAATAATTTTGTTAGCTGATCTTTAAGTCAGATAATATTTAGAAGGTGCTTTGCCCAGACCCATCAAATCATACCAGTTTGTTATCTTTCTTACTCAAACTGAGCTTTCTCATGGGTGTCCAACTTATGATAGAGGACCAACGTAATATTTTTGAATGAGGATATACCTATTTTTTAAAATGTAACAACATGTAGTTTATAAGATATATATTCTACAGTGAGAATTGTATAAAAGCTCATACATAAAAAAACATTTAAAATCTTAACTATATGAACTGGCATTTTGGTAACAAATTTTAACATTTTTACGAGACTGTCACTTAAGTCTCTTTACTTCTTTCCTTGAAATTGAAATTAGGTTGGTGATATATCAGTTTAAACTTCATGTAAATGTTTGTATTTTATTTTGTGCTATCTTGTTTTGGAAACATGTCACAGCAGTTACAATTAAATTCACCTAATGTTTGCACAGTATGTTTTAACTGGCTTTGGACAGTACTGAAGATGGCTGAATTGTTTTCATTTCCTGAGTTTGAGTTGGTCTCTGATTTTGAGTTGGGTCAAAGTACTCTAATTTGGCTAAGGTTACCTTTCACATTCTACCAACTAAATTGAATAGTCTTTAGCTTAGTATAAATAGGTTACACTAACCAACATCACAATTCTTTGACTTCATATGATTTATTCATACAATTAAGTTCTCTTAGCACCTTTTATTTATGAAGGATTGTGCTAGATAATAATAAAAATAGGCTGTGTAATATTTATCTCTTTATCCCTCATATTTATTGTAGTGCCTGACATTCAATAAATGCTTAAGTGAAGGAAGAAATACATTTAAATATATGAAATGCCAAGTAAATAAAATATTTATTATTAAAATGTACTTCAAATTTTCATAATATTTTGAGCACATAGACTAGCAGAAAGTCATATAAAATGTAGGGATGCAATATAGGGAGATTTTTGTAATAAGTGAATATGTAAATGGTAATAAGAGTGCTGAATAAATCAAGGCAACAATTTGGAATTGAGGAATGGATTATAATATTAATTTCAGTTACAGACAAAAGAGGCCCAAATTTGTCAGTGTTTTACACGAGAAAGATTTTTATTCCTATTTCATAGACTAAAAGTCTGGAAATAGTCTAGGGATAGTATGTTGGTTTTGTCCTCCTCAGAGCCTCAGGCTCATTCCAACTCTTCATTGCAAGGCACAGTACTTGCCTTAATCCTGGGTGGTTGATACAATACCAGTCATCTTATTCCTGTTAGAGATACCATATTGATGTTCTGGTCATCAAGAAGGGTATAAGGGTCAGTAAAAGAGGAGCAGGGGGCATGCATCAATCATTTTTAAAGAAAGGCTACCTGAAGCTTCTATGTGATACTTTTGATTACATTTCATTGTTTCAAACTTTATCAACTAGCTACATAATTTCAAAGATATTTGGTAGGAAATACAATATCTAGCTGAGCAAGCATGTGGCTTCCTGCTTTAAAAACAATGAGTCATAGTTTTTCTAAAGGATGTAACTTATGACCTGAATTTTGAAGCTGTATGAGCCTAAGAAGTCCATTGTTGGGATGGTACATGGTAAAATAAAGAGAGAAAATGGAATTTACAGAGGGATAGAGGTCAGATGAAGTATGCTATACTACATCACGTTAACTTCCATACTATTAATTTGGACTTTTATCTTAGTTAAATTTTGGAATTACTGATGGATTTGAAACTGAGTTACATTATCAGGTTGTTAGCAGACAAGTATTAGACACAGATGGTGTGCTGGGACGAAGAGACTGTCAGTGAGATCACTGTGATACCATAGTATAATTCAGCTTTAAAAACATTGGCTCCTTAGAGGCCCCATCTTGAAATAGAGTGACACTGTGGGTCAGTGCTTGAATATATGAATTTGGGGGAATGGGAAACACACACATTTCATGTACTTTTCTGCATTTTTGTTATAATTTAATACAAAGTTAACTCTTTTAAATGGCTAATTATTTCTCACACCTGAGAAAGAACTATATGATCTTTAGAGTAAACACATACACACATGCACAGTACCAAATACTAGGTAGAATGAAGTGCAAAAATATCAAAGCAAGCACATTCTGCCACTGAATTTTTTAACATTAAGGACACAGAGAAAATTTTAAAAATTATAGAAAAACTAAGATATTTAACCCACGGTTTTCCTTTAGATTTCTCTGTGGCATCGCACGCATGGCAGCAACGATGCAGATCTTCATATGCTGCAGAAAAGGGACTGTCGACCGAGAACTCTGTGCCCATTCAAACTATCATTCAACAGTGAGAGTGAAAGAAAGGTATTTTATACAGAAGAGTTGACCTTAAATAGTCTATCAACCATTTTGTAAGAATGATTCATAGAATTACCCCGGCGTAAGCAAATGCATACTTAGAAGGCAACAGTGGGACTTAAGATGTAATAGTGAATAATGGAATTATTATAAACATTAATAATTATAAATAGATGATTTTTTAACTTCTTAAAATTTAAAAACAAGCTCAAAATTCCAGAAGACAACAACATAATAAATAATGGTGTAGAAGGTGATATAAATGAAAGTAAAAGTATGCTAAGTTTTTGGTTTTTGTTTTATTTTTGTTTGTTTGCTCGTTTGGGAGGGAGATATTATTAATGATTAATATTAAACTTTGCCAGAAAAATATATAGATTAGTAACTAAGAATATAAATGGAATGCAAAGCTTTAAAAATGAGGAAATAATTTGATGAGAGATTGGATGTGGGACTGAAGAAGGAGATGTGCCAAGCACGAGTTAGGATTTTCTAACTTGGGTACCCAGGTGAAAAAGCTGATATCAGAGAGGCAGTCCAATATAAGTAGGCTCCATGCAATAAATATAACAATTTTGGACTTTTAAGTATGAATTGTCAGTGTAAGAGAAACTGATGATAGTAATTAGGTGAATATGAAGAGTTAAAATAGTCCAGTAATACATTTCATTTATATTTAGAAAATTAGATAAAATTCTTCTGTGTGACAAGTGTATACTCTACGTTTTATGGAAATAAGTGGTATATGGAGTATAAGGTATATGATAATTTAAAATGAAATAACATGTCCTCTAAATTAAGATATGTTTTTACTTAACATTATTTAATATCTTGAATAGTAAAAGGAGAAAGATCATAATTATGGTACTATGTAACTGTAATTGTGAATATACTTATTTACCTGAAACACAGCAATTAAAAACAGTGGAGTAGGTTAAGGATGGATCCCTCAGGGCACTAATGCCTGGTTTAAGAAAAAGAATATTGAAACCCTCTCTTTTAACCATTTCTTCTTAATTATGTACTTTTCTCAAGATCAAATAAGTAAACTGAAGGGACTCTTGAAGTGGAGTTGAGGGAAAATGCTGGGAAATATATTACCTTATGAATGAGCTTATAAGTAAGAAATAAAAGACCAAACATAAACTATCAAATAAAAGTTAATGCAAATATTATTTTAATCAAGATATAGTAAATCATATGAACAAATTCTAGAACAGATGTTATTTAAACCACTACTTTAAGAAACTGTTTAATTAGAAGAAGATAGTATGGGTTCCTGTGAACATATAAACGATGTCAATATTCCCATGATATTAATTTGTTTTTATTAACCTTAATAAAATGTGAGATATAATGAGTAAGGGGGAAACCTTGTAACATTTTTTAAAATTGGAAGTTTCACAGACTAGAAACTTTTAAGATGTTTTCCAAAGAGAAGCAGATGGTTGGGGAGAAGGGGCAAAAGGAACAGAATTCAGTTCATGTGTGGGCAATGTCACACTTGCCATCCACTATCAACTTTTCAGTTACTACCTTCATCAATTTTGTGGCAATTCCTTTTAATCTTCAGTGTTTCTTGTGTCCTCCTTTTGAAAACTGTTGGCATTTCCTGGTCTATAGAGGTGTCTTCTCTGTCTCCTTTGATAATAACTTGAAAAAGTGTGTAATTTTAGTGCCTTGGCGAGTGCAGATTCTACAGAGCTAATTTATGAGGCAAATAATGATTGTAATATTGGTGAAAGATATACTGNGCCTTGGCAAGTGCAGATTCTACAGAGCTAATTTATGAGGCAAATAATGATTGTAATATTGGTGAAAGATATACTGGATCAGATTACATACATGAGTATATCATTTTCAATTCTTTTTTTTTAAAGATTTTATTTTATTTTATTTCACAGCGGGAGAGAGATCACAAGGAGGCAGNACATACATGAGTATATCATTTTCAATTCTTAAAAAAAAATCTGTTAAAACAAAAAAACCTACCCATACACAAAACTCATTACCTTATTTCCTACTGAAGAATTAGGATTCATTCTAATATTTGCTAAACCTATTCTAGCTTTTATAAAAATCAGCGTTGTTGTAAAAATTAATATTTTTAAATCTATTTCTTAAAGATTTTATAGATTTTTGCCATAAAGACTTTCTGTCTATTAGTCTTTTGGAGTAGTTGACAATATTTTCAGGATTTTCTTCACAGTATTAGCTCAATCATCTACTCTTTTTTTATTATTTTCAAAATTTTTCATTTTAGAGAGAGAAGAGAGCATGTGCATGCTTGTGGACACAAGTGGGAGGAGGGACAGAGGAAGAGAGAGAGAATCTCAAGCAGGTTCCCCACTGAGCATGGAGCCCAATGCAGGGCTCAATCTCATGACCCTGAGATCATGACCTGAGCTGAAATCACGAGTTGGTCTCTTAACCAAGCCATCCAGGCACCCCCTTCCACTCTTCATTATTTTGTTAACTCACATGTTTTTAGTAAGACATCCATTTTATTCAGATATTCAGTTTTATTTATTCTATTTCTCCATCTGAGTTCAACAAATGCTTAGGAGATTATGTTATTTCTTCCTGGGTTTTTGAAAAAAATGCTTGAATTATTTATAAAATATTTATCAAAAATATTCGGTTTTGTTGATTTTTTTCCCTATGATTTGAAAAACTTACACCCTAGCTTTAATATATTACTAGCTACACACACACACACAAGAAAATGTTGCAATATTAATTCTATCTAAAGTATTTTTTATGTACTTTTTTTCCATGTAATAACTGGAATACCCTGCTCTGGGCAACCTCTTCCTGTATCCCTCTTTGGGATATCCTTCGAAGATGAGATGAACACCTATTCAAAACTTGGTTTGAATGGTGAGACTGATGATAACACACACACTAAGAAAACATAGCAAGGTTTATCATTTACACAGTGGGGCTTCTCTGGGTACGTGGGGAAGGCCTCCAAGCTGGTCTGAAAATGGTTTGAAAGAGCAAGAAAAAGAAAGTAGATTGCAGTTTCCATTACAGTTAAAGTGTGGGACTGGTTTGAGAATTTTCACACTTCATGAATTTAAAGGAGGCAGAGACTTCTGTGCTTTGCATTTTCTACCAGTGCCAAAGAAGGGTACACATGGTTTTTCTTGTCCTGATGTGAAATAAAAGCAAAGATGGAGGGTCCCTGCTTAAAAGCTATCAGCAAATATCAAGATAGTAGGTCAGATGCCTTATTTCACCCTTCTTGTGACTGTTTCTGTTATTCTCTAACAGCGTATCTTTCACAAAATACTGTTACTATTTGCCCCTAACTCTCTGTATATTCTAGGTTCCATGATAGAAGAGGCTTTGCCTTGTTTACTGCTATAAACCTAGAGCTGGGGCGCCTGGGTGGCTCAGTGGGTTAAGGCCTCTGCCTTCGGTTCAGGTCATGATCCCAGGGTCCTGGGATCGAGCCCCTCATCAGGCTCCCTGCTCCTCTCTCTGTCAAATAAATAAATAAATAAATAAATCTTAAAAAACAAACAAACAAGAAAAAAATCTAGAGCCTATCACAGTCCTCCAAAACGGACGTTATTGGAAAAAATATTAGACATTAAGTATATGTTTAATACTTTGGCTAAATTATCTTTTGCTAAAACAAAAGCTGGTTAATACATCAGAATTTTATTGTGCTCTCTATTTAACTTGTCCTTAGTTGATTTATCTTAACATTCTTAAACACCTTATGAATTGACAATGAAAATATTTTGGGTCAAACTGACTTTCCAGGAAGGCAGATTTTATGAGGTTTTTATAAGTATTAATAAACAACTTGATTTTTCCCCATCCTTCCCTTCCTTTCTTTCTTCCTCTTTTCCTTTACCAAGACATTTATTTATTTGCTGTAGGCACTTTGAAAGTGATATTTTGATAATACAGTACATAATACATAGTAATAATTTATTATCATAATTTATATAATAATTTCTGTACCCCCCGAATTCTATCCATGTGTTACAGCAAACTAAATAGAGAGACAGTATATGATGATAATAATAATAATAGCGATAATAATACAAAGTCTTATAGTCAAACAGCCTTGGGTTTAAATACTTGCTATACCACGTATAGCCACATATATCTGGGTAAGTAGGCCATGCTGTAATCTGTCACATAAAATAACACTGTTTTATAGGGTAGGGGAATTAATTAAATAAAATATTATGCATAAACAAATATTGTGCATGGCAAGGCATCTGGCAAAATGCAGTAAGTTCTGTAAAGATGTATACATTTAAGATATATAAATTTTGTATAGCTGTTATCTTATTTCCTTGGTATCTTTTTACTCTTAGTATTTTTAAAATGAAAGAGGCTTTAGGTATCATCTACAAATCCACATCCAAAGCTTATCTTTAACTTCCTAGAAAATACACATGTCTATGCCCTGTGGTCAGATGATTTCTATAATGATACTATTGGACAAAGCCAAGAATCTGTATTTTTTGGATCTTTTCAAGTACTACTGAAGCAGAGCTGATTTTGGGAACCACTGATCTGTACAATCTGTTCATTTTATATCTAAGGACCCCTGGACCAGGAAAGCTATTTTCTTAGTGTCATAGAGCTAACTTGTGACTGAGCTCATCATTGCCAGTTCAGTTCTTTGTTCATGGTGGCATTTCTATACATAGCACTTACACATAAGAGCCAGGAGCCTTCATGAATTGAATGAAGCCTTTCCTAAGAAAGCCATGAAGACTCGATGGAAACTGTGGATTGATCGGACATGGCCAAGGACAAGTCCCTGTTACAAGAATGATGTGTTTGGGGTCTGGGTATCAGAGTCCTGTGGCCACCGAGATTTTACTTATTTTTCAGACTAGCCAGTTTTTGGGGAAAAAAATGATATTTAGGGAAAGGAAATGGATTGTTGTCATGATTTCATCACTTAGAAATATAACAGTGCCATGCTTAATCTTAAAGTGAGGATCATACTGAGAAAAGCAAATTGTATGTAGGTCTTTGAAATACAGAGCAGTTATTGATTGTTAGTATTTTATTCTGGAGATATCTTGATGCATTTTTGGATGAGTGCAAAATAATTTCACTTTTTTATAAGCTATATAATTTAGTGTATGATCAACTTAGTCAAATCTTCACTCTTAGAATTGACCTTACTCTTTTAAGACTGCTGAGTGCTTTCACTGAAGAATATTACTACACATTAGGAATCTTACTTTCTCACATCTTTCCTTGATGTTGGAGCCCATGGTGCTCAGAGGCTTCTCAATACTGGTTTTGCTGAACAATGACAGATCTCTCACTTAAAACGGAAGCAAAACTCCAATGGAATAATTAAGGAATTATAAGCCTAGAAATATGATGACTAACACATGAAGTGGTGTACATTTAATTTTCCTATCATTGCTTTCACCAGAACTTATACAGTAGTTTTCTTGAGATAATATTGGGAGTTAAAATTGATGTTTCAAATTTGAAATAAGCCTATCATTTTCAGAACAAAAATAGGACAACTGAATCTATATGATAGAATGAAGTAAGTGTTCACTGAAGTCAAAGATATTTTGAATCCAATTTGGATAGTGACCTTTTGATAGAATAACACATAACATACACATTATCTCCAGAAAGTAAGAAACAGTTTCCATAAATTCTAAGGTAACTCATGTTTCTTTATAAACCTTTGGAGGAGAAACCTTCATGGCAGATTATTTATTTATTTATTTATTTATTTATTTATTTATTTAATAGCCTGTCCACATTCAATACAAAACTGTGAAGACTACCATTTAGAGTGAAGTCTTCCACTTTTTTCCTCATTATTTTCATTTTAAGTAGTAGGGCATTTATTTTTTCAACTTTAAGATTTTTATAGTAGCTATGTAAATGGTCCTAAGTTAATAGGTATTGTTAATACTTAATGGCTACATAATGCTTTTGTCTGCAGATCCTAAAGGGATTTTAGAGTGTTACGATCTCCATTTTCATAGGTGATGAAAGAGAATTCTGAGACAAAAATAAGTGTACTTATTACAAAGCTTACTGAGTATGTTAACAAATAATATACCAGAATTTGGAATGGTTGGAATGAAAATGTTCTACTTTTGTCAAGAGTTTGTTTTTAAATAAAGAATTGCCCGATGTGATCCTAGGAGAGTGTGAAATTTGTCTTACTGTGCCTGATTAGTGTTTTCATTTTATTTTAGTTTGATTTCATTCTTCTTTTACCTCTGCTTTTTCGGGCACACTGTATCTGCAGTCATTTTCATTATTTTTTCTTAAGTGACCCCACCCAACCCATTATTAGAATATTAGAGCCCACATTCCAAAAAAGGTGGGTGAGAAATATTTTTATCTATTATTTACTGGCCAAACAAACAAAAAATCCACCTATTTTTACCTGTAGCCATGGTCCTATGGATGTTAATGGTTATATCTCAAGTTTAAACAATTTCAAGTATTGAAACAATTTCAAGCCCAGAAACTTTTGAGCTGAAAGCTTTTTCCTTCATCTCTGAATTATCTTTATCTCTCTGTTGAAAGCAACATTGATTAAGAAGACTGTCTTTACAAGTCAATCTGGAAACTATATTTTCTTTATTTTTCTCTATTACATTGAAATAGTTGTACTGTTATGTGTAGTGTTTGCTAAATTATTTTTCTAAGTACAGTGTGATTTAAGACAAAAGATAGATGGGAAGACCATTTCTTGAGTTATTAACTATTTTTATTGTGTCCTTACTCTTGTAGAAGACTTACAAAATGGAGAGTTATTTTCACTACTGCAATCTTTATAGTTCTGACTTGGGGCTTACTTTCTTTGGCAAACTTTATCACTTCCTCACATGTAACAGGGGAAAAATGACATTTTTGAAGACACTTCAGAGGCACTCAATCCTACCAAGACTATGCTGGGTTTAGAAGATAAAGGCACTAGAGGAAAAGTCAGAAAGGGTTGTTAAGGAAGGAGGGTATGGAAGCCTAATTCAACAGGGAGAGCTTCCTGAGACTGAGAAGTCAAAAGGTCTTAAGATTGTTTTCCTTGTTTGTGTCCTTGTTTGTTTAAGAGTAACAAACAGGTATCCAGCTTCTCCTGATGTGGTTATGTACTTGTAGAATGTCTACCTGTGAAAGCCAGAGAAGTAAATGAGAAAACCTGTGGTGGAATCTCCCCTCTGTGAGGAAACCTGCTTCAAGGGTATCTCTACACATCCAGAGCACCTTTGGACCCCAGAGGGAAAAGGACTCTGCTAGACCACATACTATGGAGGAGAAGGGACAACAGAGTGGCAGCCGTAATGGAGCAGGGTTTGGGTCTACTCCCAGATTCTGGCAATGCGTAAAGTCTCCAAATTTCTGTATGAAATTTAGAGTTGGGGAAGGAGACCCTAAACACAGATTTCTGTCTGAAATTTGGAGGAGGGGGAGGAGACCCTAAACACAGAGGAAATGGAACTTTCACAACTAGCAAATTGTGATTTGGCCAAATTGAAAACTTGAATTAGGAAAAAGAATACACAGTTCATTTTTGCATAGAGTTGTGTGGGGAAAAATTGTAATTATTAAAAATACAGGAATTTTAAAATTAGATAAATTTTAAACTCAAGCTTACAGCTCTGAGGAAGAATGGCTTATTTAAATTATTTATTTAATTGCAAACATATAATTTATTTCAGCATAGTTGTTTGCCCTTAATTTACCTTTCATATTCTGGTGATTAATCATTTGTTACAGGAAATTTATTTTTAAGATATGCAACTGAGATATTCTTTTAAGTAATAACAAGACTTCCATCTATATAAAAATCTTTTTTGTTGTTGTTTTTAAGTAGGCTCCACACCCAACATGGGGCTTGAACTCACAACCCTGATATCAAATTTGTGTCTACCAACTGAGCTAACTAGGTATCCCCATCTGCATAAAAATCAATAGTATTTTTGGATTTCCGTAATAAGAATATTTACAGTAATCAAACACATAATGTTCTTAGTTTTGCTGGAGAAAATCCAGGTTTCCAAAATAACTGATAAATAAATAAATAGTTTATTTGTTAATCAGAATTTTTTACTAATACCTGAAAAATTTTGAATGAAATAAGTATATCATTTTATTTTATATTTAGAAATAAATTAAAAATTTTTATATACCATATATGTGTATACTTATAAATCATGCTTTAACTTAGTCTACACAAATATGAAAAATCAGAGTAATTTTAACCTCTAGAACACATCTAAATGGGGAAAAAAGATGGGGAGAAAAAGCTAAGTTTAACATGAAAATATAATTACTTATTAGTTTACCTTAGATGATATCTATCAGGGGCACATGGGTGGCTCAGATGGTTAACCATGTGACTCTTGATTTCCGCTCAGGTAATGGTCTCCAGGTCTTGAGATCAAGCCCAGGGTCCGGCCCATGTGCTGGGTGTGGAGCCTGCTTAAGATTCTCTCTCTTTCGGGGCGCCTGGGTGGCTCAGTTGTTTAAGCGACAGCCTTCCGCTCAGGTCATGATCTCGTAGTCCCGGGATCAAGTCCCACATTGGCCTCCCAGCTCCATGGGGAGTCTGCTTCTCCCTCTGACCTTCTCCCCTCTCATGCTCTCTCTCACTCTCTCTCTCTCTGTCTCTAAAAAGTAAAAATTAAAAAAAAGAAAACTATCATACAAAAAAAAAAACCACCTGTCTTCCTTAGGACTTTGAAATAGATGTTTTCATTTAAAATTTTATTTTAATCTTGAAGTCTCTAAAAAGTAAAAATTAAAAAAAAGAAAACTATCATACAAAAAAAAAAAAACACCTGTCTTCCTTAGGACTTTGAAATAGATGTTTTCATTTAAAATTTTATTTTAATCTTGAAGTCCTACAATTGTATTCAGCATTTCTTACTTGACTGCAGGATGTATACAGCCCTCTGTGTTGCATGACAGTGGCTTTTTTTAGTCCAAATACAGCAGTTACGGACTTATGATAGCATTTAGCCAAGGTAGTTTGCAGTAAAAAGGAAACATCTTTTTAAAAAATTAATCAATTGTTTTCTCAGTGACTACTGCTAACCAATCTATTTTCTGTTAATGAAGATATCTACTAATTAAAAACAGAGTACAAAATTATGTTACATTACTGATAATTTCTAGTACAAATATTTATTCAATATTTTTTATAAGTCAGACCTTATCCCAGACATTTATGAACTTAAGTGCTGTGGTCAATCCCACTTTTACATCTGAAGAAACAGAAGAAAAGAGAGTTCAAATAACTGGCCAAAGATCACACAACTGGTAGAGGGTAGATCTGGAATTCAAACTCAGGCAACCATTTTCAGATCATATACTCCTGAGCATCATGTCACAGGGCCCTGCTAACTTAGAAATTCTTACCTTTAATAAAGGCTCATTATGTACCCAGCATTTTGCTGTGCCATTTAAATCATTACACCATTTACTACTTAAGCTGTAGCTATGGGATGAAAACATTATTATTCACATTTTAGATATCAGACAAATTTAAAGATAGTAAGTAATTTGTCTATGTAAATAGGAAAATAAATGTGGTTGAAGAATGTGAACTCAATTCTTTGTCGGAATCTGAAAGGCTTAACGTGTCTGCCAAAGTGTTGTCCCACAGAAATGTGCACATAACATTTTAATCACTGTTTTATTGCCAAATACTTTGAGTAATAATTTCTGTACTTCTAACTCATTTTAATGGCTGAATGATTGAATATATGTTTTTGTAACTTGTTAAAAGTAACATCCTAAGCGTTAAGGATCTTTAAATACGTGGCGAGTCTTTAAAATGTTTGTATCAATTGGTCTAGTTATTTTTGAATTGGAAATCTGAATCTAATCACATAAGCAGTTTTATATATAAAGGCTATTCATTGAATAAATATATAGCAGTAAAAGCAAAAATTAATAACAACCTAGATACTAAGCAATAGGGAGAGTTGAGTAAATGGTAGTATTTATTCTTGGAACGAAAGCATACGTTCATTAAAATATTATGGAAATATATTCAAAATAAAAATTTGGATATGGACTTGTTCATATGGTAATGGTAAAATTATATCTAGTGATTTGCTCTCTCTCTCTCTCTGGTTTTTTTTTTTTTACTCTTGTAATTTTTTTTTTCTTTTCAAGCATTTTGTGGGAAATAGAGAAAGATCTGAGGAAANCATACGTTCATTAAAATATTATGGAAATATATTCAAAATAAAAATTTGGATATAGACTTGTTCATATGGTAATGGTAAAATTATATTTAGTGATTTGCTCTCTCTCTCTGGTTTTTTTTTTTTACTCTTGTAATTTTTTTTTTCTTTTCAAGCATTTTGTGGGAAATAGAGAAAGATCTGAGGAAATAAGATGGTATGGTCATAGCAAAAGTTAGAAGGCAGTTATTCATTTCATAATGCTTAAAAACTGATCTGCAATTAAAATAATGTGCTTTGTCTGGTTTATGTGGTGTTTAAAGACTAATTTCCAAGGATATATCATTAAAGGTCATTTAGTAAAGGTGGCCACAGGGGAATTAGCAGAAAGCAGTGGTGTTATTTATGTTAGAACAGGATTAGCTAAAAACAGGATGAATAAAATATTTAACTACAAATATCAGTGCTTACGTTCATTTCTTTTTTTTCAGCTGATGTAGAGAAAGCAGAATAAACCTACTCTGATTGCTTTAATTTGATTAATTTGAACATTCCCACTGATACACTCGGCCCCAATCCATTTGCTTTGGATATTGATATGATAGCTTCCAATGGCGAGTATGCCACCAGCCTGTAAAGTAAGAATGTGTGAGAGCATGTAAAGCAAGCCAAGCCTAGATGTCATTCTAATGGGTAGATTTAATCTGGACTGTAGGTATAAGTTCCTGATCTAGAACTGATTACCTGCATACAGTGTTTTCAGTTTAACTAACTTTCAGGACACACAATCTAGTTTGTAGTGTTAAGAATAAGCAATCAATCCTAGGTAGACT
>LNAC01000894.1:0-70227 GCA_002007465.1 Ailurus styani
TTGGTGAGTGCTGTGAAAGATGTAAGCCTGATGATTCACATACCTGTACCCCTTGGGCAAAAAATAAAAATAAAATTAAAAAAAAAAGCCTTTAAAAAAAAAAAAGACTTTGGGAGTCTTTTTGATACCTCCCATTCTCCTCCACCTTGTCTCTAGTCCATCAGCAAGTCCTGCGGGCCCAGTCTGAAATATGTGATCAGAACCTGAACACTTAACCATGGCCAGCACCACCACCCTGAGACAAGCCTCTGTAATCTCCTGCCTGCATTACCGCCACAACCTTCTTCCCAGCTCCCTGTTTCCTTCCCAGGCCCCCCTCTCAGCCTCTTCTCCACAAAGCCCCCAGCGATCCTTTCAAAATTAAATCAGATGATAACTCTTCTCTACTTGAAACCTGCCAACCTCCTCCAATCTCAAGCAGTCAAGCAAAAATCCTAACAACAGCTTACAAGGTCCTTCCCAATGTGGCCCCTAGATTCTTCTGACATCATTCCTGACTGCCTCCAGCCTCCACTCCAGTCACTGTGCTCCAGAAGCCCTGGCTACCTGGATGTTTCATGAACACCGAGACACATGACCATCTCTGGGCTGTGAAACCTGCCATCCCCTCTGTCTGGAATGCCCTTCCTCAACATGTCTGCAAGCCTCACTCTTCGTCACATTCAGGTGATACTGTGAGGCTCTCTCTAGTGACCTGATTCAAAACACCAATCTGTCCCAACACATCCTATCACCTTTCCCTTCTAAATGTGTTTTTGTAACACTTACCGCTATCTAGCAAACATACAGTTTACTTATTTTCCTTGATTTTCGTCTGGTTTATACACAGCTATATCCCCACTGCCCAAAATATAGCCTGGGACCAATTAAGGACCCCCAAAATACTTACTGAATGTATATCAAATCAATAGATATTCATCTGCTCTCCGAAATACAGTATTTACTGTTCATCTTTAAGACTGATCCATGTAAATATGTACTGTACATACTTCCTGCTTATAAATCAGGGCTGTCCAGAGCCAAAGATGAGTAAAGATGATGAAGACTGTCATACCCCTAAGCTTGACCCAAAGCCTGTTCACAGTACACACTTTGCTGCCTCTCCCAAACACGTCTGGATCCCAGTTCAGGTGATCCCAGGTCAGCTGTCTAACCTTGGGAAAAGCATTACATGTTCCTGGGCCTCAATTTCCTCTTTTGGAGGACGCTTAACCCCCAAGAATAGGGCATGTATAAGAGTATCTGGCACAGAAGTTGGAGCACAGGCTTCAGTACAATATTGACAATCAGGGTTAGCTCCTCGTTCTCCCCTTTGTCCACAGAGGTAAATACTATAAATGTTCTCCTTCTTAGCCTCATGGCATCATTCAGTTGCCAAGAATATTTTTGAATCCAGTTGAACAGAAAAATCTATATTCTCACCAAATTTTCTAACGTTTACCAGATGATAGATATAAAATCATTGCAAAACAAGATAAAAAGCAAAATGTGAATGAGGCTTTTATTAAAACACCCCTGTATAGCTGCAGTCTTCCACAACTCAAAGCCTGGGCAATCACTAATCTATTCTCTATCTCCATACTTTTATTATTTTAAGAATGTTGTATTAATACAGTGGCTAACTGAACATAATTTTAAAAAGAATTTTGTATTAATAGAATATTTAACCTCTGGAGATCCTGCTAAGCTGTTGTATGTAGTGATTGTTTGTTCCTTTTCACTGCTGTGTAGTATTCCATGGTGTGGCCATACTACTACACAGTCCACCCACATAAAGGACATCTAGGCAGTTTTCACTTTTTTGTTATTCTGAATAAAACCACCATGAACATATGTGTACAGGTTTATGTGTGAATGTAACATTTCTTTTCTCTGGGATAAATACCCAATAGCACAATTGCTGGGCTGTACGACGAACACATGTTGTGTTACAAGAAACTGTCAAACTGGTTTCTGGAGTGGCTACACCAATTTACATTTCTACTAGCAATATATCTGTGATCCAGTTTTTGTGCATTCTCAGAAGCATTTGATATTGTTACTATTTTTATTTTAGGAATTCTGATAGGTGTATAGAGATATCTCATTGTAGTTTTAATGTGCACTTCCCTCACAGCTAATGATTTGTACTTTTGTACATTTGTACATTTTTTGTGTGCTTATTTGCCATCTGTATATCCTCTTCAATGAAATGTCCATACAGTCTGTTCATGTCTTTGTCCTTTGCCCATTTTCAAACGGGATTATATGTTTATTATTGTTGAGTTTTGAGAGTTCTTTATATATTCTAGACATTGTCCATTTTTTGGTATGTTTAGAAATATTTTTTCTCCTAGTCTGGAGTTTGTCTTTTCATCCTCTTAAAAAAATATTTTGCAGAGCAAAGGTTTTTTATCGTGGCTTGTCTTTTCATTTTCTTATGCTGTCTTTTGAAAAGCAGTTGTTTTTAATTTCAGTGAAGTCTGATACATTAATGTTTTCTTTTATGGGTTATACTTTTTATGTAGTATCTAAGAAATCTTTTCTAGTGCAAGGTCATATACAAAAGGAGTTTCACAGCTTTAACTCTTACATTTAGATCCATGATTCACTTTGAGATAATTTATGTGTTTGGCATGAGGTACAAGTTTAAGTTCCCTGTTTTGTTTATGGGTATCCAATTGTTCAAGCAATGTCTGTTGAAAAGATTTTCTTCCCTCATTGAAATACTCTGGCCCCTCTGTCAAAACTCAATTGACCACAAATGTATAAGCTTATCTCTAGACTGTATTTTTCTCTTCCATTGATCTTTATGTCCATCCTTAAGCCAATACCAAATTTGGTAGTATAAGTCCTTAAACTATATTCTTCTTCAAATCATCTTGGCTATTCTAGATCCTTTCCATTTCCATAAGCACTCCATTTTTATAGACTTAGTTTCATCAACAATATTTAATTATAAAAACAAATATGTAACTCTAGTCTATTCTAGAACTCAACCTTTTTTCATAAGAGCTCTCTCAACAACAAACCATACTGTACTATTAACTATGTGAAATGGTCATCTTTATTGAAACTGTCCTCTTATTCTTTCAAGTAATACAAATGGCTGAAACTTACTAAAAATAGTTCCATAATAAAAGGGAAAAAATCTATGTCCATAAAAACAAAATCTGGAATAAAATATTCAAAATATAATCTGATTATTGTTTAGTATAACTAATGGCAAACTAGTTTTTCTTTTCCTTTTTTACATATTTTCCCAAATTTTCCAAAATATGCACATGTTACATTAAAGCTTATTTTTTCCTAACATAAAATACATAGTTCTTTAATATTTAATTTTCCTTTTCTTCTAACCTTTGCTTTTTGGTGGATAAATACAGTGTTACCCTCTGAGCTGTTAGCATAAATATATCAGAGTGTTTACCATGAGTCCTGGACTTTGCTTTACCATTTCACAAAATCCAAGATAGAACAACCAACTTTATTAATGCTCTATTCATTTACTGCTGTGTCCCATAAATTTTCAGGGATCAACTTTGTTATATTAATTCTGATCTTGATAAAATATATTTTATATTTTCTCATTAGCCTAGAGTAATATGCAAATAGGGAATAATAACAAGCAGACAGAAGAAGACTTTCTTTTTCTGCTTGTTATGGGAAACAAGACTTCCATTTCACCAATGGTAACTGCTTTGTCCTTATTTCTCAGAGTTGGTGTGAATTAAACACAATGAATACAGATTTAAACACAATGAATTAACACAATGAATACAGATTTCTTCCTTAAATCATATTATTAACCAAAATGTGTTCAACAGAAATGTTAAGACCAAATGTTGGTGAAATAAAATTTCAGCAAAAGGTGCCTAAATGGGGTGCCTGGGTGGCTCAGTGGGTTAAACCTCTGCCTTCGGCTCAGCTCATAATCTCAGGGTCCTGGGATCAAATCAGGCTCTCTGCTAGGCAGGGAGTCTGCTTCCCACCCCCCTGCTTGCCTCTCTGCCTGCTTGTGATCTCTCTCTCTCTCTCTCTCTCTCTCTCTCTCTCTCTCTCTCTCTCTGTGTGTCAAGTAAATAAATAAAATCTTTAAAAAACAATTCCAATCTCTAAAAAAAAAAAAAGGTGCCTAAATGTCTGTTGAAAATGGTGGAGTCTTTCAGTAGTTGAATCTCTCTCTTCTTTCAGTATATCGTGTCCCTCTTAGCTTCATTTTTTGCTTCAATCCCACGATATATCATTTCAGATATTAATTTTCAACTTCTGCTAGATCATCAAGGGCCTCTACTATTTAATGAAGATCACTGAAAACTCTCTCTTAAATCACACAGGGCAATATACCCTGTCTAGGATTTGCAGCAACATTTCAAGAATGTATTCAAATAAGGGGAACCCTCAGGTCAAGTTTTCAACATCAAGGTTCATATCACTTGTACATGAAATAACGGTCCAGGAGAAGTCTAATGGCAACCAATGAAACATGCATTCTGAGAAGTAAAATGATACCTCATAGACCCTGCCCCAATTTTTTTTGAAGATTTTATTTATTCATTTGAGAGAGACAGACAGAGACAGAGAACGCACATGGAGGGGGGCGGGCAGAGGGAGAGGGAAAGGCAGGCTCCCCACTGAGCAGGGAGCCTGATGCAAGGCTCAATCATAGGACCCTGAGATCATAACCCAAGCAGAAGACAGACACTTAACCAAGTGAGTCACCCAGGCACCCCGAGCCTGCCCCAAATTTAACACTATGTATGACCCTACATTTAAATTCTAAAATTTGAGCATCCTAGTTTGGATTAACAATATAGAGGAACACGAAAGTGGAGGGAAGAAAAGTAGGTTTTAAATAGTAATTAAACTTTATTTCCCACTGGTTCCACAGGTAATCTGGGGAAAAGGTCATCCCACCTGAGTTTTCCTCTCCACCACCAGGGACGTCAAGAAAATATATTATTTTTCAAGCCACAATCTCAATGTTTGAAAATGTTCTGGGCCATTATGCTAAAGGCCACCAAAAAGTAGGCTTGACCCTCACATTTATCAACTAAAATCTTTTGGAGCAACAAAGCATGCACCCTAATCCATCAGCCATTACTGGAAGGATCAAGTGCAAATCCTACACCATAACCAGAGAAATCACAGAGGCCATGGTCTATATATCAGAAGGCCAGTAGTTTCATTTGCAAATGCAAAGGAAACACACTTTGACGTGTGGTGAAACAGAGAACCCAGCACCTCTGAGCCCTGCGCTGCCTGCAAAACAAACTTCTATCTGAATATATTTATTTTAAGTAACCCAACAATGGCCTCAGCAATATTAGAATTTAATTATAGTTTATGACATTGGGACGTAAAATATGCATGTGCCCAATACTACTATAGATCAGTGGGAAGCTTCTGTGTATCTTCTTACAGATTCATTTACTAAAGCAGCAGCATCGGGCGCCTGGGTGGCTCAGTGGGTTAAAGCCTCTGCCTTCAGCTCAGGTCATAATCTCAGGGTCCTGGGATCGAGGCCCACATCAGGCTCCCTGCTCGGCAAGAAGCCTGCTTCCTCCTCTCTCTCTGCCTGTCTCTCAGCCTACTTGTGATCTCTCTCTCTCTCTCTCTCTCTCTGTGTCAAATAAATAAATAAAATCTTTAAAAAAAAAAAGGCAGCAGCATCACTACATTAGTTACAAGATTTACAGTAATCTCACACTAAATTCACTTGTTTTAACTGAGCAAGTGTTGACAAGTAATGTGAAATTTTATAGTTCCAACCATATGCCATCATTATAATATGACATTCTCTGTTATACTTCCACTGGCTTACAAATTATAAATAATGGATCAGGTTCACTTTCTTAGTTTTACTAACAATGAGCCCTTAGCCTGGGATATGCTAGCAAAATTATCTAAATACATACCTATAAAATTGTTTTAATTATAAACTATTTTTAATTGATTCTATTAATTATGAAATAGCAAAGGCTATTTAAATGTTTTTAAAATAGCATTTAAAAGTAAGAGGATGTGGAGAAAGGGGGACCCTCTTACACTGTTGGTGGGAATGCAAGTTGGTGCAGCCACTTTGGAAAACAGTGTGTAGATTCCTCAAAAAATTAAAAATAGAGCTATCCTATGACCTGACAATTGCACTATGGGTATTTACCCTGAAGATACAGATGTAGTGAAAAGAAGGGCCATATGCACCCCAATGTTCATAGCAGCAATGTCCACAATAGCCAAACTGTGGAAAAAGCCAAGATGCCCTTCAACAGATGAATGGATAAAGAAGATGTGGTACATATATACAATGGAATATTACATAGCCATCAGAAAGGATGAACACCCAACTTTTGCATCAACATGGAGGAGACTGGAGGGGATTATACTGAGTGAAATAAGTTAAGCAGAGAAAGTCAATTATTGTATGGTTTCACTTACTTGTGGAACATGAGGAATAGCATGGAGGACATTAGGAGAAGGAAGGGAAAAATGAAGGGGGGAAATCGGAGGGGGAGACGAACCGTGAGACTGTAGACTCCGAGAAACAAACTGAGAGTTTTAGAAGGGAGGGTGGTGGGGGGATGGGTTCACCCGGTGATGAGTATTAAGGAGGGCACATATTGCATGGAGCACTGGGTGTTATATGTAAACAATGAATCTTGGAACACTACACCGAAAACTAATGATATACAGTATGGTGACTAATGACATAATAAAAAATAAATAAATAAAAAATAAATAAAAATAAAAATAAAAAAGATAGTAACAAGCAATGTATAACTGTTTGTTCCCAGGAAACAAAAGCAAATATATGTGTCAAATATACTTCAATAAAGAATTAATTAATATATTAGTTTTAAAAAACCAAACATAGAGTTTGAGAGATGAAACTAGAAGATGAAAGAGCAAATTCACTTAATAAATGTTTATTAACAACCTAGTGTGTGCCAGGCACTGTTTCAGGTATCGGGGACATAACAGATAGTGTAGGGGATACTGTTTTGGTCATTCACCTCTTTCCTAACAAGCCCTGATTTTGTTCCAATGCATCCCCCACAGAAGCTGGCCCCATTTCTAGTTCCAAGGGTTGTTCTGACTGACCCAAAAATAATCCCACTTCTATCACGACAGATGGGTCCAGGAATGAGCATGTGACTCAACCTAGATCAAAGACACACAGAAAGCGCTTTCCTGGGGATTTCTGAAAAAGACATTCCTTAATCTTGTGGGATCTCCAAGAAGTAGCTCTCTTTTCATCTGAACAACATGTTGAGATGAGAGGCTGGGAACTGCTGCAGCCATCCCTAGGATGGCTGGAGGATCTGGAGGAGGGTAGAGCCAAGATATCCACATGGAAACATGGCTGGAACCTCTAAATGATGTCACACTCAATCCTACCCTACCTTCAGGCTGCCATATTATATAATATAATCATATAATCAATCTCATTATTTAACTAATCTGAACTAGATGTTCTTATGAAAGCATATGAAGGCAACTCTTGAAGGGAAGACATAGCCTCTTTGCTTCAGAATGTATAATCTAGGGGGGGGAACACAGACACTCGTCCAATATTCAAAATTGGGCTCCTTAATTCTGAAGGAAGGCAGAGATTAGAAGTGCTAAAATCCTCCTGAGAGGAAGTCATGTTTCAGCTGTTAGCTAAAAGATTTGAATACAGGATCTCAGAATAACAGTACACAGGCAGCTGTAGGAACTGGGGCGTTTCTGGCATTCTGCCAACCATCCAAGTCTCATCAATTTTTAAATTAAGAAACATTTCAAACAGGTTTTAGTAGGCAAAACAAGTGATGAATAAAACATTCTAGAACATTACAATAAGCAAACCTACAAAATAATCACTTAAAAAATAGCTGTAAATCCTTATTGGTATATCCTTAACCTCAATAAACACAAACTTATTTTTTTCATTTAAAATACAGTTTTATTTTCCTTACTAACCCCAAGTTGTCAAAATGGTCATCAATATTCTTGAGTGACACCAAGTGATCAATTATAGAATTCAGCTGAACAATTTTCTCCCAGGGAAGATGCTAAATCCGTATCAATCCAATAGCACATATTTACCTACAGCATATATTTTCCTTCCACAGTAGCACAGACTAAGTTAATCCTTTAAAAATTAAACAGTATCATGAATATAGAACACTCAACACATAGGATTAGTAGAACAGCAATGTAAGCGCATAACCTGGATAATAAAAACACAACAAAAACTGAATCTATTTAATTTAAGTTTGGAGTTTCTCCAACGAAGAGTTCTTTGGTCATCAACAAAAAACAAGTTCAACTGGATTCATGTATTCATTTATTTAATACATTTTTACTGAGCACCTACTATGTGTTAGGTATTGTGCTACTTTGCTGGTTAGTGGGGGTACACTGAATCCTTCCTTCATAAATGTGTCTTGAGGGGGGATATAATAAAATAACCTCATAAATGCATGTAAATTACAACTATGATAAGAACTTCTACAAAAGAACAATTTAGGAAACCCTATTTATCTCAGGATAATTGTTACTAAACCAGGAGCCCTCAGAGTGAATCCACTTTACAACAAAGTTTTCACAGTAAATTGAAAAAAGAAAGAATAATTTATGTGGTATCCAGTGCCCAAAATTGTCTACAATCACCTATGACTCCAAATATTCTTGTCCTTGTATGTTTCCACCCCACAGAGAACCAGAGCTGGTCTCGTGACTAACAGTCAGTGGAAGCAACAGTATGTGGACTTCTGATGTTAAGTCATAAAAGGCATTGTAGCTTCCACCTTGGCTTCTTGGAACACTTGCTCTTGAGAGGGCTGGGCACTGTGCTTTGAAGACATTCAAGCACCCTCACAGAAGGACCCACATGGGGAGCAACTGAGGCCTCAGATAAACAGCCATGCATACGAATGAGCCATTCCAGCCTAGTCGTGGCTACAGATGATACAGCCTCAGCTCATATAGGACCACAACCATCTAAGAGACTCCAAAAAAGAACTACCTAACCAAGCCCTTCCTGAATTTGAAAGGAGGAAATGTTCCCTGGTGGCATGTTCAAGAATCTCAAAGATGTGTCATTGAAATATATTGTTCCATCCTCGATCTCCATTCCTCCATTTTGGTCTTGTGGCAATGCATTTTCTAAAGTTTTCATTTGCCCAAAAATGTCTTCATTTTGTCTTTGAAGCCTGTTTTCACTAGACCTAGAATTTTTTGCTGACATTTATTTCCCTTTAGCTTTTAAGCACATCAGTGCATTGTCTTCTAGCTTTTACTGATTCTCTCAAAAAGTCATGTGTCAGTTTCACTTCTACTTGTCAAAAGGAGGGGTATTTGGGGTTTATGGAGTCTCTTGAATCTATGATGTCTTTCATCAGACTTGGAAAATTCACAGCCATTAACTCTCCGAGTATTGCTTATGTCTCCCATCAGATGGCTAACATGGACCTCAAACTTAACATATCTAAAATAAAACTTTTGGTTTTCTCTCCAAAACCTTCTATTCTCCCAATCTTCCCCAACCAAGTCAAGAGTACCACATCGACACAACTGCTCAGGACAAAAACCTAAGAATCCTCCTCAATTCCTCTCTTTCCTCTACACTACCCCCCCCCCACCTCGAATCTACCAACAACACATCTCTCAAAACATATCCTAAACCTACCTGGTCTTCCTCAGCTGCCCACCATCACCCATCTCATATTAGACTCTTTGTCCAAAGGCCTCCTCACTGGATTTTTTACAGTCTACTGGCCACACATAACCACGGTCATCTTTTTACAGTATGAATCAGGTCACATGCTTCCTTCCCTTCCTGACAATCCCCATGTCTTGTCCACCTACAATCTCTCTCATGTGCTGCCAGGATAAACTCCTATATGCTTCTAGCCACCGTCCTTGACTAATTGTGAATCAAACCAAATTTGATAAATCCCAACTAATCAACAAGCTGAATCACCACCAGAGGCATGGTTACCGATAACTGAGGTTTACCTGTGCAAGGAGGTGGTGAACAGCCCGGCAGGGAACTTGACTGAAGAAGGGGCCAGAGGCTGTGATGTGCAGTTCCAGTCTCATGGCCTTCCTTCCTCCTCCCACATTTGTCATCTGTCTGCTTCTCCCGGTGAGGCCATTTGTCCAACCATTTATATAATGGAAATAATTTCTAGACTGTTTTTGTTTTATTACTCAAACAATAACAAGTATTTCTGGATTCTTCTTTAAGGCTGAAGTTTCTTTTTAAAGTCAAAATTTCAATCTAATAATATTGAACATACCATTTCACTAGTGTGTAAAGAAATCAGAGTCTACATCAGCCCAAGAGTGAGTATTTGAAAGTAACTCAAATATCTGAAATAACTGAAACAGTTGGTACATTGCACAGAAAACACTCACATAAAATACAGGGATCTGCTCTGTTAGTATTTGGTTTTACTACTGCATTTTAACAAAGCCCTGTGAATATTACTGAAAGACAAAAGAGTCTTTCTTTACGCTAATAATTGATTTACAAATGGGCCAATGAAAGTCTGGCGATTGTAAAAGCACTGTAAGGACCAATTAACATGAACTGGAATTTAAGAGCTTTGCAAGGGCCCTATGAACAACCCAATTTGAAGTCATCTGAAGAATGAACTATCCAACTAAGCTCAGTGGAAGATAGGAGAGTCAGCTTTAATTACTTAGCTCTGAGGACTGAATAATCCAGAGCAAGTCAAGAGAATGAGGTCCAACTGGGTTAGGAGTTGGAGCCAGGGTCAAGATTCTGAAGAGCTCTTCAACAGCTCTAAATGTGTCTTCCCTTGGAGACGGATTTGCAACTGATTTGTAGACAATCAAATCAACCCTGTGTAAAGACAACATCTGTGTGGTTTTGAAAGAGAGGCTTCTGGCAATTGTCTTGTACTGCACTCTCAGCAACCTTCTCCTTCCTGTCTGCACCCAGGAGCTAACGGGGACAAAGAGTATCGTGCACACACCTAAGTCATGAACAGGGCCACTGAGATGAGTTCTAGAGATCACCCTACCCAACGCTTCCTGAACTCTGGTCTGAAATAAAGTTTTTATTAATCCGTCTATGATGATTTAAAAAAATACATGTAGTGAACTCCTTCTAAAGCTGAGTTTAATCCATCTTTCCAGGACTGATAGTCTGAGATTACAGCTTTCCTGCTTTTCTGAGGTTAAAATGTCCTTTCTTTTATGAACTCTCCACAGGCAACAAAAACAAGGAGACTGTGACCATGGTGACGGTGGTGGATGATGATGAGTCTTTTTTTTAAAGAAAGGTTATTGGCAAAAGAACCCCTGGACCATCTGCTCCCTAAAATTAAAAAAAAAAAAGTTAAAGACGCACTGAACTATTCCAATTCTTCCCTCTCTAAGGTCTGAGTCCTGAGTGATTGGAAGTGACTGGAAGTCTTGCACCAGGACGATATATGCAGTAGCAAACAGTAGCAAACTGAATGGAAGGAACACCCTGGGCAGATGGAACCCAGGGCTAACAGCATAACAACTGAGAGGGAGTCACCCCCAGTGCTTCCCCCTGCAGATCCAAGCCCGAAAGATGAGAGAAGAGCTTACTAGAAGTCCAGCATAAGCGAAGAGGAAACCGTCAGTGCTGTCATTGATTACAGTACCTCTTGATGACTCTGGGTGAACATTAAACCACGACAGAAATGCAAGTTCCAATGAGAGAAACAGATGAATCTGTCATACGCGATAACACAGCTAGAAGCTAATAAATTACCCATTATCATAGTGCGGTGTGAATTTCCACCTGAGTAAGCTAAAATGAACAACTAAAACTGACTAGGTTCTTAATTTGGGAGAAAACACTGTTTTTCTGACATCCATTTCCTCCTTTTTTCCTTAAAAGTAGCCCTGGGGTCCCTTCATCTCTGTTATAGACAAAGATGAACAATATGAACAGAAAGTGCTTTGAATTTCTGAGAAGTAGGTACAAAAATTATGCAGTTGACAATGTGTGTTGGTGTTTCTGGGATGTCCTTCCAAGGACCATAACTGTCCCAGGACTTCAAACCACCAGGGCCCTGGCATCTGAGCCAACAGCACCTATCTTGGTGATGACAGCTGTGCAGAAAAGGCTTGGCACTTCCAATTGCTCCCCTGGGTCCTTCTACTAGAATTTCAGGAAAAAGAAAAGAAGCTTCATGGCCAATTACTGTGACAAAACAGTAAACATGGGACATGGGCATGACGGTGGCCTACATCCTCATGACAGCTGAATAGAACAGCTCTGCTGGAATCACAGCAATCAGCTTGCAAGAAAACCACACTCTCTGCCCCAGATGGCAACTTCTAATATTCCTCACCTCGTTATTGAAGGAAACCCACACACATGGAGTAAGAGTTGCAAGAGAATTTAAATATCATAGAACTGAAAGACAACATGAGTATTCTAGTATGAAAAACACTAACACTTCCTCCCAATGGATTTTTCCTAAGCAATACAAAGTGATTACCTGGCAGAAAAGATAAGAAAATTATTGGTGAAACTTTCTGTAAGAGATTTATTAAAGTTCTGAATGACATTTCTCCTCAGAAATACCTGACTACATTTAGCAGGTCTAGAAACTTTCACTTTGTATTGTGGGTCAGAACAGTGCCTCCCCTTTTTTTACTTGTAATTGTCTCTTAAACTTTTAAATACATGGTAAATCAAATATAAAGGGACAAGTAGAAAGAAAAGAAAAAGAGCTTCGGTTACATACCTTAAAGGGTTAGAGACACAAGCAAGTTTTATTTAGTGGTAGCAAAGATACGCATCATTGCTTAATATAAAGAACAAAGGTCTTTTAGAAGCTAAACATCTGGCCATTCTTGGTAACTGCCTTATAGGAGATCATACTAACCCATTCTCTCACTATCCATCTGCCCTCCTACACATTTCATCTACCATTGAAGTACAATAGGCATGATTTAAGACTTTTACCTATGTTTCCTGGGCTTACAGCGATTTAGGGATAATTTATGTAACTTGAACATTTGCTCAGATAGCAGGTATAAGATACTGCATTTTGATTCATTCCTGATCCTGTTACTATCCTTAAAAATTTTACCTGCATTTTAAAATTCATTCTACAATTGCAATCAATCTTCAACTACACATATGTTTTAAAAGAAGGATGTAGAAACTTTAAAATGCAGCCATGGAAGTCATAGACAGTCAATAATCCTTCTATCAATCCTTGGGTCAAATAATGTAAGACAGAAAAACATGTCTAGCACTCAACCAAAAATAAAGGCTAAATTAAAACTATAAGTTAAAATGAAAATTGCACAGTTTGTCTAAAAACCATTCTTTGTGGCCATTCTCTCACTCTTATAAAAAAAACTCTCTTTAAAATGAAAAATATGTGAGGAGAGTTTAAAATTAAGTGGTTCCTTCAACCCACTTAAAAATAAATTTTAAAACTGAGCTGAGAACTAGAATCAGTCATTTTAGTATTTTAATACAGCATATTTCCAAGCCCTAGTTTCCAGCACTCAAGAAGCACGGAGGCCACAGGGATCCATAATCAAACCCAGAACAAGCCCTGTGCCAAGAAGCAGGAGGCAGCGTACCGCTCTTTGTTCCTATCACACCCTTACCTGCCACTCCGATAATCATTTGTGCTTCCCAACTGTTCGAAGTTCAGGAAGATGATGCTCCACACATCTGAATTTCAGCAGCAGCAGAAGTAAAAAGAAGGTCACTCGGCTTAAGATGAGCTGTGGTTAGATTCACATTTAAGCTCAAACGAGATCAAAACAGGAACTGGAGCTGTAAATGGCACCAGTAACAGCAGCTACCCTCTCATCCACAGGCACAGAATGCAGTGCACACATGTGCTCTCGTGCAGACAGTGAACATCTTCTCGCTAATTAGCCTCAGAACCACCTAGCTGGGGAAGCACTAAAATGCAGTCCTCATGAAAAATTAAACACACCATCAGTGGATGCCCGTCCCTCTGCATTTACACTTGTAAGAAACAAGGACAACAACAAAAACAAAAACATTTTATTGGCTTTTGAAATGAAGAAAAGTAAGAATCCAACTCCAAGCAGAATTTCTCCAACAACCTCAGATGGTTTGTTTCCAGTTTTGTTTTCTAGAAAACAGCTTGGCTCATTTGTCAAGGAAATCACGAGAGAAAAATCATTACCAAGAGCTGCAGCGGCGAGCATCCACGAGACCATCCCTCTAGTGCGCCCTGTCCTCCCTAGAATGTCACCCTAGGGAAAACCCGAGGGCCTGTTCCCGTTGGCACTGCTCTTTCTGTGTCAGCCCAATCAACGGGCTCATTTTAAGTGCAGTACCCTCGAAATACCACAATCCATCTCATGGTATAGGAGATTCCACCATGGGTCACAATCCTGAATGTTACATAGCAGGGTTACATTTTCTCCCCATTGAAAGTGTGCAGCCCACGGTGGATACTTGGTGCTAAAACAATTTGTATAACGAGGCTCGGCCCCTCATTATCAACCACTTACTGAGGAATCATAAAGTCATGTCTGGAAGCACAAATGGCTGAGTACTACATGGCACTTTGCCAACTTAATATGAAGATTTCATATTTTCTGAGAGTTTCATCACTTTAATTTGGTTCTGATGCATGAGTGAGGTTCTCACCCAGAGGACTGGAGAAAGGGCTAGAACCAAAATGAAAATGAAAGGGACTCTATTAGTTGGGTGTTCAAGGCTCTAAAGCTATCTCTTTTTAAATCATGAGCCTTCAGGTCACCTGCAGCCCAATCTTTAACAGTAGTTATTAGAAATGCAGATTCCTGAACCACAACCCACAGCTACTGAACCAGAGTCTCAGCAGACAGATCCTGGAATCTGTACTTATATTTCTTATGCACATTCAGACTTGTCCATGAATGAACAACTGCTTCACACTGTGAGTTCCTGAACACACACACACGCACACACACACATACACACACTCGCACGCACCTTTGTGGTTGTATTCACTCGAAAGAATTTTATATTTTATTTCAAACTAGAAATCAAGTGCACAAATAGAGTTTCGTATTCTTTATAAGAGAGACAGAGATAGCAAGAGAGCAGGAGCAGGGAGGAGAGAGAGAGAAGCACGGGAGTCCAATGTGGGCCTCGATCCCAGGACCCTGAGATCATGAGCTGAGCCGAAGGCAGACACGTACCTGACTGAGCCACCCCAGTGTCCCTGGTTTCATATTCTTTTTTTTTTTTAAGATTTTATTTATTTATTTGACAGAGAGAGATCAGATCACAAGTAGGCAGAGAAGCAGGCAGAGAGAGAAAAGGAAACAGGCTCCCCACCGAGCAGCGAGCCCGATGCGGGCCTCGATCCCAGGACCCTGAGACCACGACCTGAGCCGAAGGCAGAGGCTTTAACCCACTGAGCCACCCAGGTGCCCTGGTTTCATATTCTTAAAGAGCTGCTGTCTCTAGACTGACCAAAAACTTCAATTACTGGCAGCTGTAAACTATGCGCATGGGGGCAAAAAAAAATTGTAATAATAATAAAAAGAAGAGTGCATTGCAAAGACACTGAATCTACCAATTGCTTCCCCCAGGGGAAGACTACAGTGAAAATGCCGGATATGGAAGTAACCAGTGAGGCTCTCAGGTGTGAGCAATCTAGGTGTAGTATTTTTGTTCATTGAGTTTAAAACCCCACAACTTCTTGATCAAGCAGAATTTCAGACCCATGCCTTTTAAATCTTCTTTTCATTTAATTTGGTCATTGCCACTACCATCATTGGGTTTTGAAATTCATGGTCTTTAGCTATTGATTTAATGAATATTAACTTTCGTTTTATCAGTTTAGGACCTGTTTGAAATATATTCAATGGTGAAAAAAACACACCAGAAAAGCCTTTGGAAAGTTTTTGTTTGGTTGGTTTTTCTCCACAGCTCATTAAAAGGCATTTCACATACCACTGAGAACAAAAGTCCCCTCCTAATTCTTTATAGGTAACAAATAAACTGCGTTATAAATTATAGAACAGTCTAAGCTTTATTCAAAGAAACTGGATTCAAGATTCCATGCCGCAAATCCTTAAACATCAGTTGGACACACACCCCCACCAAAAAACTTTCTCACCTCCTCTCCTTTGCCCAAACTCTTCCTAGAAATCTATAGGACAGGGTGCCTGGGTGGCTCAGTTGGTTAAGCGACTGCCTTCAGCTCAGGTCATGATCCTAGAGTCCCGGGATCGGGTCCCACATTGGGCTCCCAGCTCTATGGGGAATCTGCTTCTCCCTCTGACTTTCTCCCCTTTCATGCTTTCTCTCACTCTCTCTCAAATAAATAAATAAAATCTTAAAAAAAAAAAAGAAAAATCTACAGGACATAGTACGCTCATTTTGACACACTTGCATCCTGGAATGCATCTTCAGTATTCATTCATTTTTATCCATCTCATTCCAAAATGGGAACTGAGGCATAAGATCATTATAAATACTGTCACTTCAAATAGACAATCAGCTCAAATAATGCCCAGAGCTCTCACATTTATTTTGAATCAAAATATTTTACCGAACCCCTAGAATATTCTGTCCCTTCTAATCCTTGTCCTCCTACACACACACACACACACACACACACACACACACACACACACACACACACACACACAGCATCGCAGGAAACAGGGTTTTATTTTTAGAAGCTATTTTTAAAAGAAATGAACACCTTTCCCCACATCCTTTTCTGTTCTGAAGACCTCTGCTGTGTTGATGGTTGGCACTCCCAAGTTGTTTTGTTGGGTTCTGAGGATAAAACAAAGGACTGCTTATTCCTTTCAATGTTTTCATGGAACACACCATGAAGAAGTTTGGCTTTCAATCACTCAGACGATAAATTCTTACAGAAATGAACCCAACAGAACATAAAGCCCTTATTCCATTATATTATACTGAAATGGAATATTAAATCAAGTGGCTACCCTTCTTGGCCAAAAAAAAAAAAAGTAGCAGAGACATCACATATACTAGCCAGAGATGGTGATTAATTGAACTCAGCCACCCACAATCTAACTTGGACCTCTCGGTGACCAACAGTATTCACTGGCAAGACATCTAGCTGGAGTCAGGGGTACTGCCTGGGAGCATGACACTCCTAGTGGCTTTAAAATGGTCCATATGAAGACTGGATATAGTTCCAAGTTAACCAATCCCTGTGTCTAACTAATTGGGTTGGCCTTTTATAGCTAGGTTCAAGATATTGACAAGTAAACACAAGGTCAGTGATGACAAATAATGGGAACTCAGTAAAAGTATATAATGAATAAATAAAGAAGTCAGTGTCTCAGAGACCTGAGGATCCTTCAGTTACCTCCTGTGCCCACATCTATCTGCTCAGTTTTTCAGGGCCACTAAACCACCCGGGTGTTGAGAAGGACCTTGTTAGCAGTGACAACAGTAGAAACCTGGAAAGTTACAACAGATCCCTCTCGCCTCACCAACCTGAACAGCCCAATGAGCCTGGGAAGGCCAACAGCTACAGGTCCCACACACTTGCCATGATACCTTCTTAAAGCACTGACTCTCTTGTCTAGACATGAGCACAGCTCAGATTTTGACCTAGGTGGGTAAAGCTGACAACCTGAAATCAGGTTAACCTTGCCTTCCCCAAAAAACAGTGTGGTAAAAAATCCCATGTCCCGTTCCCCTTCATGGACCCTTATAACATACTTGCTGTGTTTACTAGGTAACTAGCAATTGTTATATATCAAGCTCATAATTGGTATATGTGCCTAAGAGAGCTTCCTTCATTTGTGAATACACGGGGAGTTGAGGATGGTTAGAAATTCACCTAAATGAATCTTTACAGATTCTAAAAAGTGGACAAAGTAGCAGAAGATGAAAACCAGAGTCATGAGGATATAGTTAGTGTTCCCTAACCCATGACTTCCGAACTCTAGAAAGGAACTGCATGGGGGCTGGAAGCTGAAAATCATCTTTATGTTAAAACACATCTGTTTCCAGCAGAGCCAACAAAGCCTGTGACACCTGCAAAACATCCTTCTGTTAAAATGAGTTCTCCTTCCCTCACTGGAAAGCCTACTCTAGGCAAGCAGAGGCAGGTGCACAAATGTCATGCTGGTCCCACGGCTGAGGAGCAGAGATGGCTGCCTGTGAATATTAACCTTTTCTGTCTAAGGTCAAAGGCCCTCCGGCTATGCTGGAACGCTCGCAAGGCTGGGCGCTAGAATGCTTGTAGTAATGCCTCTGAGGCTTTCTGTGTGATGCCTCGGGGGGGAAGCTTGGCTCGAGCACGATTTGTTTCCCGGTTTCACCAGTGTTCCGGTGGGCTGGCTGTGTCCCTTAGACCAACACACTGTATGAGTGGGAGGCTGTGGATGACCAGAACCCTGTGAATCAGGGAAGGGAGGGAATTTTAATGAATTACCTGCCTGTGTGGGGGACAAAACAACCAGTAGGGCAGCTCCTGAGAGTGGAGGAAGACAACTGCTCAAGAGACAGAGGAAGGCGGGAGAAGGAGGAAAAAAAGCAAAAAGGTGAATTCGTTGAGCTTGGAAGCCCTATCCCTGGATAAGGATGATGCTCTGTGACCAGAGCGCTCTCCTGCACGGTACTGGGTTGTTTGGGAACAGAGAGGAGATGGCATGTAAAGAACGGATTTTATACGTCTGTCTTTTCTGTAATTTCTTCTTTGATTACCCTTTGTAACGATAATCGCTTAAATATATGCCATTTGAAATTATAAAATAACAAAATGTTAGCATCATCCCTCTAATATGAAATATGTATTATTATGTATTTCTTTTTATTCATACAGTTAGCTGAAGTCATTTTACATATAAGAAAATCTTATTAGGAAACCCACTCCCTTAGCTTTTAAGACATTTCCAATTTCCCACTCTTACAAGTTAAACTACAACAAACATCCTGTGGGTAGGTGGGTTTCCTTTCTGGACCAGCTCTTTAGGACAAATTCCCAGAAGTGGGACACTGAATCACTAGATATTCATACATTGACTAATCTAGGGATTGCCTGTCAAACAGTTATCTAAAAGTTTTACACTAACTTACAGTGCAACCAAAAATGTACAGGAGTTTATCTTTGCTAGCCCAAGTAATGTTTTCATTGATTTTTTTTCAAGTTTAGTACATAAAAATAGTAGCTTCTTTCTAGTTGCATTTGATTCTACTGAGACTGACCTATTTCCAGACGTTTATCAGCTTCACTTCTTCCAAATAGTCTACTCTCTTTTTTTGCCATTTATCTACTATTTATCAACTTGTATAAGTTCTTTCCATAAGACACATATTAATAATTGATCATATTGGCTGCAAATATGTTTTCAACTCTGGCCATTTTGTTTTCACATGAGATTAGTTCATGTACTCAGTCCCTTGATCACTCCTAGTCCTTGAGAGTCATCTGTCCTCCAGGGAGTTCATAAATACTACATTCTATTTTCTTCTAGTTTTCCTGTGTTGGAGTGTGTTGTTGTTGTTCTTTATTATTTAATCATATGGAATTTGGGTATATTCTATCAGGTGCCACCCTTAATAAGTATTTTGCAAATTTCAAACCAACAATGTCACCAATATTATTGAATAATCCAGTTCAGATTGATTTATGTTCAGACTGATTTGTCAGACTGATTTATGAAGTCCTCTTTCATACACATAGATTAAAATCATGTGTGGGGTTAGGAGGGTGTGTGCGTGTGTGTGTGTGTGTGTGTGTGTGTGTGTGTGTGTGTGTGTGTTGGGGTCTATTTCTGATGACGTTCTTTTAAAATATTAGCTTCTCTCTCCTAAATTAAGGATAAAAATAGAAAGAGTTTTGTTTCCCGCATACTTTTGGAAGCTGGGTGTGCATGGGGAGGAGAGTTACAGCAAAAATCTAAGTCCAGAGAACCTATGGGGAATCCTCTAGGAATCCCCAGGAACTAGGTCAGGGAAAACCAGGCACAGGCATTCCAAGTGGTCACACCTCCATTCAAACCACTAGAGCTGTTCCCTTCCAAACATGTGTTCCTCAGGTCACTGAACAAGGAAAATATTTGCCTTCTAAGTTTCTCCTGATCCTTCCAGGCACCAGAAAGTGCCGAGTGTCCACTAGGTGCCAGGCACTGTACTAGGCTCAGCAAAAAACAATGCAGGAAAAGAGCCGAGACTCCTGATTTGTGAAGACTATTCCCAAAGATCATATTTTGGCCTTAATATGATATCAAACACTGCATACTGATTGCCTACTAAGTGCTATGCATTTTAAAATTCATTAATACACACAATCATCTCATTTAATCTTGAAAGCAACCCTTGGGTTGCTTGTTGTCACCATTTTAGGTAAAAGAAACTGAGGCTTAGAAGAGCTAAATGCCTACACAGAACTAGGAAGCAACAGAACTGTACCCACACCCAGACTATCTGGCCTCCCAGCCTCCCAACTATATGCAGAACACTGATTGTGTAGGGCTCGACGTGGATGGGCAGGCTACCTGCAATTAGTTCTCTAACACAATTCTGGCAATCACTTATTAAACAGGCAATTAATCTACATAATCTCACATGCATATTTTAAAAGTACAAATGCACTCCGCTCCACTACATATCACTTCCTATTTTGTGTGTCATCCTCGCTCCTGGGGACTACTTGCTCTGTTTATGCTGGGGCACTAGGAAAACATCCCCCTGTGAGGGTGATGAAGACACTCCCCACCACGGAGGACGGCCCTTGACTGGCCCTGGCCCCGAGCAGCAGAGGTTCACCTGTCTCATTCTCCCCAGCTCTCTGAGACTGATAAGATTCTTTAACAGACAGCTCACCTGGTAAGAACAGCATTTGTTCCTGATGGAACTAGCAAGGAACCATCTGCATGGTACTGGTGGGAGGCCTCCTATGACCTGGTCACACTACGGCTGTCCAGCAGAGCCACCACAGGCATGACACCTTACATGAGATGCATGGGCTGCGTCACCATGCCATTTCTCCCCATGGGGAACAACAATGTCTGCAAAGACTGTGCACAGGATGAGATTTCACAGGCACACTGAGCAGCTCTCTCTGAAAGCAGTACAAGAATGGCCTGTCCCAGTTCCTCCAGTATCTGCACACACAGAGAAATACCGAGGAGTGCAGAGGGAGGGAACAGACTCCAACAGCAACTTAGGGCTAAAGGGATGAGCCTAGGGGCATTTGGGTGGCTCAGTCCGTTAAGCGGTTAAACATGTCCGACTCTTGATTTTGGCTCAGGTGCTGGTCTCACAGTCATGGGACTGAGCCCCACGTTGGGCTCCAAGCTCGAGACACATCTACTTCTCTCCCACTGCTCCTCTCCCCACCCCGCCTTCCACTCATGCTCTCTCTCTCTCTCTAAAAGAAATAATGTCTTAAAAAAATAAAAATAAAGGGATCAGCCTAGCACACACCCCATTTTATGCCAAAATGAGCAACACACAGTAATGATTTACTAAGATGCTCTCTACCTCTTGCTTTCTCCTTAGGACTGAAGGCAACATAGCCCATCCCCAGATGGGGTTTCCATGCTTGCATTGGATTTACTCTGACAATTACTCAGGTTTCTCCACTGGTTTCATGTGGTGTGCCTGAAATTGTTAAGACCTGGGTCCCTATTCCAAATCTCTCCTTCCAGCCTCTCACCTGAAGTGATGATCCATAAATCTGAAGTGTTCCCTGCTCTCATCTTCTCAGACACAATCTTTTTAGGAGGAAGAAAATCAGATCCCCCGATTCCCCCAAAAAGCCAGCAAAGGGGTGACTGCCAGGAGGCCTGACTCAGCTCTCCTCCAACAAATGAGGTGTTTACTTGTTTTCAAAGACAATGGAAAAAGTTATCTGGAAAGAAGAAGCAACCATACTTGCCTAAGGGTGGAGGACCCTCCATAAAACCTAGAAATATTATTTTGATTATCTCTCCAAATGGAAGCTTTCCGTGTGGATGGCAGAATATCCCAGCAAATAGCAATTAAGCAAATTCTAAGCCCATCTTGTCAGATATCTACCACTTTGTCTAACTGATCACAGCTAAATGCAAGCTAAACCCCTCCCCCTGACTCAGCCTCCCCCCAGGCTCAAGGATTTCCAGCACAAATAGGCAGAATAGAGTTTATTGATCAGCAAGATTAATTTGAAATAAAAAGCCAGCAGTCTGCCTCTTACTGAGCTTCAAGCGAGCTGAGCTTCGGGGGAAACATGTTGCAAGAAAGGCTTGTGGCCCTCTCCCCACCTGATCAGCAGGCTATGTCCACGAATCTTGATCATCCTGCAGAAACAATTTCTTGAAGCAACATACATGTTGTCCACACTATGTCTTTTCTCGCTGTGTTCTGGTTATCTGTGATACTCCTTAAGTAAACACAGTCTTTCTTAAATCAGTTACAGGATGATTACCCCATGCCTTTAAAAATTCAAGACGTTTTACCTCAGTAGTTAAGTTTAATAGTAGCTACTTGTGCTCCACATTACATTTGAGTGTTGCTAACTCATAAAAGCCTTAATTACTAGAGTTTAGAAAGCTGGCAGACATCCACATGCATCGGGTCTCCGGAAGCCAGCATATGTCTAATGAACACCGAGTCCTAGAAAGCAAAACACCACCCAGACAGGCCCAGCTTACAAATGGGTCTGTAAACACGTTTCTCCAGAGAAATGACTAGACTGAAGGGATGAGGTCCCCTAGCAGTCCCCAAAGTCTGTTTGTTCACGATGTCTGCGAAGAATCCAGCCACGCTAGAAAACTGTGGGGACTGTCTGCAGACGTCCAACCCAGGACAGCGCCAGCAGCAGCTCGCGGTCCTCACACGCTGTACCCGGCCCACCCTGGGGCGCAGACAACCCCTGCAGGGTGAGGTCCAGCTGGTGTCCAGCCCCTTGGCTCAGTTTCTCTCTCGGTAAAATGGAGGCAACAACACCTAACTCAGAGCTACGACAGGCACAACGCCAAACGTGAGCTGCGCGGGCTGCGACACCGTCCCATCTCTGCCCGTGTGGAACCGTGTCTACAAACACTGAGCGGGCGCAGGTTGAGACTTCACAGGTACACCGTGTGAAGAGCAAATATGATGACTGCACAGCGCTTAGCCCTGCACCTGGGCTTGAAAAAGGATCCATAAGTGACAACTTAAAAATCACATACCATCTACGTTCCCCCTCTCCCCAAAAGGCAACCTCTTGATACCAGCTTAAAGCCCTCTTGCTTCCCGGTTTCCTACTCCACATGTGGTGATCTTTACCTTCTCCCACCTTCTCCCCTCCCCCTGCCCACCTGAATGCAGCGTGGTTCAGGACATGAGCACAGAAGACAGATCAGGTCTGGTTTCAACTCTAGCTTTCCCACCTCCTCATCCAGCAAAGCTTACCCAGTCTGAACTTGCCCCCCTCCCACCCCGTCCTTTGCCAGCTAAATCTTATCTATTGTTCAAAATTTTGCAGAACCGCCCCCCCCAAACGCACACACACACATGTTCCAAGTTAGAGGCTCCTGCCTCATACTCTGATGACCCTTGTGCCCGCCTCAAGAGAACTTAACCTCCTGTATTTGAAAGTATTGGTCCCCCTCTCTCTAGGTGGTGGGCACACATTATAATTTGGTTTCTAATGTCCAGTGCAGCAAAATACTCAAAATGCATTTTGATAATGCATAGTGATAATAGTAATAGTGCCTAATGATTATGTATTATGATAAATGATGGACAATGATAATATCGTCCTGCCTACCCTATGTACCTGGGAGGCAGGGGAGTGAGAGGAGGGAAAGAAGCCTAGGGATAGGGTGGAGACACACATTGGAATAACTACATGAAAGTGTTTGGCCAACTATTAATTGCTCTGTAAATGTTAGTGTTGATATTATTTTATACAGCAGGTCAGTGAAAAAGACAAATTTGCGATTCAGTGTTCCTGCCTTTGGCTGCAACTGTGGTATAACTGACCTGTTATAAATGTAGCGGGGGAATATGATGCGAGGTAGAAAAGTCTTTGGATCCCTGCACAGCTTCACTCAAGAGTCCTTCTATAAAAGAATTCCAACCTCAGGGCAGATATACACTTCCTTACACTCCTAAACAAATGAGGACTCTGCCTCCCAGGGAAATGGCACACCCTCAGCCATGGGCTTCTTTCTTCTCATTCTTTGATTAGCTGGATCCCCCTATCACCCACCCTGAGCAACACTTAGTGCTGTTGTAATTGCAAATTGGCTCTTGTCATGGGATTAGGGTGGCGGGTCCACGAGGGGCCTTCTGCTCCACTGTGTCCTTAGTGCCCAGCCCAGGGCCTGGCACAAAGCAGGGTCTCAAAGGTATTTATGGAAAAAATGGATAGACAGGTGATGACTACTAACATTGCAAGTACCAAAGTGAATATCTAAGGTTAGACTCTGTGCAGAAGCAAACTGGAACCTGAGTAGACCTCTCCCCTAATCTTCATTTGTCTTTGTTCTCTCATTCCATACACACTTTACCTACTGATCATCAAAGTTCCGCTAACAAGATCTTCACACTTGTTGCTTCCACGGCATTATAGCAAATGATTTTCATTCATTTTTTGTTTAAAAAAAAAAACTTGAAAAGGGCAGCTCTATAGTTTGACTTTGAAAACTAATATCTATTTCCCTCTTTCCCCAAAAGACAGCCCTAGTACCTGCTGCCTCCTGGTATCAGTTTAAAACCTTCTTGTTTCCTCTTCACCCTACTCCACCTGTTTGATATCTTTAACTTCTCTTTAAGAGCCACCTTTGTTCTTGTCCAGTCACTACTCCAATTCCTACATGATCTCTTCCTAAAAACAGATCTCTGATCTTCAGTCCCACCAGAAAGCTCACAGACTGTATGACTTTAATCTTTCGGATTTTCAAAAAGGATCATTAGTTAGAAAGTGAAATTTCTAAGCTGAAGAAGGTTTGTCTCTGTCATTCAGAGCTATTATCTTCCCAATTTTTCTCATTGGTTCAACACTCCCTGGGAGAAAGCCCCAATTCTATACCCAAGGTGGCTCTCTTCCACAGTATTAATCGCTCTAAATTAAAGTTAACCTTGTCTCAACACACTTAATACCAAGGTCCTGCCTTCCCAGCTGAGCCAGGCAAATGGGTGACCAGCCTCCTTGGCAACATCAATAACTCCTTAAAGAGTCAGTGGCTGCGGGCACCTGGGTGGCTTAGTCGGTTAAGCATCTAGCTCTTGATCTCAGCTCAGGTCTTAATCTCAGGGTCATGAGTTCAAGCCCTATGTTGGGCTCCACACTGGGCATGGAGCCTACTAATTAATTAATAAATAGGTAAGAGTCAATGGCTGATGTACTCAGTGACTTAGAGGTTTTGATTTAGTGGCTATTCTGGTCTGTCAAAGTGGCTAAAATTAACAACTTGGGAAACAAGAGATGTTGGCAAGGATGTAGAAAAAGGGGAACCCTCTTATACTGTTGGTGGGAATGCAAACTGGGTGCAACCACTCTGGAAAACAGTATGGAGATTCCTCAAAAAGTTAAAAACAGAACTACCCTATGATCCAGCAATTGCACTACTAGGTATTTATCCAAAGGATACGAACATAGTGATTCAAAGGGGCACATGGACTCCCAGTGTTTATAAAAGCAATGTCCACCATAGCCAAAATATGCAAAGAGCCCAGATATCCACCGACAGATGAATGGATAAACACACACACACACACACACACACACACACACACACACACACACACACACAAATGGAATATTACTCTGCCATCAAAAAGAATGAAATCTTGCCATTTTCAATGACATGGATGGAACTAGAGGATATTATGCTAAGCAAAATAAGTCAGAGAAAGATAAATACCATATGATTTTACTCATGTGTGGAATTTAAGAAACAAAACAGATGAGCATAGGGGAAGGGAAGGAAAAATAAAATAAGATGAAAATTGAGAGGGAGGCAAACCATAAGAGACACTTAACTCTAGGAAACAAACAGGATTGCTGGAGGAGAGGGGCATGGGGGGATGGGGTAACTGGGTGATGGGCATTAAGGAGAGCATGTGATGTAATGACCACTGGGTATTATATGCAACTGATGAATCCCGAAATTCTACCTCTGAAACTAAATAAATAACAAAAAACAAACAAACAAAAATAGTGTTCTGGACCCAGATGGCCTGGTTCAATGACAGCCAGGCCTCCTACAGTTGCATGGCTAAGCAACTCTACATGAGTCTCAGCTTCCCCAGCAGGAAAATGGACTCAGTAACAACATCCACAGGATAAATTCATTGTGAGAATTAAGTGTGCTGGAGAACGTGGCACTGGGCACAGCACCCAGCCCAGCCCCACCGAGCTGGCTCTATAGAAGTGACAGGAGACTCCTTCTGCACAAGCGCTTGTTTGGGTTTGGGGTTTGTTTTTGTTTTAATCCCCTTCACCTATTTTGTTTTGTTCGGGTACTTTAAACTCCTTTGTTCCGCTTTAATAGGGATTAAAGTTCAGGATATGTGTGCAACTTAACAAAACCGCAGCAGAAAGCACTCAAAGATGCTCGATGGTACTCTTTATAGGGAGGAACTCTGTTCTCTGAGTAATGAAAGTAGTCCTTTTATAAATCCTCCTCAGGCTATTTTCAGATTAGTCAGCTAGCCAATAAATGCACAATTTGATATTCTGTAAACAAATTTGTCAAAGAGATTTCCCCAGATCAGCGGCAGAGCTCCAAAGGCAGGCACAGATGCACACAAGTGCAAACATCAGCAGTGGCCCTGCTGCCAGCACGGTGAGTGCAGGGAGCAGCTGCCCGCAGCCGATGGCTGTTAGCACTTGCCCACCCTCCCCACCCCAGGCTCTTCCTGTGGCTGGACCTGCTCTGCCGGCCAGCCCTAGGAGATGCCCGGTCCAGGAGCCAGGAGCTGCCACCCCAGGCTGCTGCTGATCCGGTACGCATCTCACTTGGAGGGGTTTTCTGGACGTACACAGTCACCCATGTACTCGACCAGCATCACGTTTGTCAGCTAGATGCCAGCAATGTGTCTGACTTGGCAAGGCAGCATCCTCCAAACTGGGGCACACAATGACTTCTCAAGGGCACTCACTGAGAAGGCATCGGAGTTCATACATCCTTACCTTCTCTTTGTACTTTTCCCCCAAATTGTTCTGCCTGGGGCTATCTTTCCTCCTCACAAGCACCCTTGTTCTGTTTTTTTGTTGTTCTTTTTTGGGGTTTTTTTGGTTTGTTTTTTTTTTGGTTTGTAAAGAAAAGCACATGCTTCACACACCCTGAATCTTTCTATAGTGCACTGATTTGTGCTTTAAAATCTTCCAGGGACAAGGGGACAATTCCAAATACTGGCCTATCAATAAAGACTGGAGTATCAGTCAGCACCAGGAAAACAGAATCCACTTTAAGTATCTGCTGCAGAGGGAATGAGTTCAGGGAACTGGTCACACAGATACAAGAGGAGCTGAGTGACTAAGGGAACTATGGGGCAGGACAGGGAAGCCACTGCTGGGAGCCGCCACCAGCCGCCAGATCACAGCGTGGGGCCAGCACCCCCATGAGGCAGCCAGAATCGTGAGCCCATTCGGTGGGAGATGGAACCACCATGGGATGCCACCAAAGTCTGGGAGGGAGAGAGGCAGAGTGATGGGTTGGGGGTGGGAAGGGTGGGAGGAGGGAAGGCAGAGAAGAGATGAACTCTGGCTCTTCCCATTCACCAGCCCCCACTGAGAATCTACCAAATTACCTGGTAATTTGATTCCAGTAGCTAGATTAAAAAGAGTGATGTAACCAGTTTTATTTTAAAGTATCAATAATTATAAGAACCTAGGGATTACTTTGCAACTTTTTAAACTTATGATCAAACTTCCTTATGTTCACTTTTTTTTAATTTAAATTCAATTAGCCAGCATGTAGTACAACATTAGTTTCAGACATAGCGTTCAGTGATTCATCAGTTATGTATAACATCCAGTGCTCATCATGTTTAAAAATGTAAGGGTATATGTGATTTTTTCAAATTCTCTAAGGAGGAACATTAGCAAGAAGTTTAGAAAGACCCTGTGCTGCAAAATATAAAGATAAGCTTTCCCTCCGCAGTGGGAACCTCAGTGGGTTCCCACACTAAGGAGAGGGAGGGGACGAAGGAGGGACTGAAGCGAGCCTAACTGGACTCCTCTTCGTGCCCCCAAACATGCGATCCTAACAAATACTTAGGAGGCCACATCTACTTCACAGATGGGGACACAGGGACTCAGAGGTTCAGGAAGCTGCCTAAAGTCAAGTTTGTAAGTGACAGAACAAAGATTAAAACCAGACTGTGGTGCTATCACTCATCATCAAGGACATGCAAATCAAAACCAAAATGAGACAGTCCCTCACTTCTGCTAGAGTGGCTGTTATCAAAAAGACAAAAAAATAACAAGTGTTGGCGAGGACATGGAGAAGAGGGAACCCTCGCACACTGCTGGGTGGGTAGGTAAACTGGTGCAGCCACTACAGAAAACAGTATGGAAGTTCTTCCAAAAGTTAAAAAGAGTCAACTATACTTCATTTTCTAAAAAGGAGAAATTAAAAATAGAACTACCGTATGATCTAGCAATTCCATTTCCAGGTATTTAAATGAAGGAAACAAAAACACTAAACCTAAAAAGATTAATGAACCCCCATGCTCACTGCAGCATTATTTACAATCACCAAAACATGGAATTTCCTAAGTGTCCACTGATGGAGAAATGGATAAAGAAGATGTGGCGTAGGAATGCCTGGGTAGCTCAGTTAGTTAAGCGTCAGACTCTTGATTTTGGCTCAGGTCATGATCTCAGGGTCATGAGATCAAGCCCTGGGTCAGGTTCCATGCTCAGCAGGGAGTCTGCATAAGATTCTCTCTCTCTCTTTACCCCTCCCCCACACTCACACATGTGCACATGTGTGTGTGCTCTCTCTCTCTAATGAATAAATCTTAAAAAGAAAAAAAAGACACAAACACACTGAAGTATTTTTCAGCCACTAAAAAAGAAGGAACTCTTGCTATCTACAACAACATGGGCGAATCTTGAGGACACTAGGCTAAGTGAAATAAGTCAGAGAAAGACAAATATCATATGATCTCACTTACACGGGGAATATTTTTAAAAACCTCACAAATACAGAGAACATATTGGTGGTTGCCAGAAGCAGGGGTACGGAGGTAGGCAAAATGGGTAAAGGTAGTCAAAAGGTACAAACTTCCAGTTAGGTAAGTCTTGATAATGTAATTTACAGGATGATGACTATAGTTAATAATACTGTGTTGTATATTTAAAAATTTCTAGGACAGATCTTAAAAGTTCTGATCACAAGGAAAAAACTATAACTATGTGTGATGATGGATATTAAACAGGCTTGTAGTGGTGATTATTTCACAACATATATAAATATTAAATCATTATGTTATGTACCTGAAACCAATAAAATGTTATTTGTTAATTATACCTCTATTTAAAAAAAACAGACTTTCCTAATTCTACAGTTTTTTATGTGGGGGAAATCAATCCCTGATTTCAAAAGCATTGAACCAGTAGGATATAAAATATGCCCTTAAAGAAAGGGGAATCCTCTTACACTGTTGGTGGGAATGCAAGTTGGTGCAGCCACTTTGGAAAACAGTGTGGAGGTTCCTCAAAAAATTAAAGATAGAGCTACCCTATGACCCTGCAATTGCACTACTGGGTTACCCCAAAGACACAGATGCAGTGAAAAGAAGGACCATATGTACCCCAATGTTCATAGCAGCAATGTCCATCCACAATAGTCAAACTGTGGAAAGAGCCAAGATGCCCTTCAACAGATGAATGGATAAAGAAGATGTGGTCCATATATACAATGGAATATTACACAGCCATCAGAAAGAATGAATACCCAACTTTTGTATCAACATGGATGGGACTGGAGGAGATTATGCTGAGTGAAATAAGTCAATAGAGAAAATCAATTATCATATGGTTTCACTTATTTGTGAAGCATAAGAAATAACATGGAGGACATTAGGAGAAGGAAAGGAAAATTGAATTGGGGTAAATCGGAGGGGGAGACTAAGCATGAGAGACTGTGGACTCTGAAAAACAAACTGAGGGTTTTGGAAGGGAGGGGGTGGGGGGATGGGTAAGCCTGGTGGTGGGTATTAAGGAGGGCATGTATTGCATGGAGCACTGGGTGTGGTGCATAAACAATGAATCTTGAAACACTGAAAAAAATAGAGTATAAATAAATAAAGAAGCCCTTAACCAGCATTTCCCAAACTATAATATATACATAAGTCACCTAAGAATCCTGTTGAAATGCATACTCTCATTCTGGAGGTCTGATGTGCAGGTCTAAGATTCTGCATTTCTAAAATGTTCCCAGGTTTGGGGACCACACTTTAAATAACACACCCCTTGTACTGTGAGCAGGAAATTTTCTTGGGTAGACACCCCTAACAGAAAGACACTGTGAGCATGCATCCTGCAACAGTGTATACTTATTTATAAATTGCATGCATATACACATACATATTTAATTATATACATTTATAAATTGTATGCATGTATTCTGATCCGTAACTAACATGACAAGACATACTACCCACTTAGGACAAGCTACATTGCTGCAATAACAGCTATAAATCCTTATTTGAATAATCTTCTTAATGATTTTGAGTTTTTGGCCAATGTCTTGTCCAATAGGATTAGGTTATCAGTTATTTTTTAGTTGTTTAAGAAAATGTTCATCCAAGTAGAAACAGTATCAATTCTGTCATTTTCTTGATGTTCACTTCCACTTTCACTTGTTGGTATCAAGGTATATTTCTGTTCTTTAAGCCACTTATCTATTTTGTGAAGGTTAATTTAATTAAAACTAGATAATGTAATTTATAAATCTACTTAACCCTGCACACACAGTCTGCAAAAGGGACAAGGGTGTGCGGTGTTTCCCTTTCTCTTCCAGAAAGACGTGACCGTCCGCTGCTCCCTCTGCATATCTCAGTTCAGAACGTTACAGATGACCAAGTGAAGCTGTGTGTGTCCACCCTTAAAGCAAAATATAAAGAAACTTAGTGTCTGTCTCATGCTCCATGCCCAAAGGAATTTTACGGGCCTCCCCACGGCACCCACTCTGGACACAGCCCATGAGAGATGAGGCTCTGTGTATTCCTGCAAGAACACACAAAAAAGAGATCATTTTCATGGTCGATGTGCTGCTGCCTTCATGATCAAATGCATGTTCAATAGTTTAACAAATGCATAATTAGTAGAAAATATTTCATATGGAATTTAACCCTTTAAAATCACACTACACACAAACACACACACACACACACACACACACACTTCCAACTTCTCCTTCCCTCTCCTACCTTTAAAACTTCCAACTAAATCCAAAGTATTTGAAAAAACAAAACATTTAATTTAGGTGTTAATTCCAACACAAAAGCGGATCTATTTCAGATAATCTGCTACTCCCTGTCCACAGATATCTGGCAAGGAAATTTTTTCCAAAGAATTTAGAAATCTTCTAAATTTATGTTGCTCAGAAACAAATATAGCCTTTTCAAATACTTGGAAGACCACATTTTAATTACATTTTTCACAAGCCAATGAGGACAAACTTCCCAACTGCTATCCCTAAACCATGTTTCTCCCTTACCCTCATTCACTTTCTCATCTAAAATATTTATTATCTCCTGTGAGCCAGATCCCACGCTAGGTGCTAGAAATAGAGCAGAGGACAAGACTTCCTCCCAGAGCTTAGACTGCAGTTGAGGCACACGAACAAAGGGTTCTGTAATGGAGGAACAGCGTTCAGAGGAGAAGAAGTCAGACTAAAGATGGCAGAGAATGTGGGGGTATTACAGATGGCCTGATGAGGCAGGGCCCTTCCGAGGCCCTCCCCTAGAGTCAGCTGCATACTATACATGGGGGAGGAATCCTGCAAGCAGAGGGGACTGCACAGGCAAACTGAGCAAGGGAAGTGACTGCTAGGATTGAAGAACAGAGAGGAGGCCAGTAGGTGGCCCATTCCCCATTCGGAGCCAGGGGGTAAAGCCCAGGGGTGCCTGCAAGCCAGTGGACAGCTGTGAGCAGAGCAGTGATGTCTGCATGAAGTTCCAAAGGCTCACTCTGGCTTCAAATGATGGACACCCACAGTCTGGCTCCTCGGGGAAACAGGGCCCAAGGCTCAAAGACGGACACCAGGTCCTCCGCAAGAGCTTCCAGGCCCTGCAGATACTTCCCCTGGGCAGCGTCAGGGCTCCTCACCTGCACAAGCCCCTTCCAAATAAATATGCATTTCTCTACCAAATCCTCTTCCTGTGATGTACAATTTTAAGAAGCATCCCCAGAATTAAATATATTTCGGGCCCCTGGTTAGAGCCCTTTTTGACCTGTACCATAGCTGCTGCACCTTACATCTCCTCCTAGACTCTAAGCTCCTGGAAGGCAAGGACCATATCCCATATATCATATTTACATTTGTATCCATGACATATGCATAGTACCCAATACATAATAATCACTCAATAAATATTTTCCAAATTATTTTTTAAGATTTTATTTATTTATTTGAGAGACAGAGAGAGAGCACAAGTAGGGTGAGGGGCGGAGGGAGAAGCAGGCTCCATGCTGGTCAGGGACCCCCCCCACCCCATGTGAGGTTCCATCCCAGGACTCTGCGATCATGACCTGAGGCAAAGGCAGACGCTTAACCAACTGAGCCACCCAGGCGCCTCAATATTTTCCAAATTATTTAACACACACACACCACACATGTGGGGGGTGTTGACAATGTTTTTGAAACAAGTAGTCTGATTTCCTTTCTTGTAGGTCAGAATCAACCCAAGGGCTTCTGGTGCACTTGGTTATCTAAGATGAATTCCATCAATATCAGTATCCAAGTGCATGTGTTCGCATGATGGTATTTGAATATATGAATTTAGATTCTTTCACTAGCCCTGCAGTGTTGTGGGTTTATTTCTCATAGGTTCACTCCAGTTGCATTTCCTCACCTTTCTCTACTTCTTACACCAACATAGATAAAGGTTTTTGCTGCAACAGGAATATACCTTACTGCTAAGAGACAGGAAAAAACACAGCATCGAAACAACCCTCAGAGACACCTAGCAGCTCTTACAGAACAAACAAGCTTCAGGCAAGAATAAGCTTTCATCTTTTTCAGAATATGTTTTAACTTGCAAATAAATGATCATTGCATTTAATAGCGATATTTCTCTTCTCTTTGGCAACTGAGAGATACACTCAGCTGCACACTAAAAGGGGAAATTTACATCCAGAAATAAACGAAACCATGGTAAACAGGCAACTGAATATTTTGAATACAAAAATCAAGGTAAATTTTCTCTACCCAATGGTCTCATATGAATGGAAAACAAGTACTTGTAATAAGGACAGGTTTGATAATGAAATTTTAACACCCAGCATGAGGTTTAATTTTAATGTATCTGTCTGAGATTTTGCTGTAAAATGAATCAACTGTCTAAAGACCGACCTCGGGGATGGTTTAGACATCCCTAAGAAATGCTGCACAAACAATGAAAGTTCTCTGTAGCAAAATTAAACTTCATTTTTACAAGTCTCTTCTCCCTACTACTGCTTCACATTTTAATGTTAAGCATACCCTCTGGGCAATTTATGTTTTTAATATCGCTCTTCTAAACAGAGGTGATCAGACCCATTGCTTTTGGGAATTCTTTCCAATATTGCTAAATTCCCAGCTAAACTTGCTGGGGAGAGAGGGTCCCTGGTGATTCTGACAGCAGTACTTAGCCCAGTGGGGTTGGCTCCAGCCAATTAGCAAAGAGTGGCCTTGCTCCCTGAGCTTACAGCCAAGACCAAGGCATCGCAGGAGCTGTCCGTGCCGTCCATGTTGTACCTGGACCCTGAGGAAACGAGGACGGGCTGATTTCCACCTGTATCCAAAAGCTAGAATGGGGTCCTGCCCATAGGGCTAATTACCTCTGCCTAATATTAGGATAGCATTTACATTTTAGTCTGGAGTTTGCAAGACAAGCTAAAAGCACTTGGCACCCCTTCTTTGTCCAGGTAGGGGCTGTCAAAACCTTCACTCAGATCTTAAGCCAAGAGGCAGGGTGCTGGGCAGAGACTCTGGCCAAAAGTCCCTTGCCTGGCAGACATTCATCCAATGGGTCCCTGCTAGACAGAAGGGCGAAGCTTCCCTGTTCTTACTGCCTGCTTCAATGGCCATAAAAAGATGAAGTCCTCTCCAGTTAATGTTTTTCTAAGCACCTGAGGTTTCCATAGAATGGACTCCTCCTGGTGCTCCCCTTATCTCTGCCCACCTACTCGCTCTGGGATTCACATTCCACATGTGGAATGTGCTGGCAGCTGTCCCCTGTACGTCCTGATCACAAACCATGACTGCAAGTTATTGCCTGAATTTGGAGGAATGAGGGGACATGGTTAAAAATTTCTGATGCAGGCAAACTAAGAAAGGATTTCACAAAAGGCACAGAACTTGGGCTGAGTCTTTAAAAAAAAAGAGAGAGAAGAGCATAAAAATGGCATTCGAGAAAAAAGAACGTGGTGAGCAAAACCAGGCAGGGGCAGCATGAAGTAGGTCTGGACAATGAGCAGGGAAATCTGGGTGGAGCAGAGGGTTCCTATAGGAAAACGAGAGAGAGACACTGGAAAGAGCTTTTCCCAGCAGAACCAGCACAGATGGCCGCTGTGAGGCAGGGCAGGGGTGCTCTGAGCTTGCTCTCATTCCATCCGTCTGTGTCCCTGGCCAACGGTAGCACTCATTAAGCTGAGTTTCTGTTTCCTCCAGGGACTCTGTATTATGCCCACTTGTTTACCTACGATAGGTCTGTGTTGAGTTGGCTTTTTGGTACAGCTGTTCACTTGTACCATATTCCTCTGCGGCTCCAGACCAAGTGAGCTTTTGTGAACTTCGGCTGTGCTTTCTGCCTGTTCAGCTTTCCAAACAAGCTGATATTAGAGTCAGTGACTTTCTAGCTTCTCCCTTTGCGAGAGCCAGGTGTCTTATTTTACTGACTTAACACTCGCTTTGAATCTTTGAAATGACTTTGCCAACCCTGGCAACACTTTTCATTTAGCAACCTGTGAAAGTACAAAAAGAGTATCTGGAAAACAATAAAATGTTATTATCTCCAGGAATATATGCCATAATGCACTCATGCATTCATCCAACAAATGCATGTTAATTGTGAACTATGTTACAGGGTCTGTGCTAGACACTAGGGATATATTTCTAATGTTCCCCAGAATATGCGAATCAATAATCAAACAATTTATCTTATGAACTAATTAATAAAAGCAAGCTTGTTAAGGCCTTAAATGACACACCAGAACAGATGGACATAATAGGTAACATAATATTTCATCCTAAAGCAGCAAAACACACATTCTTCTCAAGTGCACATGGGATATTCTCCAGGATAGATCATGTTAGGCCACAAAACAAGTCTCAACAAATTAAAGAATAACAAAACCATATAAAGCATCTTTTCCAGCCACATGGTATGGAACTAGAAATCAGTTACTGGAAAAAATATGAATACATGGAGATTAAGCAACATGTTACTACTACTAGATCACAGAACAAACCAAAGGAGAAATCACAAAACACCTAGAGACAAATGAAAACAGAAATACAGTATACCAAAATCTGTGGGGTGCAGCAAAAGTCATTCTAAGAAGGAAGCTCACAGCACTAGAGGCCTACCTCAAGAAACAAGAGAAATCTCAAACAATTTAACCATATACCTACAGGAACTAAAAGAGGAAAAAATTCCAAAGTAAGCAGGAGGAAGAAAATAATAAAGATCAGAGCAGAAATAAATGAAAGAGACCAAAAAGACAAGAGAAAAGAACAACGAAACTAAGAGCTGATTTACTGGGGAAAAAAACATAAAAGCAAAATTTTAGCTAGTTTCAACAAGCAGAAAAGAGAGAGGACTCAAATAAAATCAGAATGAAAGAGAAGTTACCACAGGTACACAAAGAATTATAGGAGACTGCTATGAAAAATGGCACATCAACAAACTGGACAATCTATAAGAAATGGATAAATTACTAGAAATTTATAATCTTCCAAGACAGAATCAGGATTAAATAGAAAATCTGAATAGACTGATTACACATAAGGAGATTGAATCAGTAATCAAAAACCTCCCAGCAAACAAAAGTCCAGGACAAGATGACTTCACTGGTGAATTCAAACATTGAAAAATTTAATACATATCTTTCTCAAACTCTTCCAAAAAACAGAAGAAGAGGGAAAGCATCCAAACCCACTTTATGAAGCCAGCATTACCCTGATACCAACACGAGATAAGGACACCACAAAAAAAGAAAATTTCAGGGGTGCCTGGGTGGCTCAGTGGGTTAAGCCTCTGCCTTCAGCTCGGGGTCCTGGGATCGAGCCCTGCGTCGGGCTCTCTGCTTGGCAAGGAGCCTGCTTCCCCCTCTCTCTGTGCCTGCCTCTCTGTCTACTTGTGATCTCTCTCTCTGTCAAATAAATAAATAAAAAGAAAAAGAAAAAAAGAAAATTTCAGACCAATATCCCTGATGTACACAGATGCAAAATCCTCAACAAAACATTAGCAAACCAAATTCAACATGTTAAATGTGTAAATGTGTTAAAAAGGATGCCATGACTGAGTGAGACTTATTCCAGGAATGGCAGGGTGGTTCAACATCTGTGAATCAATCAATATGATACACTACCTTAAGAAAATAAAAGATAAAAATAATATGATCACCTCAATAGATGACAAAATTCAACATCCATTCATGACAAAACTCTCAATAAAGCGGGTACAGAGAAAATGTACCTAAACACAATAAAGATCATATATGAAAAGCCCACAGCTAATATACTCAAGAGAGAAAAGCTTTTTTTCAATATAGTATCAGAAGCCCTAGCTACAGCAAGTAGGAAGCAAAAGAAATGAAAGACATCCAAACTGGAAAGGAAGAAATAAAACTTTCACTATTTGAAGATATATTACTACACACAGAATACCTAAAGACTCCACCAAAAACACTGTTAGAACTAATTAATGAATTCAGTAAGATTGTAAGATAAAAAATTAATATGCAAAAATCTACATTTTTATACATGAATAATGAACTACCAGAAAGGGAAATATAGAAAACAATCTCATTTATAATTGTAGGGGAAAAAAACACTTAGGAATAAATTTAACCAAGGATGTGAAAGACTTGTACAATGAAAACTATAAGATACTGATGAAACAAATTAAAAAAGACAAATAAATGGAAAGATATTTTGTGTGCATGGATTGGAAGAATTTGTATTGTTCAAATATTCATACTACTCAAAGAAATCTACAGATCTAATGTAATCTCTATCAAAGTTCCAAAGGCATTTTTCACAAAAATCAAGCGTATAATTCTAAAATTTATATGGAACCACAAAAAGACCACAAATAGCAAAAACAATCTTGAGAAAGAAAAACAAAGCCAAAGGTACCATCCTCCCTGACTGCAAACTATACTATAAAGCTATAGTAATCAAAACATATAGCACTGCCATGAAAACAGATACATTGATCAATGGAACAGAATAGACAGTCCAGAAATAAACCCATGTATATATGGTCAATTAATTTTCAATAAAGGAAAAAAGAATACACAATGGAGAAAAGACAATCTCTTCAATAAACAGTAGGAGGAGGGTCACCTGGGTGGCTCAGTTAGCTAAGTGTCTCCTTTTGGTTCAGGTCATGATCTCGGGGTCCTGGGACAGGCAGTGTGGAAACACAGAAACAGTGATCTGAATAACACCAGGGGCACACAATGGGCAGATTATTTACTCATCTTGGAAAGCATCCCTAGGAGACAACATTCACAGAGATGTCTCTCCAGGAACAGGGGAGATGGGTGACACCATTTCCCTCCCCTGCCACTCAGCATAACACAGAGCCATCTGCAGTAAGCAGCACAGTGCCTGCACTGGCTGCCTAACCCACTTACACTGAGCCCCACTCCCTGGCACACTAGTGGGACTGCCCTTTTCAATCACGCTTACCTTGGTCCCAGTGTGGCAGACTCCTTCCCCCAGAAGACCAGCACAGGCCTCTGCTCAGACCAGAGAGTTCTATAGGGTCTCAACTCTGGTGGAGTTGGTCTCAGGTCTCACTTCACAAGCAGATCAGAGTACACCTACTTAAAACTTGCTACATTCAGGCCCGAGACCAAACACTGACCATAGCAGTCAAGGACAGCCTCTGCAGACAACTGACCTGAAGAACAGAGCAACCAAAACACAAGAGCAGAACACATGCAGCACACATGAGACACACTCCCTGAAGTGCCAAGTCCTGGGCACTATATGACCTCTTCTTCATAACTTCAGGAGCAGGAGACATAACTGGCTCTTCTAACACAGAGAAAGAGGGAGAGACTTAGACAAAATGCCAAGACAGAAGAATTTATCCCAAATGAAAGAACGAGATAAGACTATGTCCAGAGATCTAAGTAAAAAGGATATAAGTAACATGCCTGATGGAGAAGTTAAACAACAATCATAAGGATACTCACTGGGTTTGAGAAAAGAAGACATCAGTGAGATCCTTACAACAGAAATAAATAGTTAAAAAGGAATCAACCAGAGATGAAGAATGCAATAAATGAGATTGGAAACAGTCTTATGCAATGAACAGCAGGCTGGAAGAAGCAGAGGAATGAATTAGTGACCCAGAAGACAAAATAATGGAAAATAAAGAAGCTGAACAAAAGAGAGAATTATGGAACATGAGAATAGACTTAGGGAACTCAGTGACTCCACCAACCATAATAACATTCATATTATAGGAGTCCCAGGAAAAGAACAGAGAGAAAATGGGGCAGAAAATCTATTTCAAGGTATAATAGAAGAAAACTTCCATAATCTGGGGAAGGAAACAGATATCTAGATCCAGGAGGCACAGAGAACTCCCATCAAAATCAACAAAAGCAAGCCAACACCAAGAGATATTGTAATTAAATTTGCAAAATATAGTGACGAAGATAAAATCTTAAAAGCTGCAAGACAAAAGAAGTCCTTAACTTACAAGGGAAAACCCATAAGGCCAGCTGGAGATTTCTCAACAGAAACTTGGCAAGCCAGAAGCATGATATATTCAATATGCTGAATCAGAAAGACTTGCCACCAAGAATACTCTATCCAGCAATCTATCTCTTATTCAGAATAGGAGAGATAAAGAGTTTCCTAGACAAAGACTAAAGGAGTTCATTACCACTAAACCAGCCCTGAAAGAAATATCAAAGGGGACTCTTTGAGTGCAAAAGAGAAACCAAAATTTATGGACAAGAAACGATCAGAGAAAATCTCTGGAAAAAAACAACAAAACAAGTAATAAAGTGCAATAAATACATATCTACCAATAATTACTTTGAATGTAAATGGACTAAATGCTCCAATCAAAAGGCATAGAGTAACAGAGTGGATTTAAAAAAAAGGACCCATTTATATGCTGCCTACAAGAGACTCATTTTAGACCTAAAGACACCTGCAGATTGAAAATGAGGGGGTAGAGAAACATTTATCACGCAGATGGATATCAAAAGCAAGAGCAGCAATTCTTATACTTGACGACTAGCTTTTATTGTTCTTGTATTGTTTTTATCCTGCTTTGGTATCAGAGTAGTACTGGTCTCATGGAATTATTTTGAATGTGTTCCCTCTATTCCATTATTTGTAAGATTTTGATAAAGACTGTTCATTATTTATTTAATGTTTGGTAGAATTCACCAATGAAATCATGTGGTCTTGTGCTTTTCTGTGCTGGGATATTTTTGACTCCTAATTCATCTTTCATCTTATTATTGATCTAAGAAGATTTCCTACTTCTTGGATTAAAGATTCATGATGCAATCATGGTAACTTGTGTGTTTTGAGGAAATATGTGGATTTTTTTTCCCTAAGTCATCTGATTTGTTAGCATGTATTTATAGTAATCGTCTATCACACTATGTATTTCTGTGGTTATCTATAATATTATCTTCTCTTCCATTTCTCATTTTGGTTTTTGAGTCTTCTCTCTTTTTTCCTTAGTTAATGTAGTTAAAGCATCACCAATTTTGTTCATTTTATTTTTTAAAAAATTGGTCATTACTTTCAATGTTATTGTCTATTCTGGTCTTTATATATGTCTGATTTTTCTTTGTTATTTCCATCCTCTACTAAATTTCAGACATGTTTCTTCTTTTTCTATTCCTTGTGATTTAATATTGTTTATTTGAACTTTTTTTCTTAAAACAAGCATTTATAGCATAAATTTCACTCTAACACCCACTTTTGCTGCATCCCATAGGTTTTAGAATATTGTATTTTCTTTTTATTTTGTTTGAGACATATTTTTTTTAAAGATTTTATTTATTTGACACAGAGAGAGAGATTACAAGTAAGCAGAGAGGCAGGGAGAGGAGGAAGCAGGCTCCCTGCTGAGCAGAGAGCCCAATGCGGGCCTCGATCCCAGGACGCTGAGATCATGACCTGAGCCGAAAGCAGAGGCTTTAACCCACTGAGCCACCCAGGCGCCCTTTGAGACATATTTTGATTTGCTGTTTCATTTCTTATTTGGCCCACTGCCTGTGCAGTAGTGTGTTGTTTAATAGTTATATATTAAATATTTAATATTTACCAAAAAATGTAAATTGATGCAGCTATTATGGAAAACAGTGTGGAAGTTCCTCAAAAAATTAAAAATATAACTGCCACATGATCCAGCAACACTACTACTGGGTATCTATCCAAGGAAAATGAATTCAAAAAGATATATGCTCTCCTATGTTCACTGCAGCATTATTTATTAAAGCCAAGATCTGGAGATAACCCAAATGTCCATCAATAGATGAATGGATAAAGAAGGTGTGGTATATATATAATGGAATACCACTCAGCCATAAAAAGAATGAAATCTTGCCATTTGCAACAACATGGATGGACCTTGAGGATGTTATATTAAGTGAAATAAGTCAGAGGAAGACAAATATCATATGATTTCCTTTATATGTGGAATCTAAAAAACAAAGCAAAATCCAGACTCCTAGATACAGGGAACAGACCAGTGGTTGCCAGAGGGAGGGAAGTTAGTGGAAAGAAACAAAATAAGTGAAAGGGATCAAGAAGCACAAACTTTCAGTCACAAACTAAGTCAGTCATGAAGATTAATGTACAGCATGGAGAATATGGTCGATAAATGTGTTAACTTTGTAGGGTGACAGATGGTAACTAGACTTACAGGGTGATCATTTTGCAATGTATACAATATCAAATCACCATGTTGTATACCTAAAACTCATAAAATACTATGTCAGTTATGCCTCGATTTTTGAGAAAGCTTGTTAGTTTTTAAAAATGCATCAAAAGCCAAAATAAGAGAGGTCACCAGTGAAAAATCACTACTAATCATCCTACATGCACTGTAGCCCTCCAAACCTCTTTTGTTCAAAATCATCTTTTGAAATATTCATTTAAATGGGCACAATTGATGTGGGATCTTGTAAAATTCTCTAGTGAATATGAGCAATATAGGCTATTCATTCAGACCAGAATTTTGCCACTTTGGCACAACTGATATTTTGGGTCAGAAAATCCTTTGTGGGTGACTGTCCTTTGCATTATAGAATGACGAGCAGCATCCCTGGCATTCCCAGTCATGACAACCAAACATGTCTCAAGACATTGCCAAGTGTCCACTGAGAGACAGAGAAAAGTACCCCCATTGAGATCTACATCATTCAGGCCAAAAATATCCTTTTCTCAATAGCAGAGAGATTGATGAAGAAAAAAGGGTTAGAATATTGTCAAGTGATCATTAATGCAAGGCTTACCAGAAGACTCTTCTATTCAATTTTCTTTACTCAACAATCACACCCCCTTTTATTGAAAATATTTCCAAAATATAGTTGACCCTTGAACAACATGGGTCTGAACAGATTGATTATATGTGGGTTGTTTTTTTTTATAGCACAGGACTGTAAATATATTTTCTTTATGATTTCCTCAGTAACATTTTCATTTCTTTAGCTTATTTTATTCTAAGAATACAATATAAAACACATATAACACAAAATATAAGTCAATCAACTGTTTATGTTATCAGTAAAGCTTCTGGTCATCAGCAAGCTATTAGTAGTTAGCTTTGAGGAAATCAGAAGTTACACGTGGATTTTCAACTGCACAGGGGGATCAGCCTCCCTAACTCTCACATGTTCAAGGGTCAACTATGTTAGTCTCTTGTCCTGCCATACTAGACACCGCTGTGTATAATTTATTTCTTTTGAGTCTTCTAGCTCTTACAGTAGCTAAAATTATTTTTCAGGACAACTACTGACATACAATAGTACAGATATAAAACACCAATATCAAATGAATACTGATTGATCCCCAAACATACTAACTGTAAAAGGCTTCAGAAGAATGGAGAAGAGGTGACCTGTCAGTCTCACCTCCACACTTCCTCTGTAACACTGCTTTAAACCATTGTTTACATATTGGTCTATCCCATCAGACTGTAAATTCTTAGAAAATGGAAACCGAATTTTCTTTCTTTTATGTTTTCAGTATCTAGCATAGTAAGCATCACAAAACAGACATTCGACAAATACTTACGTACCTGAGCTACAGAAAGAGTAGGGAGCAGGAAATGTAGATAAAACATGGAGTGTGCAAAGGGCCCTGCATTTCTGCTGAGGATTCTGAGCATTACCCTGTAGGTCTATATATGGGGTGGTCATATATGAGGGCTGAGCCCAGCCAAGGCAGAAGACCCAGGTAAGTAAATGCCACCATGCGCCATGTGAGAAGGCCTAGCTGTACTTCTCGCTCCTGCTCTCCTCCCAAGCCTGAGCTTTGCAGACAGTGGACACCCAAATGCTGGAGTGATATGGAGCCCAGCTGGCATTAGAAAGTATAACTCCGAAGTGGCATTGATCTTCAGGGAAGCTTCCTGGTTTTCTCAGATGGTGCAAATGGAGGAATTAGGCCAGGTAGGGAAAGAAATGAGGCCTTCCGAGCAAAACCTCCCTCCCAACTCCTTTCCTAGCATTTGCCAGAGCAATAATAAGACAGAAGACACAGTACAAATAACAAACAAGGAAGATGGTGACAAAGTCAAAGGAGTCTTAAAAGCCTCAAAAGTTACCTTTAATGTCTTCTAGAATCTACCCTTGGCCTGATATCCTACTGAGTCCATCTCCTGACTCCTTCCTGTCAGTGGGTCCTTTCCCCTTTCTCTTGGACCAGTCACTGTCCTTCTTCCAAGTGCTCCTCTGCTCCCGTCTCTCCCTTCTGAGAGGCAAAACTGTGGATCCCACACTCATCCCCACCTTTCCTTTGTTACTAGATCCAACAAGGAGAATGAAAATGCTATCAAAAAATTCCAATGATATTGACTCTATTTACAGAAACTCCAAACTATTCATGCCTATTTCAGTACATCCCCACTTTCTCAAGAGAGTTACCTTAAGTTGAGCTGCTGGTAGACTTCTCTCACCATGCTAAATACAGGCCACTGCACTGGCTCACCCAGGATCTAAGGATGTCAACTCTTCCATGCCATTCCCATCTTAAACGATGAAAACCACAAACAACAAATCCAGCCCTCTGTGCTCTGCTCAAACAATGTTTTCATCCACCAGATATTTACTAAGGCCCATTATGTGCAAGGCATTGTGTCAAATAAAACTGGAGTGAATGAGACATGGATCATGCCAGTGAAGAAGCATAGTGTCCAGTAAGGAAATCACATATTTGTGAATAACTACAGTGTGGACACATCCCACACAATGCACTGACAAGGTGCTACAGAGTGAAGAGCTTCACAGACCACCATTTCTTGCATGTCTGCCTTTTAGGAAGATGATGAGTCCTAATACCCTTTTCCTATTACAATTCATTTTCATGAATTTTGTTTGGTTTTGTTAAGTGTGCATTTTCTTAATAAATGAAAGACTGCTTTGTTTTACGAATGCATAACAAGAACTTCTTCTATGTGAAGCAGAAGAAAACATGAGTTCTTCTGACAAGCAGTCTATTAAAAATCCACTGTAAGTGACATATTATTTGCACATTTATAATAGTCTGTGGGGATGAACCTGCCCAGATAATTTAATTTCTTTTAAAGAGGAAAAAAAAAGAGAGAACAGAACTAAAATATTGAAAAGACACATACAGCTTTTGACTTGATGGACTCAGAAGTATATCCATACATTCTGGCTGATGTAAAAATGCTCCAGTGAACTGAAATACATCTTAGAACTTACAATTGGCCAAGTGTTTCCAATATAATTCTTTCATGTATTTTAGTTATTACAGAAAATCACTATTCCTCTAAATTAAACTCTGAGGAAAAAAATGCCCTGGATTGGTAGACCTCAAAACTTAGTTTAGATTTCCCTATGGTCTGCTCTCACATGGCTTCCACGGGCTTCCACATTTATAAGAATGTTGGTTCATTAACAAACTAGTTCAGCACAGTTATGTAAATGTATAAACAGACTCCTTGGTGACAAATCATAACTTGAACAGCCCTACTCCTGTATAGGACTCTTTAATATGTCCTCAAATAGGACATATGAAAAGGGCTGGGGAAAAAACTATACTTTTTTTTTTTTTAATGCAAGTTCAGCAAGTCTAGAAATGTCAGCTTCTCAAAGGAGACTTTTAAATACGGTCTTACTTGGAAGGGAACGCTTCCAAGGAAGGTTCCAAAGGAACATTTCCTTTGTGCCCAGCTCTGTAACATTATTGGGTGCTCTCCCTTGTTACCTCATTGAATCCTTCCAAAACTAGAGGACAGGTGCTATCCCATTTTAAGGAAAGGAAACTATAATGCAAGTCAAGTCAAATGCTAAGATACAACCCAGAGTGTCACCAAACTCCACAGCATCCTTCGTCATGGCTTGCCCATGACCTGTCTAGTTCCAAGTGACAAACATAACAAGCTGTCTGTATGTAAAAAAGTAGAAAGAGGAATCCAACTTATCAGGGACCCTCCTACAAAACCAGTACTTGCACCAAGTTAAGTTCTATGCCATGAATAAAGGATTGCTTCTCTCCAGTTTCTTAAATAAAGCTTAGGTCTTGCCTTGATCTCTCACTAGGTCTCTGCTGCAGGAAGAATAAGATGACTACGTGCAACTCCAGTTGAGATGGAAGAAAAAAGATCTCACTTCCCAGAGCCACCAGCCTCCAGGCTGCCTTACTCATTATACAAACATTCACTGAATGTCCAGCATGTGTCAGACATTCAGTGGTGGAGGTACCAGGAAAACAGCAGTGAATAAACAAATGTCAGCCCTCATCAGGTTTGCATTCCAGTGATGAGCAGAGCCTACAGGAGCAAGATCAGAAAATGCTGGAGACCCCTACTTCCTCCATCACCCGGAGGCCAAGGCTGCTCCCCAAGCTATGCAGATCAACAACCACTCTGAAAAGGCTATTCTGCCTATCCTGGCATCTAAAGGGAATATCCTCATCCTGGCAGCTGAACATTTTACACACACACACACACACACACACACACACACACACACACACACACAGCATTTTAAAAGATGAGGATGCTAAATACAATGAATAATAAACATAAAAATATATGAAAAGTCAAATATAAAATCCTTCTCAGGCAAAGTCAAATCTTAAAAAGCCATTTTTTTTAAAGAAAAAGTCATTTAATTCATTCTCCTATCATTAGACAGAACCAAACTCAACCTTCAAAAGAAGGACAAGGAGTGGATCTCCAGCTGATCTCTCCACACAAGGTCCCAAGCTGCTGCCCCCGGAAACCCCTGCCAAATGGCTGATGTCAGCTCAGGTTCTCAGTGTTTCCAAGAGGCAAGGGTTAGGAAGAATCCACATTGTACTAAAATGTACTAAAAGTAACTCATAAAACATCTGAATAACCCATCCATTTTTAATTCTTCTCTAATTTCTGTGATAATTTTAAATACAATGAACTCTTCTGACATAACATGAGTATCAGAGGAACTCTTCCAGGATCCCCATAGTAATTCATCATTAACTGGACACGTGCTCCAATATCACCCAGCTCCCTGCTATCTGCTTCAAATAGCAGGAGGGAAGCCATTTCGTTTGCCTACTGGCGCGCTTACCCATTTAATTACCAAAGAAGACACAGTGCCAGTGTGATCCAGGCCCATGTGTGTGTGCCCTGATGACCTACTTCAATAAAATCTGGCCTAACCTCAAACAGATCACAGGTTTAATTCCTAGCTGGAGAGACCAGATAACAGTATGTATCTAACAGTACGAGCGAGCAGTGCACGGAAAGTTGTGTGGTCTCGTGCACATGTAAAAACAGACAACAAAGAAACCTATGTGGTTTCTATCATCTTAACAGGATCAACCATGTAACGTTTATTGGCTCTGCCTCTCCTTGCCCCAACAATCAATTCCCTAAAATTCTGGCCTCTGGATCTATGGATTTAAATATTAAAATGTGTCTGGCCTCCTCTACTCCTGTGTTTTCTCTCTAAGGAAAAGACGGATGTGGGAAAAATATTAACCCCACCTTCCCTGAAATAATGGACTCTAAACCCTGGGGCTTCTAATCTATTCCTCAAAATAATGCTAGAGCAGAAAAGAAGACACACGCACTGCTAAGTTTCTTCGCATCCTCAAAAATCTGAGGATATTTCAGTCCTAGTTGACATTTCGATATTTTAGAATCACAGGACCTTCTTTGGGGGGGAGGGTTGGGGGGGGGAAGGCCCAACATATTCTTTCAAAATCTCTGAGGTCTCTGGGAAACAAATTGTAACCAACAATGCCCTCACAACTCATTATGTGGTGCAAATTTATTTTTAGGAGTCCTCTGGCCTTGTTCAGCTGGTGCCCTCTAATGATAGAACTGTTTGCTCAATTTTAAAGCAATTCTGTGCATGAAGCTATCGGGCTTCATTTTATGAGGGCTGAGACAGCCTGGTGTGAAACACATGGAATCTGAGAAAGGGAAAACCCTTTCAGGAGTCTACTGGATTTCGTCCAGCATCCAAAGGGGCAGCGCGGCAAACGTCATGGTAAAGGGCATGCCTGGCTGCACGCCCCAGCTGGAAAATGAGGGTGATGGCAACCTCACAGGGTGTTTAAGGGGAAAACGAGAAAAACAAGTGTGGTGGGCTCCGCACAGCACCAGAGCAAGTGAGCACTCACTGTGTGTCACATAATTATTAGCATTTAAACACTGTCAAGTGATTCTACTTCATTAAGCAGGCATCAAGTACATGGCACTAGATACCTAATAAAATCACATGAGAACGTGCTAACATCCCTTTTTAAAAAGCTACTCTTTATGTCTAAATCTCTCTTACAGCAGATTATGTACATCTTTATATAACCAACATAAGAAATCTCTGATTTAAAATAATCAAGACAATTATTTGGATCATGTAGTGATAAACTGTTTTAATCCAAAAATTATGGAGATTAATGACAGTGAGAATGCTGCATTATTGTTAACTATGTTATCCTGTGTCATTTTAACATTTGTTAGGCTAGTGTTTTCACAATGACTTCTTTAGCATTTTCTAACAGCAAATATCATCCCCTACTGAAAGGTAAGGAAAATGGAACAACGAACTTATTAGCTAAATATCACAGGTGCCAACTATTAGACCTCAAAACATCTTCCTACTCTCACTCTTTCCTTGGCATTCCAAAGGCAAAGAAAAAAATCTGACATAAAATCCACAAAGCGAAACAGACATCTAAGCAATTACCTGGAGGAGGAGGGTACTGATTCATAAAAGCCTCTTTTATCCACTTACCCATTTTCCTTCTGCTCCCTCCACTCATTAAAAAAAAATTCACATAATACCTTTCTTCAAAACATAGATCATGTATGTATGACAGGGTAGGGAAGAAAGGTTTCAGATGTAAACAATACCAGGACCCCTTCCCCTATAAATGGTTCTCTGAATGGATCATGTGTATTCAGAGTATCAACCCCCCCCCCCACACACACACACACACACACACAGAGGAAAGAAAGGTGGGCCGTGAGCAAGGGTATGGGAAATAAACATCAATGTTCACTGAAATTACAATGACTCTCTGAGGTCTCTTTATTGTTAATCTTAATGTAAGTTGTGTCCTTTGGGGGATGAAGGGATGGGTAGATGATATAATAAAACTAGCTTGGCATTCCACGAGAAGGAACTCCTTGAATTTCCCTCTAATCAATTCTGTCATCAGCACCAAGGAAGCAAAAGCTTCTTCTCAGGCCCTGTATTTTGTTTCCGTGACCTGGCATCTTCTCCATCTTCCAGTTCCTCCCTCAGAGGAGTCAACATCATGGCGGCCTCCGCCATCCCTCCATCAGCTCCCCGCAACTGCCATCACCATCTGGACCACTCCCACAACCATTACCATCTACCCACACCACGTTAAGTTTTTTCCCCCCCATATCCGTTCTTCTTGTCCTCAATTACACATAAGTTATCAGCCACTTTCTCCACCAGCAGCCCCATCTCTCGCCCTAAAATACTGCTGCATCCTCCTTACTCTGTATTTATTAATCAATATGTAAGTATTAACATCAGTTTAACAATTTTGTCTCATCAGAAGATTAACTTAAAAATCTGTTAAAGGGACACCTGGGTGGCTCAGTCTGCTAAGTGTCTGCCTTCAGCTCAGGTCAGGTTCCCAGGGTCTTGCACTAGGTTCCTTGCTCAGCAGGAGGCCTGCTTCTCCCTCTGCCTGTTGCTCCCCCCTGCTTATGTACACGCTCTCTCTGACAATACATAAATAAAATCTTTTTTAAAAAAATAAATAAATAATAAAAATCTTTTAAGTAGAGAAGACCCATCCATTTTGAACACCCTTAACATTTTGAAAGCAACTCCCTTTAACTGGGGGAAAAAAACCACTCAAGTTTAAATAGTGTTTGAGAACATGACCACCACAGAAGTGATAATCTACAGAAGAAAGCCCACTTGAGTGATGCTGGGACTCAAACATACTCTATATATACTCTATATACTCTATATACATACTCTATATACTCTATACTCTATATATCACTAAATCGCAGGAACTCAGTCCTAAGTTTGATTTAAAACATAGAAGTTTAGGTTTTCCTTTCCTAGTTTTACCCCTAGAAAGCTCAGGCTATCACAGTACAGAAGCCATTGTCCTTATGATAAGTTTCTTCCATGTCACCCAAGTGTCCAGTGAAAGCCATACCCACACACTGTTGTTTCACTCCCCTGTCCCCAATGACCAGACTTAGTATTAAGCTTCCCTTCCTCAGAGTCTACCCTGAATTGAATCCCAACAAAGCAAAGCCAGCCTGGCAGTTGTTCAAGTTGTACACTCTGCAAGTATGCCACATTTAAGGGGCCACTAATCGCATCATTAGCATCTCTACTCTTTCAAAAACTCTGTATCTTTGTTACAACATTGAGGGTTTAAAGATGGGTAATTTGATTATTTATATTACAATTTTCCAGCATATGGCAAGAAAGTATCTTGTTCTAAAAATCAGTATAGTTCAATGATTTTCCATCAGATGGAAGTAAAATGTCTGTAGAAGGGGTGCCTTTGTCTAATTTGCACAAAATGCCATATGGGCCAGCAGCAGCCCTCGTAAAAGCTTCTCTCAAACATTTTAAACTTTCTGTGGTCTTGGCTGTTCACTAAAGCGTCTGCTCTTGGTTTCATAAACTCTGTTTGCACTGCATTAACTACCCCACCACCACCAATCTGGGCTTTCTCTCTCAATAACTTCAGCTATCAAGCACATCCTCTCCTCAAAGCAAGCCCCTAAGTACTAACTGCATCCTCCTGTCCTATTTCTGTCAAGTGATATTACTAAACACATGTTAACAAACGATAACCTTTTGTCCCAGATTAATTACTGCTAGGAAAGATATTCATTACAGACACATCCCACAAATTTAACATCATCAACAACCATGTTGCTTGAAATTTAGTTTCATTAATATCCTAAAAGATCCCTCACATTTTTTTTAAAGATTTTATTTAGAGAGAGAGAGCGCATGTGTGAGCAGGGCGAGGAGCAGAGGGAGCAGGAGAGACTCTCAAGCAGATGCCATGCTGGGCAGAGCCTGACACAGGGCTCAATCTCACGACCCTGAGATCATGACCTGAGCCAAAATCAAGAGTCAGATGCTTAATTGACTGAGCTACTCAAATGCCCCCCAGATACCTCACATTTTTTAAAAAAGCAGAATTAAAGTAAGTTTCCATATCAGAATTCATTTTAATTGACTTTTTTCATTGATAACATTTACCAAAAATTTACCACCAGCTATTTCCTTTGCATGCCAGAGACCCAAGTCAAATGAAATAATAATAGAGAGCCACATACTCACCTTGACCCCCAGAAAAGGAGTTTTACTGCCATTGGTGACAGTTTTCCCTAGTTGACAGTCCAGGTGTGGAAACCTTAAAAACCAAAAGACAGAGAAAAACTTAGAAGAAAGGAGACAGATTTAGGAAAGCATAACCAGTTACTTCGTAGCAATACTGCTTCTCCCTGAAAAAATAAAGTTAGTTCGGGAGTACCCAAATCTATGCAGTAATTGTACCACAAACTAACTCTTCATAAGTACTCTTCATAAGTGAAGTTGTTTCACAGACTCACCATTTTTCCATTGGCTGTGTCTGGGATTTCAGAGATACTTCATCTTATTTTCAGACTAATCCTCAATGAATACATGACTTCAGTTTTCTTTCTTTCTTAATCCCTCAAGTAGTTAATGATCTGAAAACTGATTCTTAAATACACCATATAACTGAAGTATCTTAAGAACTTAAGACTTGGCTCTTGTCAGGTAAGAATACCTCTGATGCATGAATAATTATGTGTGCTTGGTAGTTCCTAATTTTCTTAAATGGCACCAAATTTATACTTTGTTATGCTTCTTATTTTCTTCTTATTCAGAAAAAAATAAAGAACTAGAGGAACTATGAGTCTCACAATATTTTTTTAAGTGGCTCCATGCCCAGCACAGAGCCCTTTGCAGGACTTGAACTCATGACCCTGAGATCAACACCCAAGCCAAGACCAAGAGTCAGACACCCAACCGACTGAGCCACCCAGGCACACCACGAGTCCCACAATATTAACTATAGCAATATTAATTAAATCTATCTGAAATTATATTTTTAAAAAACATCAAAAATTACTTTCCTCTCTAACTTGTCCAGCAACTTTAGTTTTAGGTAGTAGAAAAAACACAAATTTTCCTCCGAGATGCTACTCCAGTAGATGCCACAGAATGCCTGCTATTAGTAAGCTAAGTCATATAAAATTGGTGATATCCAATCACCATTTACCTACAACCCTGATCATTTCATCACTTTTCCAAGCCAAAAGAAAAAAAAAAGATAGATTTGGAAAACAACTAAATCTTCAAAACACCTATTGCTCAACACATGTCATTTTCCTAAGCATCCATCAGTGACTCGGGCATTAACAGGTTCCATTACAATCTAACACCTTCATGGTACCTGAAAGATAACAAGTGAATTGCCTCTGGCATTTGGAAGGGCCTGAATGTATCTCCTTGATTCTTTTGTCCAACCCAGTCTATTTACTGCCAACTCCCTCTCAGCTTCCTCCTTGCAACATTAAGAGTCTTTTCCAAGAGTACAAATGTGACAGAGAGAACAGCTGCGGGCTGGAGGTCAAAAGGTGATGGTAAGAATGCAGCTCTCTAAGAAGGGAAGGCTAAACAGAAAGCATGTCAGAATGAGTGAGGAACAAGAGGCAGGGGGAGGAAAGCAGAAGGGCTGCCCACTCACTAATGCAGTACTTACATGGTGGTGAGCATCACACCACACTGGGAAAATTAAACAGGTCCAAGTCCAGTTGGAAAAAAGGGAAATTTTACTTCTGTCTAACATATTTGGTAACCCATCTTATCTTAGGAGCTACCACAACCAGCACTCCAGGCCATCCCACCACTGCTCCGAACACCACTGCCAGCACACCACCATCACAGCCATCCCCACCACTCCATTCATAATGCAGGCACGCACAACACTACTTGAACTACAAACTAACAGAAGAGAGGCCATGTGAATACCCTAGATACAAAAATTTACCTCTTTCCACAATGCATTTTCTTCTGAGATGGAGTAGAAACGGTTTTAATGACTTCCCTCCTACCAGGAGACCCATTAAATGAGCAGCCTACATGAGCTGCTTTGTTTTTTGTTTTGTTTTGTTTTGTTGCAAGAACAAGCAGCCAATTGCAAATAAACTTGCTGAACTCTTTTTAGTACCATTTATCTATTTCACATACCCTATTTTTGAAAATTAATTATCTGAAGAGAAGACATGGCAAAATCTGCATTCTGACTGCAAAGTCCCAGTTAACATGCTAGGTGCAACCTATTGTTTGTTCGTATCCAATCAGAATTTTAAAACACATAAGACCAGGAGGGGAAATGCATGAAGAGTAAATCCTACCTTCAGAGGCACCCTTCACTGTTCTAGTACCAAATTTCCCTTTAAAACAGAGATATTATGATATAATAGGAACCACTATAATGTAGAAGGTGTATGTGTTAATGATGGAAATAGCTAAATGATAGCATTAATAGTAACAGAGAACTGAAATCATTATTATTATAATAAGTACGCCAAAGATAAAGAGTTACTGCAAATATAACAGCCTGGAATTAACAGACCAGTTGGAATTGCACCACCCATTGTGAAAGAGAGTTAGAAAATGACATTATGTTAATACAGTGATGGAATAAGAGTATGAATATAGTTAAGGACTGCTACTAAGATATGTGAAGACTATACATGCATGTGTGGAAGCTACTAGGTAATAACCAAGCAAAGCCACTGTTTGAAGAGCCAGAGGCTGCCTAAGAACCAACTGGTAAACCTCTTACAGAGGAGCTGTAGGCCACTGGTAATTATCACTGAGATCAGAACAAGGTCTGCAGAATGTCAGCAGGCAACAAAACAGGGAAGCTGACATAAAAGACAGGGGAGCAGGTGTTACCTAAAGCCTTGGAGTCCCAGATAAAAAGACTACATTTATAACTCACCACCAAAAAATAATAATAATAATCCAATTTAAAAATGGGCAGAAGACATGAATAGACATTTTTCCGAAGACATACAGATGGCCAGAAGACATGTAAAAATCATCAGGGAAATGCAAATCAAAGCCACAATGAGATATCCCCTCACACGTCAGAATGGCTAAAATCAAAAACACAAGAAACGAGTGTTGGTGAGGATGTGGAGAAAAAAGAACCCTCGTGCCTTGTTGGTGGGAATGCAAACTGGTGCAGCCACTGTGGATAACAGTATGGAGGTCCTCCAAAAAAAGTTTTAAAGAATAACCGTATGATCCTGTAACTCTACTACTGGATATTTACCCAAAGAAAATGGAAACACTAATTTGAAAAGATATATGCACCTCTATATTTACCGTAGTATTATTTACAACAGCCAAGATATAGAAGCAACCCAAGGGTCCATTGATAGATGAATGGGTAAAGAAGATGTGGTACACTCACACACTGATTATTCAGCCATAAAAAAGGAATAAAATCTACTACTGGCAACAACATGGATGGAACCAGAGGGTATAATGCTAAGTGAAATAAGTCAAACAGAGAAAGGAACACCACATGATTTCATTCACATGTGGAATTTAAGAAACAAAACAAATGAAAATTAAAAAAAGAGAGAGACCAAAAAATAAAAAAGTTAAAAAAAAACAAACCAGACTCTTATATACAGAGAACAAACTGGTGGTTGCCAGAGGGGAGGCAGGTGGACAGATGGGTGAAAGAGATGAAAAGGATTAAGAGTATACTCATCTTGATGAGTATTGAGAAACGTATAGAATTGTTGAATCAATAAATTGTACACCTGAAACTAATATAACAATGTTAATTATACTTGAATAATAATTTTTAAAAAGAGGGAAAGCAAAATTTAGTTAAAATGGTGGGTAAATTTAATAAATATTTTTTGAATTCATATAAAAGGACAAAATGAACAGAGAAATTGCAAGCAACCATATCTTCCCCACCCAGAATGGTTCAGTTTTGGAGTGAGCAAAAAACACAAAACCCTAAAGGATAATTTTCACATTCAGCAATTACATCAGTTTGATCTTGGTTTTGAGCTACAGACATTATTTTCAAACAACAGGACATAAAGTCAGGGAATTGGTGTGCATCTCTATTAGCAGACAACTGCTTATAAATTTGGTTTGGCATCAGAACAGCGTTCTTGGAAAAACTAACTGTGTTCAATTTATAACTGATGTAACCAAGTGTTTATTACAGTAAAGTACATAATGGAATACTACAGAGCAATGAAAATACTTGATCAAAACCATGGATGAACCCATGAGATAACATTAACATCACCTAAGATACACCATCCAATCCATTTATTCAAAGCACGAAAACAATCCCAACAATCCCAAGGGAAAGTGAACCCTGCACATAAGTGCAAAACTGAAACAGGTGGATGAATAATCATCACTGAGAGAATCTGTTAAACACAGGGATCCCTGGGCACCACACTGATGCTTATTCCTGAATTTCAAGAATTTTTTTGGAAAGCTTCCCCTGGGTACTCTGGAGCATGGCCTCACTGAAGAACCACAGTGCTGGGGCAACAGATGGAAACTGCCAGAGAGCAGTGTCTCAATTCAAGAGTCTGGGCTAGACCACGAGACATATTACATACACTAGTTCACTTACCTAATCTTCACAGCACCTCTCTAAAGAGATCTCCATATCCCAGTTTTGCAAAGAGGTGAATGAGGGGCCAGTCTGAAAGGTCAAGTGACTAGCCCAAGATGTTAAAGTGACCAAGAATAGATGTCACCCCGTGACTTTCTTAAGAGTTCTTTAGTGTTGCCCACTGCCTAATATGTAATATATTCTAAACTCCTTCGCAGGTACCCTCCAAAAACATGGCCCCCAACCTGACTTCAACCACACCACTCTTTCAGCCACCCATTCATACCCATGCTCTGGCTGAACCAAACTTCTAAGCAATTTCTTGGGCAGTACTACTGTAAGCCTCCCTGACTTTAGCTGTTGCCCTACATCTACCTCATGTTCCAGGATGGAGCTCAACCTTCTCTTTATGAAGCCTTTCCTGACCACCACTGGCCTCTACCCAGTTAAAACTGACCACTTCCTCTGATGGGTCCTCTAGTAGTTAGAACAATAAAGTAAGACTTTACTTGTCTCCACTATTACATGTCTGCTCATAGATATGGGCTATATAACTTTTGACAATAGATATCAGCACATGTTTTAAAAATAAATGCAGTGTTAGAGCCAAAACCAGAATTTGAACCTGGATCCACTGTGTCTCTTGAATCTGATTTTATAAAAATAACTCCATAACCATCAATACAGTAGCCATTTAGTCACATGTTTCTACTGGACACTTGGAGTGTGGCTAGTCTGAGCTGGAATGTGCTGTAAGCTTAAAATACACACTTGAGGGCGCCTGGGTGGCTCAGTGGGTTAAAGCCTCTGCCTTCGGTTCACGTCATGATCTCAGGGTCCTGGGATCGAGGCCTGCATTGGGCTCCCTGCTCAGGGAGGAGCCTGTTTCCTCCTCTCTCTGCCTGCCTCTCTACCTACTTGTGATCTCTCTCTCTCTGTCAAATAAAAAAATTAATTAATTAAAATAAAATAAAATAAAATACACATTTGACTTTGAGGGTTCAGTATGACAAAAGGAATATAAAGGATATAAAGGATTTCAACATATTAAAATGATAATATTTTGGATATATTTGGTTAAATCAAACATGTTAAAATTAATGTGTTTCTTTTTGTCTTCTTGATGTGGCTACTAGAAAAACGTAATACATATGTGGCTCACACTGTATTTCCATTGAACATTGCTATTCTATGAAGTAAAATAACCTTTCTCTTCCTCACTAATAAACCTGTTAAGATGATGCTAACTTTTCCTAGCGATTACAGAGCACAGACATCCAAGACCACACCACAGTGTCACGTAGCATGGTCCTGCTGGATATGCAGAGTTTGCTCCTACGTTACAAACTCACAGAATATTGCTTTTGGGGTTCTATCAACTCACTGGACTTCTCCTTCTCCACTATCATCTCTTGGTTCATATGTAACTCCTCAAGTTTCTAGTCCTCCAGTATAGCTATCTTATGAATTCTCAGGCAAAGGCCAGTAGAGAAAAGCAGGGCCAGGACTAGGGGTGGAGGCCAAGCACTTGCCTCAGGCACAAAATTTATTATTTTTTTTAAAGATTGTATTTATTTGTGAGAGAGAAAGAGAGAGAGAGTGTGAGTGCATGAGTGGGGGGTGGGGGGGCAGAGGGAGAAGTAGACTCCACATTGAACAAAGAGTCCAATGTGGGACTCCATCCCAGGACCCTGGGATCATGACTTGAGCCAAAGGTAGACACTTAACTGACTGCGCCACCCAGGCATCCCTCAGGCACAAAATTTAAAGGGAACCGGAAAACTTAGGAATAGAGAAAAACTCAGGAATCAAGATGAATAATATTTAAGTAACAGCATTGTCATGTAATTCACCCACCATAAAATTCACCATTTTAAAGGGTACAATCCAGTACTTTTAATATATTCATAATCTTGTTTATCTAGTGCCACTATCAAATTCCAGAACATTTTCATTATCCCCAAAGAAACCCCATCCCAATTAGCAGATACTCTACCGTCCTCTCTATGCCCACCCCTGGCAACCACTAATCTATTTTCTGTATAAATTTGTCTATTATGAACATTTGATATAAATAGAATTACACAATATGTGGCCTTTTGGGTTTGTCTTCTGTCAGTTAAAATGTTTTAACTGTTCATGTTGTACCATGAATCAATATTTCATTCCTTTTCATGGATGAACGATAGTCTACGAATACACCACATTTTGTTTATCCATTCATAAGTTAAATGGGTATCGGAATTGTTTCCAGTTAGGAGCTACCAGACACACATTGGTGTACATGTTTCTATGTGGATACAAATTTTCAATTCTCTTGGGTATAAACTTAGTAATGAAATTGCTGTGTCATCCTGTTGATGATTATGTTGATAATCTGAGAAATGAGTAACTGTTTCCTAAAGTGGCAGCACCATTTTATGGTCCCACCAGCAATGTATAGGGTACCAACATCTCCGTATCTTTACCAACAATTGTTATTATCTGCATTTTTTATGTTAGCCATGTTAGTGAGTGTGTAGTAGTATCTCATTGAGCTTTTGTTTTCTACATTCCTAACAAACAGTAATGTTGACTGCCTTCGCATATGCCTTGGCCATTAGTATGACTTCTGAGGAGAAATGTCATCTCAAGTCCTTTGCTCAATTTTTTAGTTATTTGTCTTTACATATTGAGTTGTAAACATTCTTTATTTATTTCCCTATTTGATATATGACTTGCAAAAATTTTCTCCCATTCTATGGGTTGTCTTTTTCTTGATGATATTCTCTAAAGTACAAAGGTTTTTAATTTATGAAGCCCAATTTATATATTTTTTCTTTCGTCACTTGTGTTTTTCGTGTCCTATCCAAGAAACCATTGCCTAATCCAAGATCATGAAGATTTACTCCAGTTTTCTTCTAAGAGTTTTTGTTTGATTGTTTTAGCTCTTGCCTTAAGGTCAATGAATCAATTTGGATTAATTTTTGTATATAGTGTAAGGTAGGGTCCAACTTCATTCTTTTGCATGTGGATATATAGTTCTTCCAGAACCATTTGTTAAAAGGAATATTCTTTTTCTACTAAATTGACTTGTCACCCTTGCTGATAATCAACCATCATAAATGTAAGGGTTTATTTCTGGACTCTCAATTTTATACCACAGATCCATGACTCTATGCCAGTACCACACTATCTTTACCACTATAGCTTTATAGTAACTTTTTTTAAGTCATATTTAAGTTACTATTCATTTATTTTTTTATTCATCCTAATATTTTTTATTCTTTTTTAAATTAACATATAATGTATTATTTGCCCCAGGGGTATAGGTCTGTGATTCATTCATCAGTCTTACACAATTCACAGCACTCACCATAGCACATACCCTCCCCAATGTCCATCACCTAGCCACCTCATCCCTCCCACCGCCTCCTTTTGAAACCAGGAAATGCAAGTCCTTCAACTTTGTTTTGCTTTTTCAGGATTGCTCTGGCTATTCTGAGTCCTTTACATTTTCATATAAATTTCAGGTTCAGCTTGTCAATTTCTGCCCAAAAGGCAGCTGGAATTTAGATATGAATTGCATGGACTCTATAGACGAGTTTGGAGAGCACTGCCATCTTGACAATATTGTCTTCCAATCCATGAAGAGGGGATGTCTTTCCACTTATTCAGGTTATCTTTAATTTCTTTCAGTGATGTTTTATAGTTTTTGGTGTACAAGCTTTGAATGTCTTTTGTTAAATTTATCCCTTAGTATTTTATTCTTCTTGATGCCACTGTAAATGTAATCTTACTTCATTTGCAAATTATTTGCTGTAAACATACAGAATTGATTTTTTGTTTATTAATCTTATATGCTGCAACCTTGCTAAACTTATTAGTTCTGTGTGTGTAATCCTTAGGATTTTCTACATATAAGATCATGTCATCTGCAAACTGAGATAGTTTTACCTCTTCCTTTCTAATCTGAATGCCTTTTATTTCTTTCTCTTGCCAAATGGCCTTGGCTAGAACCTCTGATACAACACTGGATAAATATGAAAAAATCAGCATCCTCGCCTTTTCCTTATCTTGGGGGGACTGCCTGCAGTCTTTCACCATTAAGTATTATGTTAGTTTCGGGGTTTGGGTAAATGCCCTTCATCGGCTCAAGGAAATTTCCTTCTATTCCTAGTTTTGCAAATGCTTTTATCATGAAGTGCTGTTGGACTATGCTAGGTGCTTTCCCTATGCCCATTGAGATGATTATGCAGTTTTTGTACTTTATTCTATTAATAAGGTATATTACAGTGATTTTCAAATGTTAAGCCAATCTTGCATTCCTCAGATAAATCCCACTTGGCCATGGTATAGAAAACTTTTTCTATGTTGCTGGCTTCAGTTTACTAGTATTCTGTTACAGATTTTTGTTTCTGAATTCATAAGAAATATCAGTTTATACAGTTGACCCTTGAATAACATGGGTTTGAATTGTGTGGGACCAACTTATATATAATTTCTTTCAATAAACAGTACTGTAAATGTATTTTCCTTATGATTTTCATAATAATATTTTCTCCAGCTTACCTTATTGTATATAACAGATATGTATAATACATATAACAAAAAACACGTGTTTGACTGTTATCAGTAAGGCTGCTAGTCAATGGTAAGCTATTAGTAGTTAAGTTTCGGGAGAGTCAAAAGTTATACATGGATTTTCAACTGCATGGGAGGTTGGTGCCCTTTACCCCTGCATTGTTCCAGGGTCAACTGTACTTTTCCTGTGATCACTCTGTGTGGTTTTGTTATACCGACCTCAAACAACGAGTTGGGAAATGGCCCTTCCTTTTCCCTTTTCTATAAGAGATTGTGCTAAACTGTTCTTAAGTCTTCTTTATACATTTGGTAGAATTTACCAGTGGAGCCTTCTGAGCCTGGGCTTGGGAATTTTTTCACAACAGGTCACTTCAAAGTTTCTATTTCTTCTTGAGTAGTATGGTAGTCTGCGTCTTCACAGGGATTTGTCCATTTCATCTAAATTATCATAATTTGTTGACATAAAATTATTCATAATATGATCTTTTTTTATTTCTCCAAGGTGGGTAGTGATGCTCCTATTATTTCTGATTTTAGTAATTGAGTCTTTTCCTTTTTTCTATTGGTCAGCCAGACAATGGTTTGTCAATTTTGTCAAATTTTTTCCAAGGGACATATTTTTGGGTTCACTGATTTTTTTCTACTGTTTTCTATTCTCCACTTTATTTACTTCTGCTCTACTCTTTATTATTTCCTCCCTTCTACTTTTTTCAGGTTTCATTTGCTCTTCTTTTCCTACTTCTTTAAGGTGAAAGTTTAAGTTATTCATTTATGATCTCCCATCTTTTGTTTTTGGGTTTTTCTCCCCAGTTTAAGTTACAACTGACATATAGCATTGTGCAAGTTCAAGGTGTAAAACATAGTGATTTGACTTACATATATTGTGAATTGATTATAACAGTTAACATCCATCATTTCATATAGACACAAAAAAAGGTTTTTGATAAGAACTCTTAAGATTTACTCTATTAACAATTTTCATATACCATGTTAACTATAGTCATCATATTGTACATCTGCAATACTTATTTATAACTGGAAGTTTATACATTTTGTACATTTTGACCACCTTCATCCAATTCTCCCACTCCTCACCACCACCCCACCTCCAAAAATCACAAATCTAATCTCTTTTTCTATGAGCTTGGATGTTTTGGGTTTGGTTTGTTATTTATTTTTTTTAGGTTCCACGTATAAGTGAGATCATACAGTATTTGTCTCTCTCTGTCTGACTTATTTCATGCAGCATAATGTCCTCGAGGTCCATGTTGTTGCAAATGGCAAGATGTCCTTCTTTTTATGGCTGAATAATATTCCTGTGCATCACAACTTCTTTATCCATTTATCCTGACTAATGGGCACTTAGGTTGTTTCCATGTCTTAGATACTACATATAATGATACTATGCATATGGGGTGCAGATATCTATTCAATATAGTGTTTTCGTTTCCTTTGGAATTGTTTCCTTCGGATATATTCCCAGAAGTGGAATCACTAGATTATACGGTAGTTCTATTTTTAATTTGGGGGGTAACTTCCATACTGTTTTTCATAATGGTTACACCAAGATACATTCCCACCAACAGAGCACATTTGTTCCCTTTTCTCCATATTCGTGTGTGTGTATGCGTGTGACTGTCTGTCTGTCTGTATTTGTATTCTTGCATATAACCTCTTGGCAGATATATAGTTTCTAAATATTTTTCCCATTCCATAGGTTGTCTTTTCATTTTCCTTTTTTCTTTTCTTAATATAGGCATTCACAGCTATAAATTTCCCTCTAAGCACCAATTTAGGTGCCCAATTAAGGGCATCCCACAAGTTTTAGTATGTTATGTTTTTGTTTTCATTCACCTCAAAATATATTCTAATTTTCTTTGACCCACTGGCTATTTAAGAGTGTGTTAATTTTCACATTTTCTGAATTTCCTTCTACTACTGATTTCTAATATCATTCTGCCATGATCAGAAAACACTTGGTAAAATGTCAATACTTTTAAATTCATTGAAACTCGTTCTGTCACCTAATACGGCCTAATACAGTCTATTCTGAAGAATTTCTATATGCAGTTAAGAATAATGTGTATTTTGCTGTGGTTATGTGTAGTGTTCTTTGGATGTCTGTTACTCTAGTTTATAATGTTGTTCAAATCTTCTACTCCTTGTTGAACTTCTGCATGGTTTCAATCCATTATTCAAGGTGGGATATTAAAATCTCCAACTGTTTTTGTTGAATTTTCTATTTTTCCCTTCAATTCTGTCAGTTTTTGATCCATATATTTTGCAATCTGTTGTTATTTGCACATGTTTGGAATTGTAATGTCTTCCTGATAAATTGACTTTTCTATCAATATGTAATGACTTTCTTTATCCCTTGTAATAATATTTTACTTAAAGTCAAATTCTCCAATATTAGGATAGCCACTCCAGCTCTCTTTTGGTTACTGTTTGCATGGGATAGCTTATTCTATCCTTTTACTTTCAAACTATTTGTGTTTAAATATAAAGTGGGTCTTCTGTAGAGAGAATATAGTTAGATCATGCTTATTTAATTCATTCTGCCAATCTCAGCCTTTTTATTGGAGGGTTTAGTCCATTTACAATTAACATAATAACTGGTAAAATTTAAATCTGTTATTTTATTATATTTTCTATATGCCTTATGCCTTTTTGTTCCTCTATTCCTCCAATACTGCCTTCTTTTAAGTTAAATATTTTACTATACCATTTTAAACTCCCTGTTGTTTCTTTTATTATTAATTTTTTAGTTATTTTCTTAGTGGTTTATACTATCTTTTATGTTTACCTATGTAGTTACCATTACTTACACTTCTTTATTTCTTCTATGAATCTGAGTTATTATCTAAGTTTCTTTTTGTTACAACTAAAAAGATTCCCTTTCATATTTTTTGTAGGGCAGTCAGCTAGTGACAAATTACCTGCTTTTTCTGAGATGTCTTAATTTTTTTTTAAAGGATAGTTTTGCTGCATATAGAATTCTTGATTGGTCCTCCTTTCAGGTCTTTGACTATGTCATCCTACTACCTTCGGGCCTCTGTGATTTCAGATGAAAAGCTAGCTGTTAATCTTACTAAGACTCCCTTGTATACAATGATTCACTTCTCTCTTGCTACTTTATTTTTTAGCTTCTGACAAGCTTGACTGTCTGAGTGTAGATCTCTGTTTAGCCTACTTGGAATGCATTGACATTCCTGGGTATGCAGATTAATGTTTTAAATGAAATATGGCAAGTTTTTGGCCAAGTATTCTGGTATTAATTAATTCCAAGTATTTTGGTCAAGTATTCTGTCTCTTTCTCTCTCTTTCTTCTGGGACTTCCATTTCGTGCAAACAAACAAAAAACCTGTATAATTTCAATTTATTTACTTCCAAATCCACGAATTCTTAGTTTTGCCAATTTAAATCTTTTGTTGAGTGCATCTAGTCATTTTTTTCATCTCAGTCATTGTGCTTTTCAACCCCAGAACTTGTTTTGTTTTTAATAATTCTTCTCTTTATTAATATTCTCTACTAGGAAAGAAAGCATCTTCCTACTTTAATTCTTTAGACATGAATTCCTTTCACTCCTTGAATACATTTATATTCACTAACTTAAAATGTTTGTCTAACAAGTCCAATATCTGGACTCTCTCAGGGACACATTTGGCTTTTTTTCCCTGTGTGTGGACTATATTTTCCTGTTTCACTGTATGTGTTATGTGCTGAAAACTGGACGTTAAATAATACGACAACTCTGAACATCAGATTCCATTCTCCACAAAACATTTATTGTTTGTTGTTTTTGTTAATGATGATGCTGTTTGTCCATTTCCTGGACTAATTCTATAAAGTCTGTTTATCATATGAAGCTGCTTAAGTCTCTGCTCAGTTTGCTTTAGCATTCAGCTAATGATAAAACAGAAATTTCTTTAAATGCTTTGAACCAATATGTTTCATAGCCTTTGCTGAGGAGCTCTGTGTATGTATTCACACACATTTTCCATGTTGTGATACACAGTTTACAACTCTGCCTTAGCTTTTTTTTTTTTCTTGTTTGTATAGATCCTCAGTGTCAGCCAGAGGTAATAGATAGGCTTTCTCAAGTCTTTCTTGGGCATATGTATAAACATGCATGTGTACAGGGGCCTTCTAGATTCCAAACGATATGTCAAAGGAGATCTCTGATCCCAATTATTCCTTTTAAGTTTTTTGGTTAACCTCTTGTCAACTCTAACTGGTATAGTTGCCTCAGGCACCTGCAATGTTAAACAACTGCTGCTAATTGTTTTTAACAAATGCTCTAAGGTTGTTCACACAGCCAATGAGTTCTGAGTCTGGTAAAATAAAAACAAGCTCTGAGAATGGAGGTTTTCAATAGCTACCAGACAGGTCCTATAACGACAATTTTCTGAGAATAGGGCTATTGAATAGTTGAGAACCTGTGCTGTCCCCTCCACTAGCTTTTAGTTTTCAAGGGTACAGTGCTAGGAAGAGATAATGGGAGTAAGTTGAAATGCCACAAAGTTCACAGTTCTGAAAGTCAGTCTGTTTTCTTGAATAAATGCTCCTAGAATTTTTGCAACTCTTTGATTCAATTCCAGGATTCTAAAATAGTTTATTTTGACAGCATTTGCCTCAGTGAAATTTTGTTCTCACTGCTATTTTGGAGGAGAAGACTTACAAAAAGCCCTTACTCTAACATTCCAGATGTGGCTCCAAGATAAAGATTTTTTTAATAATAAATACATGATGAATAAAATATCGAAATTTTAAATTAATACATGAACAGGAACAGTGCTGTACCATGCCATACTGGAGACTGACACCAAAAGAAAAATCAGTAACACTGATACAGTCTTTTTAAAAATTTGGTATTTTGCTCATCATGAATTTTTGCACTGAGTTTTATTTTTTTGATTGCATTAAAATATTTCTTTTTATTGCTCAGTTTTTTGATAATCCTTTACATTTTGCACCTGAGGCAAGTGTCTGACTAGCCTCCCTCTAGTCCCAATCTTAGAGAAAGGTAATTTTCATCATCTGCTTTTTAAAAAAAATTCTCCAAACTGAGATATTAGCTTTAATTCACTTTTATATTCCATTACAATATCTTGTGCTGTCATCAAAATAACCCCAAAATCTAGCAGACAAATTTCAGTGTGAAGTTTGGGGGTAGAGGACAAAGTAGTTATATTAAACTAATTTCTTAAATCTTCTAGTAGAGGCATATTAGCTCACTCAGTATAAAGCTAATTAGTACTTACCAGTTAAACTAAAACAATGTGGATTCTTTTTAAAGAAATACTTGTTGGAGTCTGTAGAATTTATAAATAATGTTTGGTATATCTGCCGTACATATTTCCTAAGATATTAATGCAACACTAACAGAAAATGCATGCGGCTTACAAATATCAATTTCAACCAAAGCATTCCTTTATATGATTTTAATTCTCAAACTGGCATCCCCAAAAAATAACTGATAGAAATATAAGCATTAGAGATAAAAAAAAAATGCTTGGCTTAATATGTGGCAACATTTCCAACCTGAGAAGATAATTACTTGTTTGTGGAGAAAGACTGGTTGTCTTGAGAAGCAATTTTGAGTGAGTAATTTCAAACAGCATAATACAAAATAATTAATTCTAAATTATTTGAAATTACTTCTCCTACACTGGCATTTAACAGAGACAGTGTTCATATTAGGTTTTTAGATTAGTACTCTGCAGTAATAGTCTGGCGAAGTGTGGAAATTTAACTTCCCTATTAAGTGTTATTTGCTTCTGCCATTTTGCCATTTCTTGTAATCCATGGCTCCATACCCCATTTTTTCCACTGTACTTTTGTAAAGCATTTAAAATCACTATATCAATATTAGCCTATTTCTGGACAAATTTATTTCCCTTATTATGGTCTTTATAGAAGCTAATACACCATGTTGGCTTTTCATTTCTGAGGGTGAGTCAAAGTTCCCAAAATCAATCAATATCAACCTGTCATTAATACTGGCTTAGCCCTAATCACATACACCACTGACTTAGCTTTAATGATTGTGTGTACACAATGTGTATTTTGGTTACTAGCTAAAGGGCAGCCATCTGGGCATACAGGAGCCTCATCAGCCAAAGAGCAATTTCCCCTCCTCAAAACCTAACCCCAGCTGCCCTTAGGCCACAGGGTTCTCTCCAGCTCACTAGTTGCTCAAGGTTCTCAGCATCTTGACATTCCCTAAGAAAGAGCAGTTCCCACTGTTGACATCCTTATTCTGGGTAGTTCTACTTATTCCTAGGGAACTGCAGGGAGCCTAGGCAGAAATGCAACGTTCCGGCTGGCCCCAATCCTACAACAAGCCAATGGGAACCATCAACGAAGGCCAACAACCTCCCTCTAACTCCCAGTTCATGTAAATGTAGACTGGATTCCATGTCCCTGAGAGACCCTCCGTTGGAACCAATCCCAAGCCACCACAATACCCAGAGTCCCCAGAGCAACGCCACCACTCTCCTGACACAGCCTTAGGCTGCTGAAGATGACTGTCCAAGGGTAGGCCCAAAACACCACCACAATTACAGAGGTGGGCTGCTGTTATGGGGAGGCACTGGCCATCAGCATTAGAGTCCCCCACAACTGTCTGAAGCACCAGACCTCCCTGCTGCTCCTCCCACGTGCCAGGGAAGCTCTGGTCTGAGGGCCCTATATAAGCTGTTCCCCAATGAGCAAAATGCTCCTCCTTATATAGCCAGATGGCTCATTCTTCCATCTCCTTTAGGGCTCCACTCTACATCCCCTGTCAGAGATGCCTTCCCTGACCACCCTCCTCAAACACAGCAATTCCCTGCCCTATAGTCCTTCTATGATTTGCTTTTCTCTGTAGCACCATCCCTACTGGATATACTGAATATTTGTTTAAATTTATCCATTACACTGTAAGTTCCTCAAGGGCACAGTTTTCGTCTGTTTTGTTCACTGCTGTGTATACCTAATGCCTAGAACAGCACCTGATCCATACAGACACTCTAGACCATGTGGTGGATGCTGTTATAGAAAAACAGAGCTGGACACTAAGGGCAGTAAAGATGTACTTTATTCAGTATATACTGCAAAGGGGAAAAGAGACTTCAGTACAAAACTGAGCTTACCTTCCCTCCAGGTAAGGGTGACTGGGTGTTTTAAAAGAAGAATGGAGGAATAAGGAGGGGGAACAAGCAGGATCTATAAGCAGAGTCAAGGAGGGGGGTAGGTGGTTGCTCAGTGTCAAGGCAATTAGGCCACCTGCACCTGCTAACTGGAACTTGTCAAAGTTAGGTTCCCATAGAGACTGGGAGACAGAGGCCCTATCCTCCCTAATGATTACAATTCAAAGGAAGGGCTTCCAGGTCTTTGAGAAAGACACTCCTGAGCTGTAAGAGATACATCTACACCTTGAAGGGGCAGAGAAAGGATTATGATTGTGTTTTCCAATAAATACTCAATGAAAGGGAAGTCAGGGGCCCACAATCAAGTGTTGGCTGGTACAAAGGGTAAATTCTTTTGGCAGCCTTGGGCTTTTCCAAACAGCAACTCAAGGCGGGGCTGGGTCATCCCAGGGACATGTCTTAGGCTTCTAGAAGCCATGTTAGAGTTTTTCAAGTGTCTTAGTGTGTGTATGGGGTGGGGAGGTAGGGGGATGCATTAAAAGTTGCTGTTCTTACAGGTCAAGGCTGGGGTCAAGAAGACTCCTCCAAGGAGTCTCACTAAAGTTTAGTCAAGGACATAGTCTTTGTGCGGGGGAGTGGGGAATGGATGGATGGGGTATAAGGGTTGGTGGGAAAGGGATCAAGAAGATAAGATCTGAAGGCATCTGAATTCAGATAAGAAGTAGAAATCATATCAGAGAAAAAGTGACAATCCTCCCATCTTCTCAACAAGTCCCTTTCAAACATTCCAGCATTGGACACAATCAGGCTGCTAATGGGGCAAGTCAACGGTTTATGCAAGTCCCTCCAGACATGCACTTGTTTCCCACAGAATATTCTCCAACCCTGAGTTTTCTCCCTGTTTAAAATTCATATTAGAGACGGATCCTAAGGAATTTACAAAAAGATCTCCTAATGGAGCTAATGTTATCTATTCCTATTAACTTTTTATTAATGAAGCCTCTTTTGGTAGTTAATTTCTTTTACATTCCCCTTGGCAGCCTGCCTCTGAGATGTGGAAAGGCTTTAACCCACTTCCTCCCTTCCGCGCCCCGTCTCAGATTTTCTCCACCTCCAACTCACACCCAGACCCAAAAAAAGCCCCGTTTGTACAAAATCGTGAGGCAGAGTTGGTTCTCCAGGTAACCAGCTGACTTTAGTAGCTCCCTCCGGCCCTAGGTTATAACACTTCTCTCTTTTCCAGCAGGTCAACTACAACACTGACCAGATTCTGGTTTTCGTCTTTTTATAAGACTGTAGATGTTAAAATAGGATAAAGCATTTTTATAAGTTAACATTCAAACATAACTGAGACCAGAACAGATTCCGAGTTTGCAGAGCATTACATTTCTATGATGGGAGGTAGGGGGGTGGAGAGAGTGTCGTCCTTGTTTAAAAAGCATCCAAAATGCAAATATAAAATTAGGTATGACCATGTGAACACACTGCTAGTAGCCTTCCCAGGGGGCTCGGAAGAAGCCTGTGTGAGGGGCCCTAAAGCTTAAGATTCATTAGCTTCCCAGTAAATCTGCCTCTGCTGGGAGAAATAAAAGACTACAGTGGTTTATACCGCAGCATTAAAATCTCTAGAAAACCGCTAAGCATAACAGCGTTCTATTACATCAATCCTCTAGATGCTATTCTTATCTCTCTTTCACAAACCTCCATCCCTGCCGTTCCCACTAATTTGGCAGCAGCAATTCATTATAAAAGTACATGTGCTGAGCTGGGGTTATGCATCCTTTCCCTATTTGGGCTCTAACAATCTAGCACTGTGTCAATTATGTAATAGCCAACACAGGGAGTTTCACAGAGTACGAAAAGCATAGTCGTAGTTCTTACATAAGCCTTCATAAACCATCCATAAGAGCTGAATATTTGCAATTACATAAGGTAGACAGAAAACACTGAGTCAGCAGCCAGGTCTAATTCCAACCTTAAAACCAATAAAAAGCTTTTTGCACTTCATTTACTAGTCTACATTAAGTTTTTAATTAGCTGTTTTTAGTAAGACTTGATTATCTTTTCGTGCACACAGAAGGAATACACTGACACTCCTTCTCAACTTCACTCTTACCTTGGCGCAAAGTAATATCCCACTTAGGACTTCTCTATGTATTTTACGTGAAATTATGGGTCCCTGATAAACCACAACGATTTCTGCAGGTTTAAAAAATCATCGAGAAGATCTTTGGATACCACATGAAAGCGTAAATGCTGTAATTCTTCGACACATCTTCTTTCCAATACCATTTTTCCTCTCCCCCAATTTTCAACCACTTATTTTTTTTAACTTACCTTACACCCCTGTAGCCACACGTTGGGCTACAAAGTGACAAATTAAAAGAGACAGTGCTACCCCGTGGGTCTCAGCCCCAGCTGCACATGAGAATCACCAAGAGAGCTTTTAACATTACACATGCCTCAGCATCAGCCCAAACCATGATATATAAATTGAAAACAGAAAGGAATACTGAGGTGGGGGCACAGGAGGGGGGCCCTAGACATAAGAATTTCTGATGTTTTCTACTTTTACCTTCTTTCCTGGAAAAAAAAACCCAAACAACCATAAATATGAGTAGCGGTTTTATTGAGGGAGGGGATCTTTAATAACTGAGAGCTCATAATTACTAAGTTTCCATCAGATACAAAAAGAAAATCATTCCATAGTTTGAATACCATAAAGGATATCTGTGGGATCTTTTTTTTATCTTTATCAATCAGTAGTCAAAAATTTTCACCAAGTTTCTTAATAGCCTTTACAGAATCTATTTTATTTTTTTAATGTTTTGCGATTCTGTCTAATAAGTTCAGAGAAAGGGCCCTATATTATCTCAAAGGGTACCTCAAGCTAAGACCATGCTTCTCTTCAAGTAAAGTTTTGGTCTGAAAATATAGTTCTGACTTATCTTCAACCCTTCTCCTCAGATGCTCTGGTGATCACTTTTATAACTTTACTAATGAGCAAATATTTTTTAAAGCACTTATATAACAGAGAGTACAGGCGCCTTTGGTACCCTGCCAAGAGTACTTCTTTCCATGTTTGTATTTAAAATAGAATGGTAGTAACATCACTTGTGTGCCTGAAATTCCTTCTGTGCACAGGCTCAGAATGAAAAAAAAAATGGATGTAGCAAACCGCTTCACTGCTTTACCATCATAAAGCTCAAAGGAAATAACACATTCATACTAAATTAAGACGAAGACACAGAACAAATTATCCAAAGCTGGAGGTGGGGGAAGGACTCGACTCAACTAACCTAGCACCCCTCCTGAAACAGGATGTTTAACCTGGCAGCAGCGAAGGCGCCAAATGAGCCGCAATACCCCAGCCGAAGCAGGTGATGCGGGCAGGGAAGAAGCGCTATGAAGACAGAAAAGCCAAATAAATGCTGCGCTGCCCAGAGCCGGGCTGCAATCGCTCCCCAACTCCGTGCACCTGCCCGCCAGCGGGTTCCAGAAGGCAGGCTCCCAGCCCGGCCCGACCCCGCCGGACCGCGCCGAAGAGGACTCGCTCACCTGGGTGGGAAAGAGCCTAGAAAGATGTCCGAGAAGCCACCACGGCCCTGAACGGGACTCCCCTCCGGACCCGGGTCCCACACGCTTCCTCCGCCTTTCCCTCCTCCTCCTCCTCCAGCTCGAGTTTTCTAGCTACCGACAGGTCTGGACTCCGCGGACCGGCCACGGAGGTCCGCCAGCGGGGGGCCGCCCGACAAACTTGCCAAGAGGAGCCGGCGGAGGCGGCGCGGCCAGGGACGCCTCCGCACCTGCGGCGCCC
>LNAC01000894.1:70829-159479 GCA_002007465.1 Ailurus styani
CAGCTCCCGGCAGGCCCGCGGGCCCCGCGCGGGTGGCGGCCCGGTGGCCCCAACTCGGTTCCCGAGCGTCCCGGCGGCCCCGGGGAAAGGAAGGAGTAAGACTGAGGGGTCGGGGGCTGCGGGCAGGGGGCTTCGAAGACGGGATCAGCTGTCTTCCTCTTAGGACGGAAGAGGGAGCAGCTTCGAATTCTGTGCAGCAGGAGGAATTTGGGGTCGGCAGTGGGAAAAACTTGGAAGGCAATAGGAGTCCTGATTCACAAGAAGCCCGAAGTTCATCTTTGGAAATGGCTGCAGAAAAGGCAAGCGCGTCCTTCTAGAATTGGGTTTTTCTGTGCCTAACACTGTTCTGGGGTTCTGGAGAACTTGGCCGCTCTTATGAATAAACACATTGACTTTTCAAAGACCCTTCCAATTCTACCTGAAATGCTCCCGGTTTCCCTAAGTAATGCACCTAGAAGATTTGAAAAGGCAATTGAGATCGAGATCAGAGAACTTCTCCCCCTGGTTCAACCGCAGGGGAATAAACATTTACCATTATGAAACTGAAATGGTGATGCTGGCCCTTGTACTCGTTAGGTGGTAAGACGGTGTCTTTTTCCAAACTATCATGTTAATCATGTTAAGCAGTGTTTTATACAAGTTAACTCTTAAAGAAGCTGAACTACTTAAAGGGAGATCGTAAACTCGCACCTTTTTTCCACACTGTCTTTTGAAATCATTCTATCAGATCTCCCTTCCCCTCTGGAAGAATCTAGAACAGTTTTCATAGCTTTTCTTGTCACTGTTAGGTGTTAATAAACAGACTGATTCTCCAATATTAAAAAGTCCAGTCCAACCCAAATCAAAACTTAGTCTCACTCCACTTAAACCCTCCCCTTTCCCCTCCCAGCAACCACCAGCTGGTTATAACCCAAAACTGAGAAGCCTGTACTGGGAAAGGAAACATCTTCTTTGTTTTACATCCTTCCAGCCAGCTCTGTGAAGGCTGGTTCCACCAGGACGGCATGGTGGGGAAACCCTCCAGGTCAGCTTCTGCTCTGGTTGTCCACCTCACCACAGACCTTCTGTGGGGTCATGGTGCTCTGGCAGGCTGACCTAGCTAGCTAGCTTCCACCATGCCCATGCTGACCCACAGAAAACACCTGGCATTTTTTGCCCATCAAACTAGAAGTGCAGATCACTGCCCTGCAGTATACCCCCCTTTCTCAGGTCATAGGCTCTAACGAGTCTCTCTCCTTGAAGCTTCAAATGTAGGATTGAAGCAGCCATCTCTGGGTTCAGAGATGGTCCCCACCCCCGTGTGAAACAGGCCACGTTCTCCAATTAGTTCCCCAGAAGCATGACTTTTTCTTTTTTTGCATCAAGCGGCTGAGTACTTACCCCCCCACACACACACACAGCACCCTGAAATTTCACTGCCAACTTTCGCCCTGGATCACTGTCCCCTTTCCTTAAATTTGGGCTGAAAACCGCAGAACCTATACTCAGTAAATACTATAAGGATGGTCCAATGCCTCTATTTAAAATGTGGAGGGTGGGGCGCCTGGGTGGCTCAGTGGGTTAAAGCCTCTGCCTTTGGCTCAGGTCATGATCTCAGCGTCCTGGGATCGAGGCCTGCATCGGGCTCTCTGCTCAGCAGGGAGCCTGCTTCCTCCTCTCCCTGTCTCTCTGCCTTCTTCTCTGCCTACTTGTAATCTCTCTCTGTGTGTCAAATAAATAAATAAAATCATCTTTTAAAAAAATGTGGAGGGTGCTTGGGAGGCTCAGTCAGTTAAGCATCTGCCTTCAGCTCCTCATGATATCCGGGTCCTGGAATCGAGCCCCACATAGGGCTCCCTGTTCAGTGGGGAGTCTGCTTCTCCCTCTTCCTCTGCCCCTCCCCATCTGTGTGTTTTCCCTTATTCTCTCTCTCTCTCTCTCTCTCTCATTTTTTTTTAAATCTTTAAAATGTGGAGACATCTCTGTGTCAGCCATGGAGACACGACCCTCATCTCTTCAGAGTACAGCTGACAGCCTCTGGCTATTACACCTTCCTGTCTACCAGAGCGCTCACACCAAGGTCACTCATCCCCCTGCGTGGCTGAGCATGGTGGGAGCACCAGCACTGGGCTATTTCTGCCTGATGGAAGACTGATCTAGTGCGCAGCCTCTGTTCCAGAACTCCCCATCACCCTGCCAAATCTGTCTCAGGATAGCGCAACACTCTGAAGGTCCCCCTACCTAACCTCCCCCTCCCCCCCCCGCCTTCTCTCTCTCTCCTCCATCTCCTGCACCTCCAGCCCTGCATCACTGTCTGAAGGCTGTCCTCACTTATATGCCAATGTATTCCTCTCTCCTGCACTACCCTATACAGGTGTTTTCTCAACATCTCTTTTCAATTCTACTCCTCCTTGGCATCTGTCCCCTCAGAGGTCCCAAACTGGGACAGTTCCCAGCAGTTTATTCCAAGCACGTCTCATTTTAACATCTGGTCATGCTCATATTTAGAAACTGTGAAGGGGTGCCTGGGTGGCTCAGTCAGTTGGGCAGTTGACTCTTGGTTTCAGCTCAGGGCATGATCTCCGGGTCCTGGGATCGAGCCCTGTGTGGGGCTCCCTGCTCACTGGAGAGTCTGCTTCTCTCCTTCTCCCTCTCCCGCTGCCCTTCTCCACCATGTGTGCATGTTCTCTCTCTCTCTCTCTCTCTCTCTCAAATAAATAAATAAATCTTAAAAAAAATAAACTGTGAACAGAAGAATAGACAGTTCTTTTGAGGAAAAAAGAAATGATGAGCTGGTATTTCAGTATAGGTTTTTTCTGCCCCTCCCCCAAAGAAGAACCCAATAGCAGGACTTGGGCGCAGGGAGATTATTTGGGTAAGTGAGCCAAGGCAGCAGGAGTGTCAACACTGAAATACTGGGACAGGGAAGGATGAAGAGTCAATTTGAAGGTGTGTCATCAAAGTCACTGCTATACACAACAGCCTTCAATAGCAATGAGATCTCTGAGAAGCTTATAGAGTTCTCCCAGAACTGTCACTCCAAAGACATGGGGCTGAGCATCTACCATCGGGCTCTTGTTCTCTGTGAATTGGACCAGGCACCCAGGCCTTTAGCAGAGAGGCCTTGAGGGGGAAATACGGAGGAACTCATGACTGCATCTTTGAGGTGGGACACTGCCAACTTGAGTCCCAGTTCACAACTGGGGCCATCAGAACTATGGGTCAGGGTGGCCAAGGAGATGTGGGGGAGAGCATCATAAGGGTCTGCTATAGCAGGTCTCAGGAGTATTTTCCCACTGCCTTACCAGACTGGGGAGCATGTAGGTTGGCCAAAGGCATCTGTCTTATGCAATTCCAAATTGCTGAAATGCCAGGGGTAAAAGAGGAAGAAAGGGTAGAGTGGTATCTGCAAATCTTGAATGACACTTGGCCACAGACCACTGTCTTAGTCTGTCCAGGCTACTATAACAAAAATACCAGACACTGGGTAGCTTATATACAACACACATTTCTTTCTCACATTTCTGGAAACTAGGAAACTCAAGATCAAGGTGCCAACAGATTGGATGTCTGGTAAGGGCCTGCATTCTAGATAACTGTCCTTTTGCTGGATGGGAGGGTAGGGAGCTCTCTGGAGCCTTTTTCATAAAGTCTCCCAGAATTCCTAAAAATGGAACAATTTGCGCTTGCAAGCAGGTACAAGCAGGCTCTAGCTCACCACCCTATATTCACGACCCAGAGTTCTACCCTCATGACCCAATCACCTCCCAAGGGCTCCGCTTCCAAATATTACATTGGGAGTCAGGTTTTAACACATGAATTGGGGGGACATGAACATTCAGACCACAGTAACTGGTCTGCCAGACAGCTGGACGTTACTAGGGGTCAGTGTCTGTGAGTAGGGAAGGGAACCAGGATTGGACAAGAGAGTAATCGATTGTGACTCAAGCCCAACACAGCCTCCGCCAAACCCTAGGGGAGCTCTGGAATACGTACAGAGTGTGGGCTGGGGCCTGCTCACACCAGCTCGTGAGCGCAAACTGGTCCATTTCGAGGAATTCTGTGAACCAGTTATTACACACAGCCATTATTAAAGATTAAATTATAGGGGCACTTGTCTGGCTCAGTTGGTTAAGCCTCTGACTCTTCATTTCAACTCAGGTCATGATCTCAGGGTCCTGAGATCCAGCCCCGCGGTGGTGGCCTCTGTGCTGAGTGTGGAGCCTGCTTAGGGTTCTCTCTCTCCTCTTCTCCCCCTCCCCACCCCGCCCTCTCTTTCTCTCTCCTCTCCAATAGAAAAGAAAAAAGAAAAAAGAAAAAAGGGAAGGGAAGGGAAGGGAAGGGAAGGGAAGGGAAGGGAAGGGAAGGGAAGGGAAAAAATTAAATTACTTAAATTACAGGGGAGCCTGGGTGGCTAAGTCAGTTAAGCATCCACTTCCTGATTTCAGCTCAGGTCATGATCTCAGGGTTGCGAGACTGATCCCATACCAGAATCCATGCTCAGTGGGAAGTTGGCTTGTCCCTCTTCCTCTGCTGCCTCCCACCCCTGTTCATACTCTCTCTCTCTCTCTCTCTCTCTCTCTCTCTCTCTCTCTCAAATGAATAAATAAAATATTTTTAAAAAATAAAAAATTACATCAACTTACAATCTTATATATACAATATTAAAAACAAAGTTAGTAAATGCTCAATTCCATGACTTTGCCACCCATATACACATTCTTGAGTTTATTTACAGCCAGCGTATCTGCAGAGGGGCTGTGCTATGTGACAGTGTGCTATTCAGGATGTCTTTCCAACTCCGCATTGAACGGTATCCCTTTGGAAGCTTGAAATCGCCGAGAGGGACAGTCACACCACGGAAATCGGCAAACGAATCTGGGTTTCCCGCCTGCCCCCAAGAAGCCAAGAGTTAAACAGTTAAGAGCACACTGCTGTGTAAATGACAGGGTCAGAGATGTCTGAGAGTAGGCTAAATGGGCCGACTTCCATGTCCCCACCTCCATCAGTCACTGAAGAAGGTGGGCGCTTGGACCAGAGGGCTCTCTGCAGGCGCTGAGGGAGCCAGCCAGAGGCAGCCGCTCCGGGTGTCCCCAGCAGCCGAGACAACAGGCCCTTCGTAGAAGGTGCCGCCGCCACCCATCTCTGTATCCTCCACAACCGACATAAGGTCCGTTAGCCAACTCTCTCATAAATTTTAAATACTTGCTACTTTCATAGATGCATCCATTTTGTTTCCAATATTGCGTCAATGGGCCTTTTTCTTACTTCGCTCTGCCTGAGGTCGGTCTCCGTTTTGTCTTTTTCAAGACACCTTTTGACTTTGTTGATTCTACTGGATTTTATTTAAAAATTGTATTAATTTCTGCTCTGTGTTCTCTGGGTTTATGCTCTTGCTCTTTTCCTAACTTCTCAAGCTGAAAGCTTAGCTGATTGATATTTTCATTCTTTCTTTTTTCAAATAAATCGCCACACATTTTTATATGTGGTGCTTTTGAAATCATTAAGTCGTAAATTCTCAATTTCCATTTGCACTACTTTCTTGACCCATGAATTATTGAGAAGTGTCTTTTTACTTTCCGAATATATGACGCTTTTCTAGATATCTTTTTCCTATTCAGTTCTAATTTATTTGCATTTTGGCCAAAAAACACATCCTCTTTGCTACCGACTCTTTGGAACTGATGTAGACTTGATTTGTAACTTTTCCATAAATACTCGGTGTTCTTCAGAAAAATGCCTATCTTCTAATTTTTAGGTTCAGGGTTCTATGTGTGTTCCCTGGGTCAAGCTTTTAAATTTTGGGTCCAAATATTTTATATATTTTTCCAATATTTTTTCTCTAAGAGCTCTCAGTCACTGAAGGGGAGTATTAAAATCCTCTGCTATGATGTTGAATTTGTCCATTTCCCTTTATGATTCCATCAGCTGCTGCTTTATATATGCTGAAGCTATGTTATTAGGGGCAAACAAGTTTTGAAACATTAGACAGCCCCAGTAAATCATTTATTTTAACAGTATGTAGTAGCTCTCTTTCTCCCTAATACTTTATACCTTAAAATATATTTTTTTCTGATATAAATATTCTTCTGATATAAATATTGCTATAGAAGCTTGCTCTGGGTTAATAAAAGCCATATATCTTTTTCTGTCTTTTAACCTTTCTGTGTTGTCTTGGGCGTGTTTTCTTTAAATTTGCAATTTCTGGTTATTTCTAGTCTATCTGACAACATCTGTCTTTTTATTTGTAAATATACCTCATCTAAGTACTTACTTATATAATTATTATGCGATTATATCATTATTTATATAGTTGAAACTATTTCTGCCAAAAATTGGTGCTTTCCATTGATCTTGCTTTTTTTTTTTTTGGCATCTTCTTTTTTCTGCCTCCCTTAGATTGATAGAGGGAAATTTTTCGTTGCTTTATATTTCCTGTTATAGAAGTTATACACTCTATTTTTTTCTTCCAGTAGTTATCTTTAAACTTGTAACATGCATACATAACTGGAAATTCTAATTTTTTACATCTCTGTGCTTCTCCTGAACAACAAAGAAATTTGAGCACTTAAACTCCATTTATTCCCTCCCATATGATACCATGCAATATTTCAGTGGGTTTTTTACAATGCAAATTAGACAATGTTATTATTATTTTATAGTCAGTGTTTGCTTACCAGTCCTTCTCGAATCTCAGATCTTCCTTCTGGGATCAATTTCCTTCTTTCTGGAGTACATCATTGAGAATTCCTTTGTGAAGGCTTATTGGCAATAAACACTTGCAGTCTGGTTTCCTAAAGACATCTTTATCTCGTTTCCATCCGTGCACAGTTGTTATCCATGCCCACGATTCTAGGTTAACAATTACTTTCTCTCTGGGCTTCTGTTGCTGCTATAGGGCAACCGGCTACCACTCCAGTTGTTACTCCTTTGAACATGACCTATCTCCTCTCCATCTACTTTTAACATCTGCCCATCGTCTCTGTTGTTCTGTTGCTTCTTTATGTCTAGGTGTTGCTTTTGTATTATTCCTCTCGTTTGTGATTTACTGTATCTCCTGCATGTAAGAATTCTTGTCTTTTACCCATGTTGAAAATTCCACCATACTATCTTCTAATATGATTTTCCCTGCTCTGTCCTTCTGGAATTCCAACTGAACGCATGTTACACTTTCTTATTCTAGTGTCTCTTAGTCTGTTTTTCTTACTACCCATTTCTTTTCCTCTCTGCTCCTTCTTCTCAATCCTTTATAATTCCTTCACACCAATTTCTCATCAGTAATGTCTGATGACATTCATTCTTTAAACTTTTCTTAATGTTCTCTTTGATTCTTTTTCATTGCTTAATGTTTCTGTTTTCATTTCTTCAAATCCTAGTCAGTTCTTTTTCAAATGTGTGTGCTTATTTTATAACCTTTTATTATTTTGTCATATTTTCAATTCTCTGCTTATTTTTAGTAAACCTGTTAAGAATACTTCAATATTTTTTACATTTTATTATTCTAATCCTGAAGTCCTCAGGGCTCTAGTAATATTATCTGCTTTTTCTGCTCACTCTCACTGATTGTGGGTGATTTCCTCCTATATTTGATAATTTTTTAATTCAGAAATTGTATTTGCTTTCCTTCTGGATTTCTTTTATTGATGGGTGGGTCTTTTTACAATGAGGTAGCCCTTGGAGGCTTTATGCAAGTGATCTTATCTCCAGCATCTCCTCCTGTCTGAAAAAAAACCTAGCCCACCACTTCCAAAGGAGTCCAAACCCTAGTTTGCAGGCAGCCTACTCACTTGCTTCTTATTGAGTATTTGCTTACCATTCTGGTTTTAGTCTGTCTTTTTCCCCTAGTCCCTGGTCTATTTCTCTTACTCTCTGATGAGCTTAACTGTGCACTAAATTATGTTATTATGGCCCAGGTTCTCCTAAACACATTTGGGAGGTGATCCCAGGGGATAGCAACAAAGAGACCAAGGAAAGAAGAAAACCAACATTAAAGCCCATTATTAAACAATATCAACAACAACAAAATTGCTCATAGAACAGATCATGGTTGCCAGGGGTAGGGGGCGGCAGGGTGGGGGAAATGGGGAAAGAGATCGAAAGTTACAAACTTTCAGTCATAAAATAAATTAGTCCTGGACATGTAATGTACAGCATGGTGATGACAGTCAATAATACTATATTGCATATTTGAAAGCTGCTAAGAGAATAGATCTTAAAAGTTCTCATCACAAGAAAAATAAGTTGTGCAACTATGTGTGGTGATGGATGTTAGTAGACTTATCGTGGTGATCATTTCACAATTTATACAAATATTGAATTATTTTTAAAGATTTTATTTATCTATTTGACAGAGAGAGAGAGAGAGAGAGAGACAGCAAGAGAGGGAACACAAGCAGGGGGAATGGGAGAGGGTGAACCAGACTTCCTGCAGAGAGAGAGAGGCCAGTGTGGGCCTCTTTCGATCGCAGGACCCCGGATCTTGATCTGAGCCAAAGGCAGATACTTAACAACTGAGCCACCCAGGCATCCACAAATATTGAATTTTAAAAGACTCATTACAGAGTTAGTCACTGCTCCATAGGACTTATACTCAATCTTTCTAGGTTGTTATAAAATGCATCTGAGCTACGTCTCATGGCACCACTCATATCTCTAATGCTTTCCATTAAGTCCAGTCGATCACATCCCCTTCATGGTGGTGGCCAGCAGTAATTTCTAAGAAGACTTAATACAAGTCAGTTAGTGGAAAAATCTATGGCCTCTTCTGTTGCACCTGCTTCCTAGAAGGTCACTGATAATTAGCATCTTTCTCCTCCAATTCCTATTCCAGATTTTCTTTACCTCTGCTGGGACTTTGACCAGGCTACGTTGCTTAAATGGAAGGGTAACCCTGACCTTCCTCCCTAAAGGGCCTGACCCTTGGTTGTTTTGCCTGTGTGAAGCCATGATTGCTGGAGTTGCCCATTTGTTATTATTGTCGGGCATGTATGCACCAAAGATGCCCAGTGAATCCCCTGCATCCCAGGCATACTTCCTTGTGCCCTCGCGGGGCAGCAACAGTTCTAGCATCTCCTTCCCTTGCCTGCGGGTCTATTGCCATGGGAATCTCCAAGTGACCAGATGGCAGTTGTAGCATCAAGTACAGTGGCACCATTGCCGTGAATCAGGGCCTCTAATCCCACAAATTTCAAGGTTTCACAGGAAGCAGGAATGATGAGTGGGTCACTGGGAGTGTTGGTAAGAGGGTCTAGTCCTATTTCTACCACGTGGTTCCTGGACCAATACACTCTGGCTATTGATCATGTAATACCACCCATAAACTGATCATTTAGCACATGTACTACTGTGAAAAACTACAAAATAAATTGTGTGTGTGTGTGTGTGTGTGTGTGTGTGTGTGTGTAAGTAAGCTATTTTTCTGTTCAGTCTGAGCTGAGAGCTGACTTTGGAAACCAGCCTGGGGGCAGCAGAGGGATGGTGTGAGTGGGTCTTAAGGAGTCCAGCATAATTCTGTGAGACATTTGCTGTAGGTGAAATTTTCACTGGCAATCAAGCAAGCAGAAACTTCTGACCTCTAGCAAGAGTGAGGGAGCTGCTTCTACCAATCCAGATGGTTCCAGAAAGTCTGGAGATTCAAAAGATAATCTTGCCCATGTCAAATATTTCTATTTAGATCCCAGATCCCCACTTGTTTCACAACAGGGTCTACCTGACATGAGAGACCAGTTGAGGCTATGCCTTTAGTTTCCTCTGTCACTCTGCCACAATCCTCATAATTATTTTTGTTCCAAACTGCTAAGCACATTGGCCATGCTTGTCCACTGCAGGTCAGAATCCTAATTAGTTTGATGCTACTGCATTCCAAGATTGTCATTCTCAATTTAGACTAGCAATGGAGTCCTTATCGCTCTCTGATGATATAGTGACCCAGTCCAAATCCCATCCTAAGGATCTGCTCATTTCTAGAATTGCACGGAATCCCCTGAAAGCAGAGCCCAGAGTGGGGGAGGGAAGCTTGTGTCCAGAGTTTACTGGGTAAGTGATCCTAAGAATGAGTTATATGGAGGAGAACTGTAGAACACAAAAGGAGAGAAAACTAATAATGAATGCATTACTGAGTTGGCCACTGCTAAAGGTGAATGGTATTAGATCTTGCCAAGTCTTTCTAGAGAACCTTTTATGGAATGCATCTCAGAAATGTCCTCCTGAAAGAAGGACTTGATTGATTGATTGGTTGATTGATTGATCGGCTTCCATTGATTTGTTGGCTTCCATTTCTTTTTGGCTGAAGGTGGTCCCATGAGTTTTAACTCACCCGTTCTTCCTGAGTGTGCTTGTGTGAGAGATGCGATGTTCCTACAGGTACCTAGGCCATGATGTGAGATGTTCCTTCAGGGAGGAAAACAAGAGATGCACAGGGCAGAATCAAGGTGAGGTGGTGTCTGGTTATATTGAAGTAAAGCTGGTCTAAGCCTTGTGAGATTGGTTACTGCAATTGCAGCTGGAGCAAATGGTGAGACCAAGAGGATCCACGGAGGTCCACAGCATATATTAACTCCATATTTCAAACAGTTTTAAATGTCTGAGCCAGTCCTACCATATATCTGGAAGGGGAACAATCCAACTGGTCTCTGTGAATGTGTCTATGGAGGGGACTAGAGAATTCCCACAGTGTGATGGGAAAAGCACTGAATGTGTCAAAAATCTGAAGGTGCTGTATCCAGTCCAATGTTAACTATACAACCTAAGCAGGTTACTTAACTTTTGGGAGCCCTGTTTCTCCATCTAAAAAGGGGACTAACAACAAATGCATAATCCCCTTAGAGCCCGGGAATCAAAGAGAGTATGAATACAAAAGCATTTTATACTTTGCAAGGTGTTGTAACAATATAATTTGTGATGAGTATAAATATTAAGGCTTATTCTTGGTGGCCTGGCTGATCTCCGCACCCATCCCCCAAAACCATAACTATGCTGAGTCCTGGATTTTCAATAAGAAGAAATTGACGTAGGATAAATGCTTGAGAGAAGGAAAGAAAAAATAATAAACCAGCTATGAGGGTATTCTTTAAAACAAAGCAGATACATTGCGGTGGTGTGTTTTGTCACATAAAATGTAATCAGGGGCTAGGATGGGGGAAAATTCGAACCCTGTGCACTGTTGGTAAGAATGTAAAATGCAGCAGCTGCTCTAGAAAACAGTATGGCAGTTCCTCAAAAAAAAAAAAAGAATTACTATATGATTTAGCAGTTCTATTTCTAGGCATATACCCAAAGAATTAAAAGCAGGGACTGAAAGAGGTGTTTGTACACCCCTGCATAGGTATGTGTACACCCCTGATCATAGCAACAGTATTCAAAACAGCGAAAAGGTAGAAAAACCCAAGAATGAATTGACAGATGACTAAACAAAATGTAGTACATACATATCATAGAGTAGTATTCAGGCCATTAAAAAGGAAGGAAATTGTGACACGTGCTATAGATGGAAAAACTTGGAAAATATTATAAGTAAAATAAATCAGCCACAAGAGGACAAATACTGTATGATAAGGTACCACTTACAGGAGGTGCCTAGGGACTGACAGGGACAGAGAGTAGAAAGGCGGTGGCCAGGGGCCGGGGGGTGGGGAAAGGAGGTGTTACTATTTAGTGGGGACAGAGTTTCAGTTTTGCAAGAGGAAAAGAGTTCTGGAGATGGATGGTAGTGACAGTTGCGTAACAAGGTGAATATACTTAGTGCCATAAAACTGTACACTTAAAATGGTTATGATGGTAAATTTTATGTTATGTATATTTTGCCACATTTTTTTAGTGTAACCAATGAATAGAAGAAGCAAAGGGATGGTTTTCATAACAAGAGCACCTGCTGCATCAAGGATCAGTGGAATCCTCGCTGTCTCCTTCCCAGGTCAGTTGACCTAAGGGTTATGAGGTTTTGGAGCCTGGTCCTGGGTTAGACATAAGGTGTATGCAGACCCTGCCCCATCAGTGACAGGGAGCCATACCTCCCATTCGGAACCTGCCCTCCAGCTCCTAGGCCAGTGGACCACACAAAACCTAAGGGCATGTTTCCCATAACTCCTGGTCCTCATGCAAGAGGCTCTGGACCTTCCAGCTGCTCCTCATCCCTCCACCGCCTGTTCTGCAGTTCCAACCTGGCTCTGGGAAGAATGGAGAAGCTTTCACCCAGAGCAGGGAAAACAGAGCCGGAGACTAGAGGCAGACTTCTCAGTCTTCTGACAGAGTCTCCTGAAGTTGGCCTTAACTGTCCCTCTTTCTCTTCTTAGCATGGTTCACAGATCACTGGCTACAGTTTCTAAACACTTCTCAACACCACCTCCCCTCAGTATAGATCATACAGTTGGCCTCTGTTCTTGAAACCAGCCATGAATGACACTTGGCTGTAACACCCAAGAGTTTAAACACTTCTCACTTCCTTCTAAAATCTGATTAGACTTTATAATCCTGCAGGTAATATTCTAAAAGACACTGGCAAAACTGGGTTGTCTAGGGTTTGCCCCAACTATGCACCTTCTCTTCTTGTGTTTTCCCTGAAAGTGTGTTTGTCCTCTAATCTGAGACTGTTCAAATGATACAAATGGGACAAAAATAATAATTTCTGTCCCTAGACCCAAGAGAAATTCCCCCAGGCAGTTATATTTGGGATGGCTAAAACAGCAGTAAAATAAGAATGGTTGCAATCTTCTTAATGCTACGTGGATTTCTAACGCATTATGAGTCTCTTGAGGATCTGGAGAGAATAAACAACTTCATGGTCTTGAGTACTCCTCTCCAAAAACACTTCATTCCATTTTCTTGTTTGTTTTTTTTTTTTTTTTTACACAGAGAGAGATTATAAGTAGGCAGAGAGGCAGGCAGAGAGAGGAGGAAACAGGTTCCCTGCTGAGCAGAGAGCCCCATGCGGGCCTCGATTTCAGGACCCTGAGATCATGACCTGAGCCGAAGGCAGAGGCTTTAATCCACTGAGCCACCCAGGTGCCCCTCTTGGGTGCTCTTTAACGTCCTCCAGTAAGCTCTTGTGATATTCTGAATATGGATCTCAAACACCTTTTGTTAGAGTTATTCCTCATGTGGCAGGTTACCAGTTGCCTCCAAAAAATTGCATCCTCCTCGTCCTGGGCATAGAGCTGTCCAAAGATTCTATTCATTCCAGGAGCAATGGTGCAGCTTCCAGGTAGCTCCTACTTAAAGAGACATTGCTTACCCCAGACTCATCTTTTCCTCACATTGTACTGACCACAACACTGATGTGGGAGTGGCGCAGCTTTGATCATTCAGATGAATACAGGGCTCTCTGGAAGGACCTGGTAATGAAGTGGAAGGACCATAGATCTCTAGGTGACCTGTTGAATTAGCGATGTTCCTCTAGCCTAGATGAGCCTCACTTAAAAACCTCTCTTATTGAGCCATGCTATTTGGGGTATTTATTATGGTGTGCTATCTTTCTTATACATTGTTAGGTTCTGTTTAGAATATTTTATTTAGGATTTTTACATCTATGCTTAAAAATGAGAGTGAAGTGTAATTTCCCTTCATTCTAATGTTCTTTTCTTGTTCTGATGCCATAAAATGTATTAAGAATATTTCCACTCTTCCCATGCTCTGGAAGAATTTACATCAGATAGAATGATCTGTTTCAGGAAACTTTAGTTGAACTCACCTATAAAACCATCTGGATCTCGTGTTGCTCTTGTTGGGAAGAATTTTTACTATAAGTAATTGGATTTCTTTATTATTTTTCTTGTTAATAAGTAAGAAGTGTGGGGCGCCTGGGTGGCTCAGTTGGTTAAGTGACTGCCTTTGGCTCAGGTCATGATTTCAGGGTCCTGGGATCGAGCCCCACATTGGGCTCCCTGCTCAGTGGGGAGTCTGCTTCTCCCTCTCCCTCTGCCTGCCACTTGGCTTACTTGTGCTCTCTATCTCTCTGTCAAATAAATAAATAAAATCTTAAAAAAAAATAAGTAAGAAGTGCTAATTCAATGCAGTTTTAATTTCCGGGTTTTTTTTTTAAGATTTTATTTATTTATTTTAGAGAGAGAGAGCATGAGAGAGAGGAGGGTCAGAGGGAGAAGCATCCTCCCTGCTGAGCAGGGAATCCAATGTGGGACTTGATCCTGGGACTCCAGGATCATGACCTGAGCTGAAGGCAGTCGCTTAACCAACTGAGCAACCCAGGCGCCCCTTTAATTTCCATTTTTTATGTTACTGATGAGGCTGATCATCTTCCCATATTTTATTAATTGTGGGTCTCCTATTTTGTGGTTTACCAGTTTATTTCCTTTTCCCATTGTGATCATTTAGATTAATTTTACTTCCCCTCTCACTGTGGATAGAATACCATTCCCTACCCCAACGATGTTGTGCTTGGCCATGTGACTTGCTTTGCCCAATGACGTTTTAGCGGACATGACATAAGCAAAAGGCTTTATGGCTCAGTCGAAAGAGCGTGCACTATTGATCTTAGGATCATGAGTTTGAGTGCCAGGTTGGTGTAGAGATTACTAAAAAAATATAAATAAACTTTCAAAAAATAAAAATTAAAAAAATACAGGGAGAAATGTAAAACTTAAAAGGGGGCTTGGTGTTAATAAAAACAGAAGATATAAAAAAATCCAACAAAACAAGGACTCAATTTCAAAAGGTTTTAACTGTGCTTGCTCAGACTGGCTGATAATCTTAGAGGCCTGGGAAATCATTGGTCTTAGAGTGATGACAGACACTTGGAATAGACCTGTACCCAAACAGCATCCTGGAACCAAGCCCCATGAATTGCACCCTGAAACGGAGTCGCCTAGCCCAGTCCAACCTAAACCAGTCAAACCAGAGTTTGACTTATGCTGGCAGACTTATGTGAGAATAAATGCTATCTTTAGCCATTGAGTTTTAAGGGGATTTGTTATGCTGTGTTATTGTAGTAACAGCTAACTGACACATCTATTTATTGGGGTATTAGAGAATTTCTTATCAATTTTTTATAATTATTACCTTATCTATTCTTTATATATTCAATTATAATTAATTTTATGTGATTATTAGTTTATTGCTGTAAGTATTCCCCAGTGTTTGTCTGGTATTTTGATGGTGTTTCTTTATTTTACATGAGGAAACTCTCTTAATTAAATTTGTACATCTTTTCCTCTGCTAACTTACACTACCTATTTTTTTTAAAAAGATTTTATTTATTTGACAGAGAGAGAACGAGAGAGATTACAAGTAGGCAGAGAGGCAGGCAGAGAGAGAGAGAGAGGAGGAAGCAGGCTCCCTGCTGAGCAGAGAGCCCGATTCGGGGCTTCATCCTAGGACCCTGAGATCATGACCTGAGCCGAAGGCAGAGGCTTTAACCCACTGTGCCACCCAGGCGCCCCAACTTACACTACTTTTGAACCTAAACGGTCTTTTCCAATTCTGAGATTTAATAAATAATCAATTCCATTTTCTGTTTTTCTAAAACTTAAAAGATACATAATTCTGTAATCTATCTGGAATGAGTGAGGTATATTAATAATTCCTAGATACTCTGATTTTTTCCCCTGAGTTCAATGTAATGTATCTGAGAGTCCTAAAATTAATCCTATTTCTAATTGGAAAAAATGTTTAAATTGAAAGCTCATTAAGATTATATAACAGTCACCCTTTTAACACATTTGTTTTTGCCTTAAAATTTTAATTAAATTAGCATACCCATTTAACAACTCCAATTACTCTGTGCTTAACCAAGCTGAAATTAAGCTTTCATTTGCTGTTCAATCCCTCTAGACAATTTAAATTCACCACAATGTTCTAATAATCCACATTTCTGTTTCTTACTAACCAAAATAATTTAATGTCTTCCCAAAAATTTTTACTAGTAAATGTTGGTTGATCAACAGATGGGAAGGTTGCACTGTGTGACACAAGCCTGACAGTGGGCTGCTATTTGGTTAGCTTCTTCTTCTTTTTTTTTTTTTAAAGATTTTATTTATTTATTTGACAGAGAGAGATCACAAGTAGGCAGAGAGGCAGGTAGAGATAGAGAGGGAAGCAGACGCCCTGCTGAGCAAAGAGCCGGATGCAGGCCTCAATCCCAGGACCCTGAGATCATGACCTGAGCCGAAGGCAGACGCTTTAACCCACTGAGCCACCCAGGCACCCTGGTTAGCTTCTTGTCTCTTTCCTTTCTCAGTTAGGCCATGACCAAGATTTAATTCATTCAAAATCTTGTACCAGGTCATTCTTTTGTGTCTCTCATTCTAGGTAGTTCCTGGAGGGCCCAAATACCACCACCTAAGAGATAGGAAAGTGAGAATAAAATACATTACCCCCAGTTTCTAAACAAAGTTATTCCGGCAATGTGATAAGAAAGAGCACCCAACTAGGGCTAAGACAACTCGAGGTCTAAGTCCAGTTCTTCTCCTGAACACCCAGCCTAGGGCTGGTCACTTCATTCCTCGGGGCTGTAATTTTGCCACCTGTAACTTGTAACGTGCCATCGCATTACACAATCGGTTATGTCCTTACTGGCAGTCCTCTGCAAAATTAATCAGGATTAGAGTCATTTCTTAGGCAGTTATGTTGCATAGCGAAGGACACGGGGCTTTGGAGTCAGACAGCTCTGGAACGGAGTGCAAACTGTCGGTTACTAGGTTAACAATCTTGGGTAAGTTATTTAACCCCAGTGATGCTCAGTTTTCTGTGGGAAGTAGAACACCTCCCTGGCAAAGTTGCTGTGGAATTTAAATGAGAGGAGTCAGATGGAGTTTGTGCCACAGTGCAACATGGAACAGTCTAGATGAGGCCCTCAGTTGTGTTGATGACACCCAGCCTTACACACGGGACACAGAGTGACCACCTTGCACTTATGCTCCACACACCTCTCTCCCTCCTGGAATCCAGCCCCACATCGGGCTCTCTGCTCAACAGTGAGCCAGCTTCCCCCCCCCCCTCTGCCTGCCTTCTTGTGATATCTCTCTGTCAAATGAATAGTTAAAATCTTAAATTAAAAAAAAAAAGCCCTGGGCGCCTGGGTGGCTCAGTGGGTTAAAGCCTCTGCTTTCGGCTCAGGTCATGATCTCAGCGTCCTGGGATTGAGGCCCGCATGGGGCTCTCTGCTCAGCAGGGAGCCTGCTTTCTCCTCTCCCTGTCTCTCTCTGCCTACTTGTAATCTCTCTCTGTATGTCAAATAAAAAAATAAAATCTTTAAAAAAATAATAAAAAAAAAAAGCCCAGAGGGAGAACATCAATGATTATTTCAACTGTAGTTTTGAACTTCTTGGTTTGGAAGCATTTTCTTCAATATTTTGCGGTAGAGGTAATGCCTACTTCTCCCAGCAGAGGGCAGCAGGGCCCACGGGAGCGCAGCAATATGTCCCCTGGATTTTAAAACAAGGTCCTAGCCTAGCGGGATGACACTGTTCCTGATTAAGAAGTGCACCAGGGGCCGCTGCAAAATGAAAATAGGGATCCTTTGTTCAAAGACCAAGAAGAAAGCTTTTTCTTTCTTCTGCAGTCTCTACCTGTCATCTTGAGTTTTGTTATTTAATATCAGCTCCCTCAGGCCAAGGCATCTCCCCCCTGCCTTACCCCTACCTGTGACAGGCACAGGGTGTGCCCTGACCCCTACCGGCCCTCCTACCACCAGACTTGGGCCCAGCTGAGGGTAGCTGGGTGACCCAGCATCTAGCCTAGGGGGCAAGAGGCAGCAAAAGGCAGAACCCCACATGAACAGAGGCTCCAAGCCCCTGGCACATGTTATCACTGGCCAGTGGGACTTGGCTCAAAGACCACAAACACAAAGATAAAACTATTTAGCATTTCAAGATGACTACTGTGGAGCCTTAAAGTCAAGTGGGGGCCCCTTTGGAGTGTGTGGCCCCATGGGACTGCCCTGGTCACGTACCTGTCTGGGGCACTTTCTACTCTCTGAGCCCAACCAGTGCTAAGCTAACAACCTAGGGACCCCTATATCCAGACTGTGCTATTACCTGTGTGCTTTTCAGCAAGGGGACAACAGCTCCCCTATGATCCTTCTACCATCAGAACAGAAACCACCACCACTGCCCAATCTCTTTGCCTCTTCATTCTAGCCACATATGTCTCCTTGATGTTTCTGGAATACCCCAAGCTTCCTCTCAGGGACATTTGTCCTTAACTTCCACCCCACCCCCACCAGACTGCTCTTGCCCCAGACTGAGGACACCCTTCCCCCCTTATTCAGAATTCAGTTCAGATGTCACCTTATCAGGGAAGGCTTCCCCAGCTAAAAGAGCAACCCCCCTGACCCCAGGTGGGTCTGATCCTTTAACCAACTTTATTTTTCCTCAGAGCACTGTCACCAATACCTGATGCATTATATATTGTCTGACTAGAATGTCCCCAGGAGCAGGATTTTTGTGGGGTTTCTGGTCCATGACTGTATCTCCAGCTGCCAGCACAGTGCCTCGCATGTGTAAACACTCAAATATTGAAATGAGAAGAAGCGTCTTGACAACCCACTGTCTGATGGTAGCAACGCCCACCTATGAGACAAAAGTAAAGACCAAACAGCAACCTGGGCAGGTCCTGAGGGATGTACCTGTCAGATCAGCAGATGGGATGGGAAAGAAGATCCCTTTACCTGTATATGATTTGCTCTGAAAGAACAATGCTGACTTTGCGTTGTACCTTTGTATTTTCCCATCGCCAAATCTGTGACAGCTTTACGACGCCCTTGGAGAGTGACTGCTTCATTCCATTTATAGGTGAAATAAATATGCCCAGATATGTAAAGAATCTTACTTAAAGTCACACAACTCGTAGTGGCAGAGCCAAATCTAGAAGACCAGAACCCAAGACTCTTGACTTTTATTCTTGGGCTCTTTTCTGACCTCAAGCTGCCTTGTACGTGTGTTCCCCAACCTGAGCTTTTCATTCTATCCCAGGGTCAGGAGGCTAGACCTACTGCCCCCAAGAATTCAACAGCACCTTGGGGAGCTCCCTCAGCCTGTCTGCAGAGAGCAGTCAGCTTTGCCTTGGATTCAGTTCAGGGTCAACATATCAACAATTCTTTATTGGTAAGCCCAAGCATGTGATGTTTCCAAGCAACTGCAAATCGAATGTCAAGAGAAAATACAGGGGAGTGCATTATGTGTTGTGAAATATTGCAACAGACAGGCATAGCCTAAGTTTTGTGATTCTAAGTGTTTGCTTCCTAAATGATCGCTGATCTCTGGGCCCTGGGGAGGTCATTGTCTAGCCCTGAGGAGGGCACGTGTTTCAACCCCATATACTTCAGCTAATTAGCCACAACTACATTTCACACGAGGGTTCCCTTTGTGGTGATCTTTAATATTCAGCAGAATAGACACTCTTTATTCCTTTAATTGTGTTTTCCTAATTAAATTGCAAATAGTAATTGCTTCTTACTCTTGAATGGAACATCTTAGATTTCATTACTAAGTTCCTGTGCTCACACTTTATCTTAACTATTTCTAAAATCTTGGCACAACTAAGTAACCAAATAGACCTTATACCATAGACATATTTCAGACGAATATAAAATTTCCCGTTTGACAAAAATCCTCACAACATGGTTATCTAATAGTTTTGGATGTATGATTATTATAAAAGGGATGAGAATAATACCCTTCAGTGTAACTAGACAAAATGAAATGTACCGTACCCTTATCTATGAACTGCTGTTTCTTGTTTCCTAATCTTTAAAAGGGAAGAAACTTCATCTACTATTCTCTACTTAAAGAAAGACGATGATTAATTAATAAACCTTTTGGAATGAACTAAAATATTATAGAATAAATTCTGACAAGTAAAGTCACCATATTAATAATAACATTATTTACAATGTAGCTGTCTCATAACAGATCAGTGAAGATGATGATATTTGTAGAATGTGGAATTCTAAAAATAGAGGAAACCCCAAAGGTGGTCTGGCTCAAATTCATTTTATAGAGGGCTAAACAAAAGTACAAGAATAAGAGCTGGTCCTCACTAACTACATGCAAGTCCTGTTTTCGGCCAAATTAGCCTCAGATCTGAGCAGCTGAGCAAAGGGCGGACCAGAGCGTGAGAATGAGCGAATGGTATGGCTCACTGTGCCTTGGAGGAACTGGGCCATGGGGCTGCAGGTGTTGTGTCCACAAGCAACCCCTCCCATCCCGATAAGCCAGGGTAAAAGTGGCTCAGCAGAAATGATCCATACAGAAATGGCTTTGCATTTCTGAACTTGCTTTGTAACCCATGGTGATTTTACTGTGGGCCTAGAGCCAGTCGTTTAAAATGAATGAGAAGAAACAGGAGGAAAGGAAAGAGATGTGCAGATAGGATCATGGTGGCCAGTGTTTGCAGACAAAGATAATTAGATAAACACAGAAGACGCAGGCACAGGAAGGAGATACTCACAGAATTCCTGGCCACTGATATGAAACACAGAAAATGGGAATTAGTAGTACGTTGGAGGCCTTTAATTTAGACTATAGAGAGGATATAGAGTAGAAGCCCTATATTAAAGAAGAAGGGTCAATGGGCTTACACCTCGCAGAGGCCTTACCAGAGATGCCTGTTGATAATGATTAATGTGAAGTGAATGTCTGTCGTGTCCCAGATTTGGGCTACACTGGGGCATTTGCATGCATTTTCTTGTGTGCCTGCACCATCTTTTGGGATGGATACTCCCACAATCTCCCATTTTGCAAGTTGGAGAAAGGGGGGTTTAAAAAGGTGCTCCAGGCCACACAGCTAGCGAGATTTCAACTGGATAGCAAGAGGTGCTAGTCTGGAGAAAGGGATAAAGGAGAGAGTCTAGTAAGTCCATGTATCAGCCCAGATTATGGGTGTGAAGGAGAAATTTCTGGAAAACATTAGGCAAGGAGAAACCCAGCATGGAGTCTAACAGGATTCAAACTGCCCAGCTTTAGTGGGGACATGGATGGGTCCTGAGCCCTCCCAAGGGGCTGCTGCTCATTTACCACCCATTCCCCTCTCCGTCGGTTGCTTCCAAACTATGCCTCATCCACCCTCAACCAACACCACCTGCCATTCCTCTGTAGTGGCTTAATCTAAGACACTGCCATGAGTTCTGTGGGTGTTTCACTGAAAAAGAACAAGAAGTGTTTATTTCAACGTGTTCTCAGAAAGCAATCATGCCTCTCAGTCTTGGAAACGTGACTTTACTCTTGACCCAAAGAAGCAAGAACAGGTCTTTGAAGGAGCCCTAAGTTTTGAGGAAGAGGGAGCATGACCCCTCCAGCCCCAGAAAGGCTGGATCCTCTAAAGAGAGAGTCTCAAAATGCTCTCCCTTAGAAAAAATAATTATTTTGACCCTTTCGAGTAGTTCTTGAAAAGTCAAATCTATTTTCATAATAATATGATATTCTTTGCCTTTTTCACTTTCATGCTCTCAACAATGTACACGGAGCTGTCGAAAGGCTACCTCATGTGGGAAATCACAACAGATCCAAAGCAAAGGCAGACATGAGAATCCAGATTTTAAGGTGACTTACAAAAATATTTTTAAAAAAGCATTCTTCTTATTAAGCTTTTTTGCTTTGGAAAATATTAATTTTACACAAAAAACTGTTACTTATTTCAATGTATAATGGGCTTATTAATATTTTTTAATAAATTAATACAAACTTTGAAACTTTCTCAGTTTTAATTTCTGGCATAGTAAATATTGACCACCATAACCTCCACAGACAAGAGCTCTTTGGAGTGCTCTACAACCTGTAAAGCAGATGTGATGAATTCTACGAAGGCTAGAAGCCCGAGCCCTGCTTCCACATGTCCTGGGTATGGCTGGACCCCCATCAGGGTGAATGGATGTGGAGGCTGGAGTCTAAATCCATAAGGCTCAGGGTCACCAGTGAGGGTCTGCTCTGGTTGAACAGCTACCAATGAGAAGGCCCACTGGGCACCATGTGCACCACTCCAGACTATCTGATTAGCACAGCTAGACTGGACATCCACATTGCGCAATGGAGGCACAATCTGGGATATAATGACAGCCAGTATTCTACACCTCTGAGACCATGTAAATCCTGGAATTCTGTTAGAGAACTCAATATAGGAGGGTACCATGAGTCCCAGTAATTACCAACATTGACTATGCCACCAACCAGGAAGTGGAGACTTAGAGCCAGATTTGGTTTGTCATAAAACAAAAAAGCCATGTCTCATGCACCTGAACATGATGAAAAAAATTCCTACCTACTGCACACTTCCTTTCCACATTACTGTCATCTTCCAAACTTCCTGTCTTGCTTCATCATTTATTGAAAACTCCATAATCTGGCTCAGTCTTCCTTTCTGCTTCTAGGCTGAGGAAATGAAACATCTTTGTGAATGACCACAAAAACCTAAGTCTTCTATTGCCTTGACCTCCTGTCAGCAGGAACCTTCTCCTCGGTGGCCCTTCCACTTACTCCTTCCCTCAGCCATGACCTAAACCTTCCCTTCACCTGGACCTACCCATCTGCTGGAATCCTAGCTCCAGCATCCATGTGATGACCACACCCTCATCCTCCCAGCTGGATCACCCAGTTACTTCCTCAGCATCAGTTCTTTCCCTTTGTCCCACTCTCTAGCCCCTTCACCTTTCTCCCTCACCCCTATCTATCTATCTATCCTGTCAACGCTCCCTTCCTAGCTCAGACCCAACATTTCACCCTGTCAAACATCTCTTGACATTTTCAACAAGCTCACCTCATTGTCTCTCCATCACAACCACCTAATAAAACCCAAGCCCTGGATCACTCCCAACTATTGGCCTTCTTGATGCTCTTAAGTGCTGAAGAAGAAAACCACACAGCCTTACAGAATGTATTAGATAAATTCATGGTGTCTGATCCAAACAGGGCTCACAGCTTTCCAGCCAATTCTGCCAAGTTGCTTTATTTGGTTCTCCTTCTCCTCTCCACACTGGCTACTTCAAGCTCCCTCCTCTTTCTTCAAAGCACTAACTCCACCACTGTCCTCTTCACTCTTGGGTGAAGACCTGGCCCCTCACTTTTCAAAGAAAATAAAAGATAATGGAAAGGAATCTCATAAACTTTCTGAACCACTCCCACAGACTTAGTTCAAATCATATCCACCTCCTTCTCTCAGTTATAGGAGAGAAGATCTTCTATTTTTTGAAATCCCATCTCTTCTTTCCTCACAGACGTATCTCCATCAGTCATCCCCTCTCTGTGCTGTATCTTCAGTCTCTACCTCCAGCAACACATAAATCTCCTCAGTATCTGAAAATAAAGAAAAAGAAAACCTCTCCTAAGCCATACCCTCCTCCAGCCATTTTACCATCTTTCTCTTTCTGACTTGTCTGTACTCCTTCTCCTCCTAGATGCTATACTCTTCAATAAATCATAATCTGGCTGAAAGCCCACAGATGCCTATATCAATTACAAGTCTTTATGTCCAAGTAAGAGAAACCTAACTGCCTTAGGCAGACAAGGAATCATTAAGAAAGAAATAGAGCAGGAATCATCAGGAACCTGGACGACCAGGGACAAAAGGAATGCGGAAACCAGGACAGCCCTAGGGGTTTGGTAGTAACAGCTATTCAACAGGCTGGCCAGAGCCCCACTTTTGAAGTGAATGAACTTTAGACTCATTTCCCATTCTTGTACCTCTGCTTTAAGATCCAAAGTCTCAGGAGACTACCCAGAATGCATACAATGGTGAGGGAAGTTCTCTAAAAGGAAATGAAAGTGCCATAATAAAAATAAAGGTGAAAGGGTACCGGGTGGCAAAAATAAAAAACAAATGTCCACTTCAACTACTTTCAAGCTTTTTTAGTTGACATCTTTGCAGTAGTGAACACTGCTTGTTCATGGTTAGGAGACTCAAATGTGAGCTCTATGAGGAGAGCATCTCCAGAATCCTGGACAGGACTTACTGTATAGAATGCACTTAATACCTATTTGTTAAACATTGACCACTCATCCTCTTGAAATCCTTTCTCCCTTGGCGTCCATGATATCATGCTTTCCTGCTTTTTCTGAGTTTGTCTCCTAGGACTGATGTAACAAATTACCACAAACCAGGTGACTTTAACCAACAGAGATTTATTCTCTCACAGTCTGGAAGCCAGAAATCTGAAATCAAGGTGTCAGCAGGGCCACGCTCCCTCTGGGCTCTAGGGAAGAATCTATTCCTGGCCTCTCCCAGATTTTGCTGGCTCCAGACATTCCTTGCCTTGTGGCCACATCACTCCCTCTCTGCCCCCATTTCACGTCATCTTCTCAGTGCATATATACATATATATATATATGTACACACATATATATAAATATATATAAAATATATAATAAATATATAATATATAAATATTATATAAATATATATAAATATATAATAAATATATATATATATAAAATCTCCTTTGCCTCTTTCTTACAAGGACACTTGCAATGGCACTTTGCACTCATGCAGAAAGTCCAGGATAATCTCCTCAGCTCAAAATCCTTAACACCCTCCTACCTCTCTGGCTATTCCTCAGCCTTGTTTGCAAGTTCCTTTGCCTGAACCTGAAATTTTGCCTCTCCCCAGAATTCTGTTGAGCCCCATTTCTTCTCACTCACACATTCTTTCTGGTAAATCTCATCCACCCCCCAAGCTCTCAATTACCAACTACACATTGATGATTTTTAAAACAATATCTTTAAATCAGAAATTTTTCCTGAAAATTAAACCCATATAGCCAACTATTAGAAAATTCTGCTTGGATCTTGGGTTTCTCAAAGAAACCCCAAAAGTAAACATCCAAAAACGAGCCCATTGTCTTCCCCCAAATCTATCCTGTGTTCCTATGTCAATTAATGGGACCAGTTACTTAAGCCTGAACCTTCACGTCTCCCTCACCTTCAAATCTCTCATACAGCAGTCCTAACTCTTGGTAATTGCACCTGTGAAATATCTTTCCAACCTGTTCAGACTCCACACTACCATCTTCATTCAGGACAACCTCCTACCAATCTCTCTGGTTCTAGTCTTAGCCTATTTCAACTAATTCTCTCACTATGGCCAGAATGATCTTTCCAAACCAACAGTCTGGTCCTATTACTCCCCTTGTTTAAAAGTTTTCAGTGATCCCCCAGGGCAGACTGTACTTTCCAAAGATGGCTACGGTATCTTCCATCCCACATGACTATTAGTAATATCACCTTGCCTCTCCCTCATCAAGTGGTAGAGGCTACTTCCTCTCCACCTGGAACTGGGCTGGTCTGAGTGACCTGCCTGTAACCCATAGAATGCAGCAGAAGGGATGTCCCAAAGTTAAGGTAGAAGGAGCTTGCAGCCACTATGCCTGTCAGAACTGCTGACTCACAGAATCTGTGCGCATAACAAGACGGTCATTATTTTAAGCCACTAAATTTAGGGTGCTTTGTTACACAGCGATAGATAACTGGGACATCCTCCAGTATCTCCGAGGTAAAATCCGAACTTATTAATCTGTCCTTCATGACTCCCCATCTCCTCCAGCTCCAGCTCTTGCCATTTGCCCGCTGGAGTGCACCCTCCCACTCTACCGACCCCCCGTGAATCTGTGAATTCTCTGAACAAGCCATGTGCAAGCTTTGTATGCTTACAGCCACCCTACCTGGCTGACGCAACCCCTCGCAGCCCCCGTCTGTCTTCCACTTCCGCTACAGAAGCCAGAGTAGAAAAAACCTTCACCCAGCCTTCTTGGAAGCTATGGGTGGTCATTTGTGACCCTGTCTGACTCATGGATAATGAGTCATTGTCTGCTAAGAGCCTCTAGGAAGGCTTCTGCTTTCCTAACTGAAAGGATAGATATTGCTACTGACATTTCCTCATTTGTTGTGCCTTCAACACAGAAATGAAGCGAGGGTGGCCACAGTGATCTTGTGACTATGAGAGAATGGGAAGAGAATAGCAGAGATGCCTGGAGATCCTCAAAATGCAGAACCAACACCAGCAGCTGCCTACTCCAACTCCTTGTGATGTGACAAGAAATCCACTCCTGCTGCTTCAAATCAGTCTTAATCAGCACCTCATCCTTGAAACCGAAATCATTCCTAACTGACAGCATGTGATTCCTTCTGCCTGGATACTCTGCTCCCTCCCTTTATGTCTTTTTGATGTTTCCTGTCCAAGCCGAGGTTTCGGCTCCTCCAGGCAGTCTTCCCTGACTGTCTGCACCCACGCATGATCACTGTCCCAGGAACCTCCCCACCGCAACTTGTGTTTCCCTTGCTCTAGCATTTATCATATATATTTTTTCTTGTTTTGGTGTATCCCACTATGTTATGGGCTGAATTGTGTCTCCCCTCCCCAACCCAAATTCATATGTTGACATTCTAAGCCCTAGAACCTTAGAATGTGACTGTATTTGGAGATAGGGCCTCTAAAGAGGTAATTAAGGTTAAATGAAGTCATGTTGGTGGATCCTAATCCAATATGACTGGTGTCCTTAAAGAAGGAGAAATTTGGACACAGACACAGAAAGAGAAAAGAGGTTGTGAAATGCCTTAAGAGAATGACCATCTACCAGTCAAGGAAAGAGGTTGCAGAAGAAACCAACCCTGCTGACAACTTGATCTTGGACTTCAAAATCCAGAATGGGGAGGAAATTAATTCTTGTTATTTAAGCCACCCAGTCCCTGATACTTTGTTATGGCAACCCTAGTAAACTAGTAGCCAGGAGAATATGGCCAAGGTGATGGGACATCACTGCCTTGATTTGATTATGTTATATAAGACTCCATCGGAGCTGCACAGTCTTCTGGCCTCTAAGACACAAACAGCCATGTTGTGGACTGTCTATGGAGAAAACCATGTGGCAGGGAACTGCAAGTACTCTAGCAACTGAAGGTGGCCTCCAACTAAAAGCAAGTAAGAAGCCAGGGCCCTCAGCTCTATAACCATTAGGAAGTGAATTCCACCAACAGCCATGAAAGCCTGGAATACAATTTTGAGCTCCCAATGAGAACAATACCTGGCTGATTCCTTGATTACAACCTTGGGAAAAAGAAGACCCCACTAAGCCACGTCTGGACTCCTGGCCCATGAAGGTGAGATAATAAATGAGTGTTACTTATGGGGCACCTGGGTGGTTCAATTGGTTAGGCATCCAACTCTTGATTTCAGTTCAGGTCATCTCAGAGTTGTGAGATCAAGCCCAGCCTCAGGTTCCACAGTCAATGGGGAGTCTGCTAGAGATATTCTCTCTCCCTCTCCCCCTACTCACACATACTCTCTCTCAAATAAATAAATTTTAAAAATAAAGAAATGTTACTTCAAGTTGCTAGTTTGGGGTACTTTGTTATGCAGCGTAGAAAACTAATAGATGTCTGATGATGAGATTTCCATTTCCTAGTAAGGGAGAGGGGGAGCAGGTGGTATCCATGACTCCATGCTAGAAATGTTCACTGGAAATTCAAGAATCACATCAAGCCTGAGAGGAGAAAGGAGAATGAGAAATATAATGTAACTCTCTACCACCCCAAAATATGTTTTCCTTTCAAGGTTTGATGGGTAAATAATAGTATAATATAGTATAATTTGAGGAAGACTAACAAGATATCAGCCCCCCAATTTTTGTCCCCACCTACCTATCCTGACACCTAAGATATCCATCTGCAAGAGGAGGAAATTTTCATGCAATAAGAAGAATTCTGAGTCCTTGTTTAAAATGCACAAGCCTGAGCCCCAGTCCACCTCCAAATCTAAGTCTACATTTTTAACCAAGCCTGTTATCTGATGGTCCTCTAAGATTTGCATCTACGAACTATCCTTTGAGGAACACTGCCTTACACACCTTCAGGAGACATGTACATTGCAACAGGAATGATATGGTCAGTCTCTTGGACATGTAATTTTTAAAAAAGATTTTATTTATTTATTTGTGAGAGAAAGAGCACATAAGTGGGGGGGCGCAGGCAGAAGGAGAGGAAGAGAGAGAATCTCAAGCAGAACCTGCACTGAGCACAGAGCACAACTCCAGGCTCCATCCCAGGCCCCTAAGATCATGACCTGAGCCGAAATCAAAACTTGGATGCTCAACTGACTGAGTCACCCAGGCGCCCCTCTTGGACATGTAATTTACTTGAACTGTCTTGAGGAGAAACATGCCCTCCCCACTCTGTCTCAGAGCTCATCTGGGAGCTGCACTGGGCTCTACGTCCCTGGTTGGGACTTACTGCCAGGCTTTCTGGCTGCCACTCAGCCTGCTGCAAGCCTCTGCCAGCCCCACAAGGATAGACATGTTGTGTCCACTCTGGAATACTCTCAGCCAGTGCTTGGTCTCCTCACTGGATTCTTTGTGCCTGGGACCACACGTCTGACACACACACATCAGCCCCCTCTGGCTCTGTGAGCAGAAGCCTTGAGCCCCAGGGTGCAGCTTTCCAGGTTCTAGAACCTGAGACATTGCCCCATAGAAGGCCTGACTGTCTGGGCCAGCGTGGAGAGTCTGTGAGTGCCAGGCACTGGGAGAACTTCTCTGACGTGTTAGTTTGCCTCTGACAGCCCTGGCCCTTGGCTGACCTCCTTCTATCATAGCCTCTCCCCGTGATTTACAATACCACACCCCTGGGAGGTCCCAAGCAGCAGGCGCTGCCTGCCCTGGAGGGGACACCCCAGGATGCCAAGGACTTCAGGGGAGTGTTGGTGATTCATTCCATCCGGACTCCACCTCCTCTTGCCCCCACCTTCCCTGCTGTACCTGTATTTCAGGTGTCTGACCAGTGTTCCCTGGAGCCATAGGACTTCCAAAGGACAACTGTCCCTAGTGTTTCAAACTGAATACACAAGAAATACATTCAAAGCCTTCTGGCAAATCAAACCAGACTGGACTGAGAATTGTGTAGGCACCTGCACACAAGTTTGTTCTGCTTTTCACCCAGAAAACTTGAAACCGCTTCCTCCAAATATCGTGACTTGGGATTAATCAGCATTTTAGGAACAGTCCAAATATCTAACTGGAAGATTTTTTATTCCCCTTGGTTTGAGCTACTTTGTGTAATAATAATAGATGTAGAGTCTCAGGGAAAATGGTGTTTGGAAACAGTGGCTGTGAGGGCACCTGGGTGGCTCTGTTGGTTAAGTATCTGCCTTCAGGCTCAGGTCACAATCCCAGGATCCTGGGATCGAGCCCTGTGTTGGGCTCCCTGAGCAGCGGGAAGCCTGCTTCTCCCTCTGCCCCTCCTCCTGTTTGTGCTCTCTCTTGCCCACTCTCTCTCAAATTAAAAAAGAAAGAAAGAAAAAGAAAGAAAGAAAGAAAGAAAGAAAGAAAGAAAGAAAGAAAGAAAGAAAGAAAGAAAGAAAGAAGAAAGGAAGGAAGGAAGGAAGAAAGGAAGGAAGGAAGAAAGAAAGAAAGAAAGAAAGAAAGAAAGAAAGAAAGAAAGAAAGGGAAAGAAAGAAAGGGCTATGAGATGGGGGTATAGGCTGAGCTTCATCTCTCCCTGACCCCAAAGGATAGAATTAATTGTGTGCTAAGAGGAAAGGAAGTTTTTAGTCTCTGAAAATTAATTTACATCTTGGACAAGTATTAATTTTGCCAATTATGAGACCAAGCCATATGGAAAACTTTGTGCTTCTGTCAGTGACTTAAGAAAAAAAATAACTTGGGGCACCTGGGTGGCTCAGTGGGTTAAAGCCTCTGCCTTTGGCTCAGGTCCTGATCTCAGGGTCCTGGGATCCAGCCCCACATCGGGCTTTCTGCTCGGCAGGGAGCCTGCTACCCCCTCTCTCTCTGCCTGCTTCTCTGCCTGCTTGTGATCTCTCTCTCTCTATCTCTCTCTCTGTCAAATAAAAAAAATAAAAAACAAAAACAAACACAAAACGTAAACCTTTGCATTTTGTTATTAGAACCAGAGAGTTTTTTCTATATAAAATTGCCACTGAAATCGTAAATTACATGTGACATGTAATTCTCATTTATTGCAAAATCCAGGTCTATAGACTATTTTGTACTAACAGTAAAAGCAATGACCATCTTACATTTTTGTTTAACTTTACAGTTCACAAATCCACTTTATGTATCCTCAGGGTAGTCCAGTGAGGCAGACAATATTTGACAAATAAGGAAGAGAACAAATGAAAAAGAGCCTCAAATTTAGACCTCTCTGCTTGCCCCACGTACTTCCACTCTTTTATATCTATTCTTAGGCTCCTGGAAATGACCTTGACGATAGTTTCATCTGGCCCTGACTTTATTTTGTTACAGGAAGAGAGAACAATTTTGAGACAATCAACACGTTAACCTTCAGAAGGAGGATTATTTGCATTCATGTCTTTTTCCAAAAAGGCATATAATTTATGACGAATTTACCCTGTTTGTGTTGTTGCTGCTTTGTTTTTCTTTGGTCTCTTTTCCTTCCTTCTGAGCCTCCCCAACCCTGCAATCCATGGTACTCTGGGACAGAATGAATCAGTGACATAAAGGTGTCGGGCCACCAGTGAGCAGCTGTAGTTAACGACTGCCCCCAAGTCATGAAACTTATCAATTAATAATGGTTAACAGTATGTTTTATCTTCAAGTATCTAAAAGATCACTGCCCATCCACTTCATGGCTTATGTAGATTACCTGATGTCTGGTTATATTCTTCTAGACTGAGAGTAAATTTATGAGTAAGGTTCCTGGCTCAGTCAGTCTTTGGCCCTATAAGGCCTAGTGAAGTACCTGGCCACTCTATTAATGTGTGGTAAATCTGATTGGGTTGGATTGCAAAATGCTAGGCCCTGCCAATCCAGCAATAACCAAGGAAGCCAGATGCAGTATGACATATTGCTATGTCAACCAAGCATTCCCAGCTGGTACTCCAACTTCGGCTGGTTCTTCTCAAGGACCCTCGGTCAGTTCCTTTGCCTATGGTACTCCTGCAACTGCATCGCCCTACCCACCTCTCTCTTCCCCTGACCAGACTGTGAGAAGATAGGAGGCCAGAGAGGGGATGATAATACCCAAAGAGTTTCCCATCCACTTAAAATGGCTCATCCTGGCCTGTTTGTAACCAGAAATGGCCTTCCGGTATCCAGAACTGAATATTCTTCAGTGACTGTCTATCATTTATAAATATCAAGGTACATATAATTGCTTTATAGAAAAACAATCTACATATCTAAAATGTTTCTATTTCTGGTTAATATTGATACCTGAATTTTTATATAGCTATAATCAATGATTTATACTATACACTATGAGTGAGTTCATTTTTTACTCACTATAATCTATATACTTGTGACATTAATGGTTACACAGAATTTTATTATATTGATGTACTATTGTTTGCTTAACATTTGCTATGCACTGCTTACTTAAGCTGCTTCAATTTTTTACTAGCATGAATTATGCTATGATAAACATATTTGTGTAAACTGCCTTCTTTGTATTTTAGTATTCCTTAGATTTATTTCTGCAGACTATATTCCTAGTAATAAGATTAACAGGGCCAACGAATGAATGGGCAGGCACACACATACATATAGCCATGTTGTTTTACAGAAGGCTGAGAACAAATTGTTGGTTTGTATTTGGGACCTTTTTTTAGGCAAGACTTTAAAAAATCTTACTTTAAAAAAGTGGAGGTCATGAAAACTGATGCAGCCACTCTGGAAACCAGTATGGAGGTTCCTCAAAAAGTGAAAAATAGAGCTACCCTAAGACCCAGCAATTGCACTACTATGTATTTATCCAAAGGATACAAAATAGTGATTTGAAGGGGCACATGCACCCCAATGTCTATAGCAGCAATGTCCACCATAGCCAAACTATGGAAAGAGCCCAAATGTCCATCGGCAGATGAATGGATAAAGAGGATGTGGTACACACACACACACACACACACACACACACACACACACACACCAGAATATTACTCAGCCATCAAAAAGAATAAAATCTTGCCATTTGCAATGACGTAGATGGAACGAGAGGGTATTATGCTAAGCGAAATAAGTCAGTCAGAGAAAGACAAATACCATATGCTTTCACTCATATGTGAAATTTATGAAACAAAACAGATAAACATAGGAGATGGGAAGGAAGAATAAGATAAAAACAGAGAGGGAGGCAAACACCACAAGAGAGTCTTAATTATAGAAAAGAAATTGAGAGTTACTAAAGGGGAGGTGGGTGGGAAAATAGGGTTACTGGGTGATGGGCATTAAGGAGGGCATGTGATGTAATGAGCACTGGGTGTTGTATGCAATTGATGAATCACTAAATTCTACCCCTGAAACTAGTGACATACTGTATGTTAACTAAATTGAATTTAATTAAAAAAATTCTTTAATTAAATAATTGAAAAGTTGACATCTTAGGGGTACCTGGGTGGCTCAGTCATTTGAGCATCCAACCCTTGATCTCAGTTGAGGTCTTGATCTCAGGGTTGTGGGTTCAAGCCCTGCATTGAGCTCTACCCCAGGTGTAGAGACTACTTTAAAAAAATTGAGATATTAGAATTTAAGGATTGGGTTAGAAGATTTTTAAGAGGTCATTTAGACCAGCTCCCCAAAGAATGCAAAAAGATGCCTTCTTCATCACAATTTTTTGTTGTCACAATCTGTTGTGATGTGTAGTTTGGGTTGAAGTATATGAAGAAAATCCAAGCTCCCACAAATGTGTAGTTATAAAAATATAAGTATTTTAATCATCTTCTAATACAATTGTTGGTGTTGTCTTAGATACTACACCAAATCATGACAAACGATTAGTTGCAATGTAGAATTCGAAACTATATCCATGAAATTTTCATACTCTGTTATGTTAAAATTAATTGGTCTGTCTTGCACTTTGAATGGCACTTTTACTTGACTTTGAAACATCATGCATACGTCAATTAGAAAATTTTGGTTCACTAGTAATAAGTGATCCTTCAAATATAGACTTTTTTATATATAATTTAAAAATCACATGGCCCAGGACCAGATGGCTTCACTGGAGAATTCTTATCAAACATTTAAAGAAAAATTAAGGGGCGTCTGGGTGGCTCAGTGGGTTAAAGCCTCTGCCTTCTGTTCAGATCATGATCTCAGGGTCCTGGGATCAAGCCCCACATTGGGCTCTGCTCAGCAGGGAGCCTGCTTCCTCCTCCCTCTCTCTCTGCCTGCCTCTCTGCCTACTTGTAATCTCTCTCTCTGTCAAATAAATAAATAAAATCTTAAAAAAAAAACAAAGAAAAATTAACACCAACCCTTTTCATACTCTTCCAAAAAAAATGAAAGAGGAGAGGACACTTCTGAAACTAATTTTATGAGGCCAGCATTACCATAACAAGATCTGACAAAGATACTACAATGAAAGTAAACTACAGATCAATATCTATGATGAATATTGATGCAAAAATCCCAACAAAATACTAAAAATCATATTCAACACACATTCAAAAGATCATACACCATGACCAAATGGTATTTATTCCTGGAATTGAGGATAGTAAAATCAATCACTGTAACACACCACATTAACAAAATGAAGGACAAAACCACACAATCATCTTAATCAATGCAGAAAAATCATATGACAAAATTCAACAGCCTTTCATCATAAAAATATTCAACAAACTAGGAAGAGAGGAAATTACCCCAACATAATAAAGGCCACATATAAAAATCCCATAGGTAATGTCATACCTAATAGTGAAAAACTGAAAGCTTTCTCTCTAAGATTAGGAACAAGGCAAGGATGTTCACTCTTGCCACTTCTATACAATACAATACTAAATGTCCTTGAGAGAGCAATTAGACAAGATAAAGAAGTAAAGTCATCTAAATTAGAAAGGAAGAAGTAAATCATCTGTGTTTGCAGATAATATGACCTTAGGAAACCCTAAAAATTACACACATTCACATACACACACACCTGTAAAACTAATAAACAGATGCAGTAAAGTTGTAGGATAAAAAATCAACATGCAAAAATCAGTTGCATTTCTATAAATTTGTATACACTAATAAACAACTCAAAAGGAAATTAAGAAAACATCCCACTTACAATAGCATCAAAAAGAATTAAATATTTAGGAGTAATTTAAGCAAGGAGGTAAAAGACTTGTACACTAAAAACTGAAAACAGAATAATGAAATTTCAATTTAAGAAGAAATTTTAAAAGATAAGAATAAATGGAAGGACATTTCGTGTTCCTGGATTGAACACCCTAATATTGTTAAAATGTCTGTGCTACCCAAAACAATCTCACTGCAATCCTCATCAAAATCTAAATGGTATTTTTTGCAGAAATAGAAAAAAACCATCCTAAAATTCATATGGAATCTCAAAGGCCCTCAAATAGCAAAAACAATCTTGAGGGGAAAAAAAAGAACAAGAGGCCCCACACTTCCTGATTTCAAAATATTACAAAGATATGGTAATCAAGAGAGTATGGTATTGACATAAAGATAGACGTATAGACCAATGGAATACAATAGAGAACCCAGAAACAAACTCTCACATATCTGGTCTTCAACAATGGGGAAAGGATAGTCTTCTCAGCAAAAGGTGTTGAGAAAACTGGACACCCCCATGCAAAAAAAAGAAAAATGAAATTGAATCCTTACCTTACACCATCCACAGAAGTTAACTCAAGATTGATTAAAGAGCTAAATATAAGACTGAAACTATAAAACTCCTAGAAGAAAACATAGGAGGAAAATCTCATGACATTGGACTTGGACATGAAACCAAAAACATAGGCAATAAAAGCAAAAAATAGGCAAATAGGACCACATCAAACTTTAAAACTTCTGTGTATCCAAGGTAACAATCAATAATCAATAGAGTGGAAAGGCAACCTGTTGAGTGGGAGAAAATATTTGCAAACCATAATGCCTGATAAGGGGTTAACAACCAGAATACTTAAAGAACTCCTACAACTCAACAACAGAAAAACAAAAAACTAAATTTTAAAATGTGCAAAGGACTTGAGTAGACATTTCTCCAAAGATGATATACAAATGACCAACAAGCTTATGAAAAAATACTCAACATCACTAATCATCAGGAAAATGCAAATCAAAACCACAATGAGATATTATCTCACATCCATTAGGATGGCTACTATCAAAAGAATAAATGGAAAATAAGTGTTGGCAAGAATGTGAAGACACTTGAACACTCGTGCTCTCTGGAGGGAATACAATATGGTGCCACCGCTGTGGAAGGTAGTACAGTGGCTCCTCAAGAAATTAAAAATAGAATTACCATGGGGTCCAGCACTTGATTTCTAGGTATATACCCAAAAGAATTGGAAGACAAGATTTTTGAAAGATAGGTGCTCATCACAACACCATTCAGTTGTTTGCTCTGAAATGACAGGCTCGCGTCATTCTTTCTCAAGAATTCGAAATACTCTGGTATTCAATTTGACTGCTAAGCATTCTTTAAATAAAACTGGTGCCCCACAGGAAAAGCAAAGTGGCTAGTGGAGCTCACATCACAAACTACTGAAGCACTCAACCATCATACATCAGTGTACAGCAGAAGTGCTTTCAATGTGCTTATATTTCAGCACAGAAAATATTAAAAAGACAGGTAGTCAAGGGTTGACGTTTAATAAACTCAATTTTTACTGCTTCATCGAGGACATTCTTAAGTGAAACGCGTTTTTTTGAACCAGGAGTCTATGGTAGTGAAGAATACAATGGCTTCTAGTATGGCTTGGTGCCACTGCCTCATTTCAGAGAGTGAGCTGGTTAATCATTGCTGTTCCACAATAGCATCACCATAGTCTGTTAGAATTTATAAAGCCAATTTTTCTATGATTCCCATTAAATAGTGATCAAGTGAATTGGGGTAAATCAGAAGGGGAGACGAACCATGAGACTGAGGACTCTGAGAAAGAAGCTGAGGGTTATGGAGGGGAGGGGAGAGGGGAGATGGGGGAGCCTTGGTGGTGGGTATAAAGGAGGGCACATACTGCATGGAGCACTGGGTGTGGTGCATAAACAATGAATCCCGGATCACTGAAAAAATAAAATTAAATTTAAAAAAATAAAAAATAAAAAAATTAATTAAAAAAAATACTGATCATAACACTTATCATCATCATTCATCAGTAACACATCAGGGATATACAGCTTGAAAAAGTTCCCCTAAAGTCTTCAAGGCTACCAACTGGCAGAGCCAGCTCTTATGACTTAAAATCCCACCATGTTTTCACTAGGAAACATCACCTCTCATCACCCCTGACTTGGCCCCGCAGAGCCACACACGGTGCAAAGTTGTGAGGGAAGACAGTGTCTCAGGGCCTCTTCAGTTCCTCTTCCACCTTTCTTGAGACCACTGGGGCGGCAGGGGGGAGGGGTGGGGAGGGGGTTGCTCCCGCATCCAGACGTTTGTCCTATCCCTCTGCCCGTCTTCATTCTCCTCTCCTCCAGCCTTCTTTCCTCTACCTCCATCAAAACCATGATAGTGCTTGACATTCATTCCATGCATGTGAGTTTGACAAAGCACGTCCTCACTTATCATCGCCTTTGAATTTTTTAAAATTGTATTAAATGTTTTATTTGAATTCCAGGGGAGTTAACTTTTTTTTTTTCATCTCCTTTGGATTTTGATCTTCGAACTACTTGGTGAAATAGTTTCTCATTCCGACTTTCCACAAGGATAGAGAGACTCTGAGGTGGTCATTTGCCCAAGTTCTTATAGCTCATCTTTCTAGAATCTGCTTTCCTTAAGGTCATTCCAATCTCTAATAGACTAATTTATAAGGAGGTTTCAGGGATGGATAACTCCTTTACATGTTCCTTCCAAAAACATATATTAGCTCAACAAAAGAGAGTCAAAAACAACAACAACAACAACATTTGTGTCTAAGAAATAGCATTCTCATCTTAAGACTCTTGCCCAAACTTATCATTTGTGCTTCTCCAGGAGAATGACTACACAGACAACTGAGGCGGGGCGGTGGAGAAATACAAATGATCATAAATTTGCAAGTAAAGGTGATACGGGTATACATTTTTGCAAATTCAAATAAAGAAATCTAAATATTTACACTTAAAAGCAACAATTTCACCTCACGATGACATCCCAAAGAGGCAAGTGTCCTCCTCGGAGGCTCCAGTCCCCAAGAATAATAAAATATGTATGTTTGGTTGGATACCTGCAAGAGTACTGACAGAAACTGGTAGAATATGGGCGCCTGGGTGGCTCAGCGGTTTAAAGCCTCTGCCTTCGGCTCAGGTCATGATCTCAGGGTCCTGGGATCGAGGCCCACATCGGGCTCTCTGCTCAGCAGGGAGCCTGCTTCCTCCTCTCTCTCTGCCTGCCTCTCTGCCTACTTGTGATCTCTCTCTCTCTCTGTCAAATAAATAAATAAAATCTTAAAAAAAAAAAGAAACTGGTAGAATAGAATTTAATAATCACGTTCCTTTAATAGCCACAGACCAATTCTGTAGGATAACAAAATGCCCAAACTAAACCAAGAAGAGTTCAAAGAAAAAAGCTGATGAACCTAAACCTCGAAGGCCGGAGCCTTTGAAGTTCTTTTACAAGGCTGTGGCCAGGGGAAGGAGTACTTTAAACTGAGGAAACAGGAAGTACCTAGATTAAAAAGTTTGTGACATTTCCTAGGGGCTGGTCTTTCTAGAAGCGCTCTTCCAGGAAACCGGTCCTTTCCCACCTAGATGCCGAGGTTTCCTGAGAAAAAATAAATAACCTCTCCTTGCCACCCTGTGGAGGATCATCCAGTCAGTAAAAAGCTGAAGTAGAGTTTGCCCCCTTCTAGATGTTATCAGCACAAAGGAAGGGGAGGGGCGACTTTGAAGGAAGGGCATGGGGAGAGAAGGGCGGTATGAGGAAGGTGGGAGTGCAGGCCAGCCCTTTGGAGACCTCAGAAGCAGATGGCAGAAATGGGGCAGGTAGCTGAGGGTATTTACTGGAGCATGGGTACGCTCCAGGGCTGGGCTCCACTCTCCTGGGAAGAGCCAATCTGGGCCCTGCGCACACTGCAGGAGATGTCTCCTTCCGGGCCTGGGACAGGACATCCAGTTAAGACACCGAGTACTGGGGGACTGAGCCCTTGAAATTAAGCCACTCTCACATAACTGCATCTAGTTCCTGCTGCACCGGAAGTACCCTGGCCAGAGTGCCCCGATTTTTGCGTGGACCTGGTGCCCCCTGGTGGAGGTGTGCTTGAACAGCAACCCTTTGGGCGGCGGGCTGGGCGAGGGGGTGTATACCTCCAAAGCAGTTGCGAAGAGATATGACTTCCTTTACACGTAGAATTTCTCCATCCTCCCAAATATCAACTTACTTAGTTAAAATATGCTAGCTGTAACTACACACACACACACACACACACACACACACACACACACACACGCACACACACAGCTTCCTTTTTCAGATTTTTTAAGATTACTTCCCCCACTCCCTCATGTTCAGTTAAAGCGGACTTCTACTTTAGGCATTTAACTGGTTCCACCCTTCCCCTGGATGTAGATCACTCGGAGGTCTCTCTTTCTCCGTATTTTACGCTTTATGCTCCTTAGATGCCCCTTCTCCAGCTTCATCTGTCCCCTGAAGTCCCAGCATGCCTCTCCTATTCTGATCCGGGTATAAACCCAGCTTGCCTGACACCTCCTCTTCCCTGGCCCCCTTCTGGTGAATCCTCCCAGGCCTGGCACAGAGGCAATGCCATGCAGGGAAGCCACCAAGGTTTCTTAGGGTGTTTATATTTGTCCAAAGCTTCAGCTACATCTCTGCTATTGCCAAGGAGCCCCGCCCCGTCACAGGTGAGGTCGTGAATGGTCAGAGGGTCCCTGCTGATCTTTTGGAGCTCTTACAAACTCTGTATGGCTTGTAAACTTACAAACTGATACGACTCTCTTATAAACTCAAGGCATATGAGTACAGTCAGGCAATGGCTCAGACTTCCCAAAAAGTGGAAAAGCTGGTGAGAACAATGAAGCAAACACGTTCCAATGCAGGGTGTTTGTTTCAGAATATATATATATATATATATATATATATATATATATATATATATATATATTCTGAAACAAACATATATATATATATGAGATTCAGCATTATTCCTGAATAAACTTAGTGCTAGTATTTTTAGAGAAGCAAGATTAGTACCTGCCTTAAACCAAGAAATTGGATTTTATGTTTGTAATAGTTAAGAGATAAAAAGAGACACTATTTTCCTCATAGTAATTTTATTTCCATACCTGTAGTTATTTTTAGGGACCTTTTCCACAGAGCAACTGAGACGAATGTGGAGTTTCTCAGAAGTGTGAAGAACAGTTAATAATATCCTGAAACATTTGGAGGTCTCACAAAAGAAGACTTGTAATATTCTTTTGATAACTGGAAAAGAAAGTAAGAAACAGACCTGAATAAATATATCTAGGATAGAAAATCAAGTCACTGTAAATATAAGAAACAAGGTAATTCTTTTAAACTTCCAGTGTAAAATATAATTCAGACCAAAAAAAATGCTGAATTTATTACCGAAACAATTCTCATCTTAGATATGAGAGGCATGCCCCTTCTGGCAGAGGGTCAGGGCACACAGGAAAATGTGGGCATCTGAAAGATGGGTTATAAGGCGTGTTGAAGAATTAATGCAAGCCTCAAATTTCTTTTGCCCTGGACAAAAATGTTTGTTTCTTGGAGAATTCCTGGGAAACAACATTAGATCATTGCTAAAAAATAATCCCCGGGCGTTGCCCTGTTGACGGCCAGCATGAACATTGCATCCCCCCCTGGATCAAAGCAATGACCCCATCAAAGAAAAATTAGGCAACAGCAGGAATTCAATCTGTTAAGCAAATAGATAAATGCCACTGAAAGAAGTCATTGGTTTCAAATGCTGAGAATTAAAAAGAAAAGTTTTAAGATTTTTTTTAAATAATTTATTTGACAGAGAGAGACACTGCGAGAGAGGGAACACAAGCAGGGGGAGTGGGAGAGGGAGAAGCTGGCTCCCCGCTGAGCACGGAGGCCGATTCGGGGCTCGATCCCAGGACCTGGGACCGTGACCTGAGCCGAAGGCAGATGCTTAATGACGGAGCTACCCAGATGCCCCTTAAAAAGAAATTTTTAAAATAATCACAATAATAGTAGTAAAGTAGTCTTTATTGAGCATTTTGGAGGTCCCAGCACTAGCCGCTAAGACCTATTTCATTTTTGCCTCACAGGAGTCCTATACGGCAGGTACTAATATTAGCTGCACTTGACAGTTGGGGAAGCTGGCACACAGAGAGGTCGCCCCCTTGCCAAAGGCCACAGAGGCAGTCTGCTCCACAGCCTGGCACTTGGCTGGGCTATGTCACCTCCTTTCTGGGCTGCTGAGGATGCTGAGACTTCTAAACACTTGCTAAGAAGCACTCTTCCAAGTATTTTCCAGGTGTTAACTCACTGAACGCTCACAGTAGCCAAGGAAAGATACACTGTTGTAACCCCGTATTACAGATGAGACAGGAAGGTGCAGAGAGCCCCAGGACCTCCCAGCGAGTTAAGCAGCACAGTGGAATTCAAACCTGGAGACTTGAGCTCAAAGCCAAAATCTCTGTCACTTCCTAATACTACCTCTCATGTAGAATAAGAAATTGGTTTTAGTGTTCACGATTTGGTTTTTGAATCGCACCTACATAAATAAGTCAACAACTGAAAGCAACAGGAAGAATGTTTTCGGTAGGCACATTAATTTCAAACCCAGAAAGGACTGGAGGAAAACGTGGCAGGGATGGCCCACAAGGTGACTAGGTTTTTCATTATCAGTTAGTGGTGATGTCAGTAGATGTGACATGGTGAGTGGAAGATTCTGGAGCAGGTTTGGACATGGAGTCTAAGACATGGCAGGCCATGACAAGAAGGAGGCAAAACAGGACCCGAGCTTCTGTGCCAACCAGGGCTCCAAAATTAATTACTAAATGGGACAGAAACAATAAAATAACCAAGTTGTTGTACTACTCAAGTCCTCCTACCGGGGGGGGGGGGGGGGGCTNACTTCAGTGCGCTTGAGTTAATCCTCCTTCTAAAGAAGAGTCTATCTGACCCTGTGATTTACTACATGTGTTTGTCTTTTTACAGCTGCACCCAGTATAGATGTGACCTTGAGAGAGGTGATGGAAGCATGAACAGGAATGCATTATAGACATTTAAAGTTAATTTTGTTAACAAATATTTAGGAAGTCCTTACAATGTACAAGAACTAATTTCAGCTCTTAACCAAACTATGAGCCAGATGTCTAGATGAGGAAGCGATTCCTAGTGGTGGTTATAACAACTGTTTCCTTCAACTTGAAAGAACTTGCCCCTCCTTCCCACCCCCTACCTCACAACAGAAAATGAAGACCATACCAATAAGTTGTTTTCCTAGCAGTTCTTGTGGGTGATGGATTATACCATCAGCTGAATGCCAGTGGATCAGTCAGGAGGCAACAGGTTACACTGCAGGAGCAATACCCCCCTGACCCCACAGCACAGACACACACACACAGACACACACACACACACACACACACACACACACACACACACACAGACACACACACACACACACACACACACACACACACACACCCCTCGATGGCTTAACAAAACAAAGGTTTATTTGTAGTCCATCCTATATGTGCAGTGTGGATTACAGGATGTGGTGATGGGGGCGCTCTTCTTATTGGCACTATCCAGGGGCCCCGGCTGCTGGCTGACACTCCCAACCCCCCCCCCACCCCGGGAAAAGCTTCCATGACACTAGAGAGATGGGAACAGAACTGTGCAGGAGCTCTTAAGGTTGCCTCCTGGAATAGCATACAAGTCCAACCCCATGAGTGGCCAACACAAGTCACATGAGATGCCTAACTTTAAAAGAGGTGACAAATAAGCAGGTGCCCAGAAAGGGAAAGAACCAGACTGTTTAATTAGGCACAGCCCAAATGACTATGAGGTTGAGTAAAGGCAATCTGATGTCAGAATCAGGACCTTGTGATTACCTGAAAGGGTGACCCCCTTTGTGGATCTCAACCTAAAGGCCTGTGTAAAGAGTAATTTGAGACGATAAGAGGTAATGTTTTGGTAGGTTGATGTCTACACAGGGAACGGACCCCATGGAGATGGTAGTTGTCAATGAATAGAGAAGTGAGAACAGAAATGCACTGTTGAAGGAATTGTAACTGAATCCCAAAGTTGCCAGATGCACGTGGGCCCTTGGTCTCAGAGGGAGTGGCATATATGGATGTTAGGCAGAGGAGACATTTGAATCCATTTTGCAAACAATCCTGTGACACTGAATAAAATATGATTCTTTAAAAAAATAAAAAATAAAAAATAAAAAAACAAGGAGTCTTAATGAAAGCAATCAGGTAAAAGGCAAAAACTCAACCCTGGAAGAATCTGGCATTTGGCTGCAACCTCTCCACCCAGGACTTAGGACTTTGGTCTTGATCTTTGATTCACCAAATTTCCAAAATCCCTGGTGTTCTCTATGCCAGAATACTGGGCAAAATGAACTTTCCTTCCTGATAAAATTTAACTAACGCCTTTTGTGAAATACAAAATTCCTGGCAGGACCAGGAATATGGGAAGAAAAATGAGAGAATGAGAGCTTATCACGAGAGGGACATATTCATGGTGCCACCCATCCCCCCAAAGGAAGATGTTATCTGTAAGGCCTGGATTTCTCCGTAAATTGGGAACACTGTCATCTTAGATGAAGCTGTTGAGTTGCCCACCATCTGTGACAGTCTCATTTTAAATCTCAAAACAAGGATTCAGTTTGATTGATAACAGAGCCAAACAGGTGGACGGCTGAGAGGGTAAGGTTATTAGCTTGGGCTGTCTTCTGGCGGTGCAGGGCTTTCTGCTCTGGGGCTAGGAGAGAATGCAAAGCACCTGTTTGCCTCTCTTGCCCTAACACTCTGACTACTCCACACCCTCCTCCACCCTGCAGGACTGCCTCACCTCTTAGTTTCTCCAAAATAGAGTATCAGGCTCCACTCCAGACATGCTAACCGGCAATTTGCATTTTATCAAAGTCCCCAGGTGATGTATAAGCACTCTGAAGTTTGCAAAGCTTTGTTCTCCAGAGTTTTAAGTGACACCTGGAAGAAGCCTCTGCTACTGTTCTCTATTGCACAGAAGAAAGAAGAGGGGCCAGGTTTTCCCCGACCCTGCCTCCTTTCCCATTTGTTGTCCAACAATCAAATTAACACCAAACACCCAGTTAATAAGTCTCTTGCCTCAGAGCCTTTAAAAAAAACAGTGAAAGACAGATAACCATATAATTTCACTTCTATGTGGAATCTAAAAAACAAAACAAATGGATAAACAAACAAACAAAAAGCAGAATCAGACCTATAAATACAGAGAACAAACAGATGGTTGCCAGAGGGAGGGGGGAGGGGCAAAATGGGTGAAGGGGAGAGTGGGAGATAAAGGCTTCCAGTCAGGGAAGGAATAAGTCACCAGGATGAAAGCTGCAGCACAGGGACTCTAGTTAGTGATACTGTGATAGCGTTACATGGTGACGGACGGACGGGAGCTATACGTGTGGGTACAGCATAATGTATCCAGTTGAATCACTTTGTTGTATGCCTGAAACCAACGTAACTGTTATGTGTGAACTGCACTGAAAAAAAAAAAAAAACAGCCTCTATTTGCATGAATGGAACTACACCTACCACAGAAAATTCCGTTTCAGTATCTCCCTGTAGAAACTAAAAGTACAACCTTTTTTTCTAATACTTGCCCCATACACATGATTCATTACGCATTCACATCTGACCATCTTATTTCTAACTTTATTCTGTCCCTCCACCACCATTTGCCAAGTACAAATAACAGTAAGTGACAGTGTACATAACATGGATTGCTATTTACAGGGATTCAGTGGAATGTTGTCCTTTTTTTATGGCTTTGTTTGTTTTGCTTGCTGCTAGCTGGGCAGTCTGGACTGTGTCCTGCTTTACTGTACGCATCTGGTCTGGTCTCATGTCCATGTCTGAACGCCGAGAGACGCCACTGGGGAAGAAAGCTCAAGTGACCTATTCTCCATTTTTAAAAAGTTATGAGCTGTCACATTTTACTTTAAAATATTAATGCTCGGTGTCAGAGCAGTTTTGTTTGAAAATAAGGTGTTATTGTGCTAAGGAAAATGCTATCATGATGTCTGTATCAATTACATCTCCACCTGCTTTGGGAATTTAAATGACGCAAGAAAAGTAGATGTTATACTCAAACTCAAGGAGCCTGAGTTTAAAAAGATATTTTCATCTCATTTGCTTCTAAATGCAAGACTCCATTTTCTGCCTTCAGAAGCTGAAGTTGGTACAGTTGGTGCAGATGTGTGTTTCAACATTGCTGGTTGCAACCCAGAAACTATGTTCTCTGGACGATTTCCATGACATACTGTTCTCAAAAGCCTTTAAATAATCCCTAGTAAAACCGAGAGACTACTTCCAGGTGACAATAGGACTGGAAGTGATATGACGTTTGTACGTGATGAGCTACTCATTTTTCTGAAATGAAGAATCTTGTGAAAAGAGGAATTATGACTCGTATTTACAACAACTTTTCGTAAACATCCCCAAATTCCAGGCACAAGACAAAAGGCATGACTCATATCACAGTAGGCATTACAGCCAGGGAAGTGGCCCTTGTGAAGATTGCTTCCCTAATGCCTGAGAATGGCTCTGAGGAGATCTGTAGGAAGCTGATAATAGGTACTTCATCGAGGATCACCAGTCGAAATCTGGTTTTTGATCAAGAGCATTTCCTTAGCTAAAAATGTCCTGTTTCCAGACCTGAATTTGATTTTTTTTAGTGGCTCATGATTGAGCAGACTGAAACCTTGAAAAAATACAGTATGGATGACTATAATTCTTTAACCTGTGCTGTCACTGGAATCCTCGTGAGGAGATGCTCTTGATGGGTATAACTCGAGTTCTCCCACACGCTGGGGGTTTTCAGGGGGCTGGAGGGTGCTCTCCCTCTCAGATCTCCTCAAAGGCTCGTCAGCTGGCCTTCAATACGAACTCACCTGCAGGACGCATTCCTGTGAGTGAAGGTGGGAGCTTACACAGCAGTTCACTTAAAAGGTCACATTCAGAGGGCCCACTCTATCTGAGTGGGGTAAGGAGTCTGCATTTTTACAGACATTCCGGATGGTTCCAAGGAGGTGATCCTCCTATAAATTTAGAGAAACATGGGCTACTACTTAGTTAATTCCTCACCTTTTAAAAAACTTTATACCAAAACTGAGAAAGAGTTGACGAGAATGTAGAGAAATTGGAACATGTAAAATAGTGCAACTGTTATGGAAAACGGTACGACAGTTCCTCAAAAAGTGGAACATAAAATCACCATATGATCCAGCAATCCCACTTCTGGGTACAGACCTGAGGAATGGAAAGCAGGGTCTCCAAGAGATATTTGTACACCCATGTTCATAGCATTATTTGCAATAGCCAAGAGGAGGAAGCAACCCAAGTACCCACGGACAGGTGAATGAATAAACAAAATATCACATACACATAGGCACACTGAATTTTTATTCAGCTTTTAAAAGTTAGGCAGTTCTGATCCATGTGACACCACAGATGAACCTTAAGGGCATTCTGCTCAATGAAATAGACCAGACACAAGTGGACAAATATTATAGGATTCTACTCATACAGGTCCCTGGAGTAGTCAAATTCAGAGACAGAAAATATAATGAGGGTTACCAGGGACTGGGGGAGGAAGGGAAATTGGGAATTATTGTTTAATTGGGTACAGAGTTTCAGTTTTGCAAAATGGATGGTGGTGATTGCACAACAATGTGGATGGAATTATTACCACTGAATTGTATACTTGCCATGGTTAAGATGATAAACTTAATGGTGTGTGTTTTACCACAATTAAATATTGTAATTAAAAATAGTCCAGTCCCTGAAAGAGAAAGAACATTATGCAAATAACAAATGACAGGCTCTGTGAGTTTGCATTTCAGGTAGGTCAAAGTGCACTTAAGGAATCCAGGATCCATAGAGCAGGAAGAAACTTGCTCCAGGTCAGACAACTAGTACATGGTACAGCCAGTATCTGAATCAAGAATCAGGTGAGCCTGAAGCCTCCACGCCCATCCCTTCTGCCCCCTGTGGCTCATTTCTGTTTGGATATCAAGGAGAATAAGATGAGAGTCATCTTTGGGGCATATGTCTGAGGCCTGTGTTGGGGCTACTGAAAGACAAGGCATTAGTTGCAAAAGTGGAAATAGGGAGGAGGATGTTATGGGAAAGAGGGTTGTTGGAAATGTTGGAGATGTTGGCCTGGCATTGGAGAGGGTAGATTTGGAAACTGTTGTTGGGCTAATTAGTAAAAGTGGAAACAGAAAGTAGCTAAGTTGAGCAGAGAATAGGAGAGAGAGAGAGAGAGGAAGGAAAAAGGCAGAAATGGGGAGAGTGAAAGAAGCCAAGAGTCAGAACCAGAACCTGTGGAAATGTCCATTCTGTGTTTAGGGAGCAGACCAGGAAGCGTGGTCCAGTGATGGGGAGAGTCCAGTGGTGGGGAGAGAAAAAAGGTAGGGGGAGCCTCACGGCCAGGCTCTTCTATGACAAACCATAACTCAGGGGCGAGTTGTGCAAATTAATATTTGTACAGCTATCACAGGCTCCCCATGTATGAAATCTTCACAAGAGCTGTATGAGGTCAAGTAGAAGAGTGGCATTGCTTTCATTTTATAGACAAGCAAAGTGAACTACAACAACATTGGTCAGTTTCTCAAGGTCATACACCAACACTCAAGTCCAAATGGAAGTTCAGACACCCTTTCCTTTCCATTACCAAAGGGGCAGGGGAGCAAAAGCCAGGTGCTGGTAATAAGGGGATGCGTCATTGGTAGGGACAAAAATATTAATAAATAAAACAAACTATAGGTCAGTCTGCTTTTTACAACAACACGCATTGACATTTCTACTACCCATGATTCACCTCTGTAGAAAAACCTTTCCGTGAGATAGGCTGCAAACAACTGCTGCTGTCACTGGTGAATTTTACTAATATAAGTAAGCTTCGCACAAGCACACCTCAATTACTAATCCTTCCATAATCACTGTATTCTAGATGGAAGTTAATTTGGAGAATCCCCAATTAGTCTGACTTACATGGATTCATCAACAAGCAGCCATTTTGACAATACATTGAAAACCGTGTGGTCTCACTCAAGTTCACTTTGGACCCATTCTTTGTCTCCAACCTGTAATACAGCATGCTACTGTGTTTCAACTGCAGATTCAACATAAACAATGACAGGATAGTGAGGATACAAATGAAAAAACAGAACTTGCATTATTATTTTACACAACCATGCAGAATTCTTTCATGTATTTGAAATACTAGAGTAACACAGTGCAGTGAAGTGCAATATTTTTGTCTTGATACATGCAGATTTTCATCCATAACCAAAATAGCTTACTAAATTTGGACCACCTTCCCACTGCTGCACAGGGCCTGTCCCCATGCCTTGAGAAGGGTTAGGGGGATGCCTGGCTGCACAGAAAGGTGGGGGCCACCGTCAGGCTCCACCCCTTTTCCCTCTGCTCCGCTCTCTGGCCTCAAACACCCCCAGCAAGGAGCCCTTCCAGTTGCCAGAGCTCCAGGCATCTGCCCCTGGCATGCCAGGATTTTCTCTGTCACCTCTCCCCCTTTACCTGAAGAACAGAGTGCAGAAGGCTTTGGGAAGTGCAGAACTGCTTCTCCTCTCAAACAGGCTAGAGCTCCATATTCTGGGATGGTTAAAAATAATCTCAACGTCTAGGGGGAGAAGTGGGTCCCAGAGAAGTGTTTGTCCCAGGTAGCTCACACAAACAGGAGTCCATTTCCTCAAATGTAGCTTCAAATAGTAATTGAGCAAGTTAAGCATTTTAAATTCATCATTAAAAGATTTCCATATTCTGTCACAAACACATTTTTTTGGTCTTGGACAAAATTGACATGTATGTTCCCATACTATAATTAGTGCTTAAGTTTTATGATTACGTGTAACAAACATCCTTATGTATACTCACTGATGTGCATATATACATCCATATACACATATTCACATATATAATACTACATATAATACACATAATATGATACTACATCATTCACATATATCAACATGTATTTAATAACTATATCTTTCTTTTTTTTTTAAAGATTGTATTTAATTGAGAGAGACAGATGGTGACAGTGAGAGAGAGCACAAGTAGAGAGGAGAGGGAGAACCAGGCTCCCTGCTGGGCAGAGAGCCTGATGTGGGACCCCAGGACCCTGGGATCATGACCTGAACCAAGGCAGATGCTTAACTGACTGAGCCACCCAGGCAGCCCGATAACAAGATCTTTATATGTGCATATTAATCTGGTCTCATGTGTATCTATATACGTGTCTATTTATGTCTACAAAATCAAGAAGATGCTGGTTGGGAGTAGTCTTTGGAAGAAAATCTGACATAGGAATGCAATGTATTTTCATGACACATCATTAGATGAATGGACTGTACTCATTCTTCCTCACAGAACTTACTGCAAAATGCAGAAAAGGGTTCACTTCCCATAGGGGTTTAAAAAAAAGGCTTAATTTCCAAAAAAAATTAAAAGAAATCAATGCCTAATAACAGAAGACTTACAGACGAATCTAAGTCATAAAAAGAACTGAATGTATTTTGACATTATCTTCAACTGGGTATTAAACTGTCAGTGCTCTGGGGGTAAGTACAGTTAAGCAAAGATGCAAACACGACCACCCAGGGAATACTCTGGGAGTGCACGTGGACCAAAAGGGTCTAGATAAGTCCCGCATGCCCAAGGAGGTTTCCGGACCTGGTAGTTCCTGACCCCTCAGCCGGTCTTGGGGTTGCAGGACAAATCTAGTTCAGACTTTAAATCCCAAACCAGGATTGGAGTTGCTTTAGAAAATCCTTGAAAGGAGGCAATTTAGTAATTGTGGAATCTCTTTATGTTTTTATATTGATTTCTGAGCATAAATCCCAACTCTGCCCAAATATGCCCTCGTCCCCCTCTGAAGCCCCAGTGGAATTCTAGAACCTCCCCATGTCCCAAAGCCTCGAACCTTGACCAATGCCAGGGAATATGGTGGTGGGTCCAGGCAGCCTGGTCCTGCCTAGGGAGAGAGCTCCAGAGCATTGGCTTCAGAGCTATCTCAGAATTCATGTCAAGGTTCCCTGCAGTCTTTCACTGGACTTAGTACCAAGTTCTGTAGGATCCTTCATTCTTCCACGACGTCTTCCTGCAGAAAACACTCCCAGCAAAGGTGGGGAAAAAATGCACACTGCTGGGGCTCCACTGTGAGGCGACAGAAGACAGGGGATGGATCTAATAGTGAAATTCTACTGCTTTCTCCCAAATTCTGAAAAGGTTTTCCTCTAAACTTTTGAGAGTTTCCTGTGCCTGTTACGTAGGTTACGTATTTGGCTCAATGTGATTTTTTTTCTTAGGCACATATATAGGACGCCTAGAGGAAACAGGACAGACATAAATATACTAACTTCTTGTTGAGGCTATAGGTTCTGTGAACAATAGCAGCTGCCAGTATGAACAGAACAACTGAGAAATGTTACTCTTTTTGTATTAATATTACAAACATAATCGTTATGTTTACTCCATAGCTGTTTCCAAAGAGTTCAAAAGACTTTTCAGATCATTTGCAAGAGGTTCTCAACCTGCTGGCTATACCAATATCGGTTTGGGAAACCTTGGCCCTGGGCAACTGGAGATTCAGTCTTCCCCTACATCTGCCTCCAAAATCACTGTTTTGCAGAAAAAGGACAATTAAGCATAAATCTTTAACTGGTGCCTGTTGAGGGGCATGCTGCATTTAATGGCCAAATAAACAGAGATAAATAGGTTCCCATGGCTGGGGTGACCCTTGGTAGCAGGACCTAGATTTTCCTTGATGTCCGGGAGCAAGGCCTCCATCATCAGGTCCTCCCTAATGTGACCAATGGCCTCCTTCCTGAACACATCTCCCATGATAATGATAAGTTTCAGTTGAAATATAACTCACCTCTCCAACTGCTTTGTAACGACTTTAGAGCCGGATTTTTTTTTCCCTTTACTTCTTTCCTATTCCCCATGGTAGAGGGCTCTGCTTAGAACAGATGTTCAATAAAGAGTAAATTCTCGGGCGCCTGGGTGGCTCAGTGGGTTAAAGCCTCTGCTTTCATCTCAGGTCATGATCTCAGCATCCTGGGATCGAGGCCCGCACATGATCTCAGCATCCTGGGATCGAGGCCCGCATCGGGCTCTCTGCTCAGCAGGGAGCCTGCTTCCTCCTCTCCCTGTCTCTCTGCCTGCCTCTCTGCCTACTTGTAATCTCTCTCTCTGTGTCAAATAAATAAATAAAATCTTTAAAAAAAAAGAGTAAATTCTCAATTAAATGCATTCCCTTATAATTTTTCATTTCTGTGATTTTGATGACCTGAAATCTTTTCTTAGTTTGTATAAGGGGACGCAGAGAGAAAGTGAAACTCTTTTGGGTCTCTGGGAGCTGGGGCAAGGATTAACTCTAGCCTAAGAACAACAAAATTAGGCACATGATGTGTAACTTTCACTTTTATTTGAGCCCCTGCACCCTTTGACTATTTAAGGAAGAGCTCTCAGGTAACAATGAATTCGTACAGGCAAGTCCTATAAAAGGGACCTCAGAGACCACCTAGTGAAACTATTTACCTCCACTGAAGCCCCTCCAGCAATAGTCCTTGTTAATTGTAGAAATCTATGCATTTTGAGAAAGCTTGACTTAAAGATCACGTTAGGCCACAAAACAATCTCAACAAATTTAGGAAGATTAAAATCACATAAAACATCTTTTCTGACCATAATGGCATAAAACCAGAAATTAATTTTAAAAAGAAAACTGGAAAAAACACAAATATGTGGAGACTGAACAACATGCTACTAAACAATCAATGGGTAAATGAAGAAATCAAAGAGGAAATAAAAAAATAACTTGAGACAAATGAAAATGGAAACACAACTTTCCAAAATCTATGAGACATGACAAAAGCAGTTCTAAGAGGAAAGTTCAAAGTGGTACAGGCCTACCTCAAAAAACAAGAAAAGTCCAAATAAACAATTTAACTTTGCACCTAAAGGAACTACAAAAAGAACAAATAAAGCCCAAAGTTAGTAGAAGGAAGGAAATAATAAAGATAAGAGCGGAAATAAATGAAATAGAAACCAAAAACAAAAACAAAAAAGCCCAACAATAGACCAGATCAATGAATCTAAAAGCCGGTTCTTAAAAAGAAAAACAAAATTGATAAACCTCTGCCCAGACTCATAAAAAGAGAGAGAGCCCAAATAAATAAAATCAGAAATGAAAAGAAGTTATAACTGAAACCACAGAAATACAAAGGATCATGAGACTATTATGAATAATGCATACCAAAAAATTGGAAAACCCTAGAAGGGATAAATTCTTGGAAAATACAACCTTCCAAGACTGAGTCATGAAGAAATAGGAAATTTAAAGAGACTGATTATAAGTAATAAAATTGAATTTGTTTTAATTTTTAAATTCCCCCAAAACAATAGTTCAGACAGCTTCACAGGTAAATTCTACCAAATATTTAAAGAAGAGTTAATACATATCTTTCTCAAATTATTCCAGAAAATTGAAGAGGAAGGGACATTTTGAAACTCATTTTATAAGCACAGCATTATCCTCATACCAAAATCAGACAAACACCACACAGAAAAAAAAATCATAGGCCAAAATTGTTGATAAACAGAGATGCGAAAATTCTCAACAAAATATTAGCTAACCAAATTTAACAATACATTGAAAGGATCATACACCATGATCAAATGGGATTTGTTCCAGGGAAGCAAGAATGGTTCAACATCTGCAAATCAATCAACATGATACATCACATTAACAAAATAAAGGATAAAAATACTATGGTCACCTCAATAGGTGCAGAAAAAGCACTTGACAAAATTCAACATCCACTTATGATAAACTCTCAACAAAGTATACACAGAAGGAATATACCTCGACATAATGCAGGCTACATGTGACAAGCCCACAGCTAACATCATACTTAATAGTAAAAAGCTGAAATCTTTTCCTCTAAGATCAGTAACAGACAAGGGTTTCCATTCTCACCACTTTTATTAAACATAGTACTGGAAGTCCTAGCCACACCAATTAGGCAAGAAAAAGATATAGAAGTCATTCAAATCAGAAAACAAGTAGTAAAACTGTCACTATTTGTAGATGGCATAATATTATATGTAGAAAACGCTAAGGACTTCACCAAAAAACTGTTAGAACTAATAAATGAATTTGATAAAATCACAAGATACAAAATTAACATACAGAAGTAGTTATTTTTCTATACACTTATAATGAGCTATCAGAAAGAAAAATCAAGGCAATAATCCCATTTACAATTGTATCAAAAAGAATAAAATACTTAGGAATAAAGTTAACTAAGATGAAAGACCTGTACTATGAAAACTGTAAGACACTGGTGAAAGAAATTGAGGATGACACAAATAAATGGAAAGATATTCCACACTCATGGACTGAAAGAATTAACATTGTTAAAATGTCCATACTACCCAAAGAAATCTATAGATTCAATGCAATCCTTATCAAAATTTGGGGGGAGGGGTAGGGTGGCTGGGTGATGGACATTGGGATGTGCTACGGTGAGTGCTGTGAATCATGTAAGACTGATGATTGACAGACCAGACCTGTACCCCTGAAGCAAATAATACATTATATGTTAATAAAATAAAAAAATTCCAATGGCATTTTTCACAAAACTAGAACAAAAATCCTAAAATTTGTATGGAAACACAAAAGACCCCAAGTTAGTCAAAACAATCTTGAAAAAGAACAAAGCTGGTATTCTCCCTGATTTCAAACTATATAGAGCTACAGTAATCAAAACTGTATGGTACAGGTATGAAAATAAACATACAGATCAATGGAATAGAATAGAGTGCCCAGATATAAACCCATGTATATATGGCCAATTAATCTATAACAAGAGGCAAAAATGTACAATGGAGAAAGACAATCTTTTCAATAAATAGTATGGGGAAAACTGGACAGCTACATGCTAAAGAATGAAACTGGACCAGTATCTTACACAATATACAAAAATAAATTCAAAGTGGATTAAAGACTTGATGTAAGACTTGAAACCATAAAACTCCAGGAGAAAACATAAGCTCTTTGACATCAGTCTTAGCAATATTTTCTTGGACCAGTCTTCTCAGGCAAGGGCAACAAAAGCTAAAATAAATGAATAGCATTCCATCAACTTAAAAAGTTTTGCACAGAAAAGGAAACCATCAACAAATTGAAAAGGCACACTACTAAATGGGAGAAGATATTTGCAAATTATACATCTAATAAAGGGTTAATGTTCAGAATATATATTAAAAAAACACTTATACAACTCTTATTATGACGGGCACTGAGTAATGTAGAGTTATTGAATCACTATATTGTACACCTGAAACTAACATAACACTGTGTGTTAACCATATTAGAATTAAAATTAAAAATTTAATAAAAAAAAACCACTATGCTGAGAAATCCATGGCTAATTATTGTGACATTTCTCTTCAGCCAAATAACCAAGTGACTAAGAAGAGAATGAACAAGCACGTAGGGGAAAAGATGTCTGATAATTAACAAGCCACTCTGCCATATTAGAATTAAATTTTGGCAACTGATTAAAAATACTATCAATTTGTAAAATCAAACAAAACTAAGGCAAACATATTTGGAATTTCCAAAATTGCCATAAAACAAACAAATAATTCTGACCAAAAAAAAGTATACAACTTAATATCAAAAAAACAACCTGATTATAAAATGGGGCAGCAGATATGAATAGACATTTTTTTCAAAAGAAGACATACGAATCACCAACAGGCACATAAAAAGATGCTCAACATTGCTAATTGTCAGGAAAATGCACATCAAAACCACAATGAGGTATCACCTCACACTTGTTAGGTGGGCTAGCATCAAAAAGACAAAAAGTAACGAGTGCCGGTGAGCATGAGGAAAAAAGGAAACTGACTTGTACTGTTGGTGGGAATGCAAACTGGTGCAGCCACTGTGGAAAACAGTATGAGAGGTTCCTCAGAAAATTAAAAATAGAACTGCCAGCAATTTCACTTCTGTGTATTTACCCCAAAAATCCAAAACCACCAATTTGAAGAGATCTATGCACACCTATGTCCTTTGCAGCATTATTTACAAGATTTATAGTCAAGATTTGGAAGCAACCTAAGTGTGTACCAATAGGTAAATGGAAAAAGAAGATGTGAGATATATATATATATATATATATATACATATATATATATATCTCGTATATCTTACTTAGCCATTAAAATAAATGAAATCTGTCCATTTGCAACAACATGGATGGACCTAGAGGGTATTATGCCAAGTTGAATAAGCCAAACAGAAAAAGACAAATACCATATGATTTTACTTATATATGGAGTCTAAAAAACAAAACAAATGAATAAACAAAACAAAACAGAAGCAGATTCATAGATACAGGTAACAAACTATTGATCACGGAAGGGGTAGTGGTGGGGGGGCAGGCAAAATAAGTGAAGCAGATTAAGAGGTACAAACTTCCAGTTATAAAATAAATAAGTGGTTGGGATATAATGTACAGCATGGAGAACATATTCAGTAACACTGTGGTAACTTTGTATGGTGATACATGGTAGCTAGACTTATTGTGGGGATCACTTTACGATGTATAAAAATATTAAATCACTATGATAGTCACCTGAAATTAATAGGATATTGTACGTCAGTTATACTCTGTGGGGTCCCTGGCTAGCTCAGGGTCATGAGTTCCCCACATTGGTGGAGCCTACTTAATTAAAACAAAAAAATTACACTCCAATTAAAAAAAATTCCTCACAAAACTGAAAGAGGACTTCAACTATCTCCATTTTGAACTCTGTCTGTATTTTCTAATTAAGTTCTTCTTTCCAGTTTATCTCTTAACTCAGGCAAAAGACCCATTGGGTAAAGCATCCCGAGATGGGAACTGAAACCACCCCGTCAAACATTAAGGACTGCCCTGAGCCAGCGAGGTCCTGCGTGACTAACTCCAGGACAATGACTGACCAGAAACTTTACTGCCCACCTGCACGCACCCACTGACCTTTGTACCACGCTTTCCATTACATAAACCTGGAAGCATTTTCAGCACTTTGGAGACAGTCTTTGAGATGCTAGCCCACTGTCTTCCCAGAGTTGGCCTCACTGAAATAAATTCCTTCCTCGTGTCACCGCCACTAGACTCTCTGCCTTTGCATTTTGTCAGCAGTGACTGGCCGACCCTGGTCTGTTCGGGCCCCCCAGAGCCAGGGGCTCTTGCTCCCCTGCACCCTGGTTATAAAACAACAACTAGAACAGAAGCTATGTGAGAGCCTGGCCCCTGTCTGTCCATTTTCCACACTGCTGCATCCCTAAGGCCTGGCACAGTTCTCGGCACAGAGTAGGGGCTCAATAAATACTTAAAAAAAAAAAAAAGGCAGAGAAAGAGACACCAGGGATGGGCAATTAGAGAAAAGGCCATGTGAGGACAGAGAGAGAAGACATCCATCTACAGCCATGAAAATAGGCCTCAGAAGAAACCAACCCCACTGGCACCTTGATCTTGGACTTGCAGCCTCAAAACTGTGAGGAAAATAAGTGTCTGTTGCTTAAACCTCCCAGTCTGTGGTATTTTGCTAGGGCCACTGAACAGATGATACATACCCTCTAGGTCAGTGTTTGGAAATGTGAGTTATGCTCTGGGAAGGGACATCCTGACAAGTGACGCAGCTCACCTCACCTGGGGCTCTGATTTTCCAGGCAGGGTCTGGGTTGGCAGCAGAGAGAACAGGGCTGGGTCCTACGGGGTCTAGACCATACCCCACGGCACCCTCTGCAGCAAAGTACCCTGACAGTGCCATGAGCCATGAGGACTGAGATGACTATAAGGAAAATACAACAAGGCTGAGGACAGTATTATAGGAATCAACTCAGTGATTTGCCATCAAAGCCAGACTTTACAATCTTAAACAGATCTTAATTCACAAAGCAGCATGTCAGACTCTGAAGGAATCTTAAAGATCATCTCATCAAACCCCTTATTTAAAAGCTGGGGCAAAGAGGCTCAGAGAAGTTTAGATTCTCTCACAACCTAGAAGGAACGTGAAAATCGAAGTGGACCCAAGCCGGGACCTGGCTTCCCAGGGTTCTCTCCAAGATATGCTGTCTAGCTAAAACTGATTTGGCAGTCACCACACCACACCACACCACACCACACCACACCACACCACACCACACCACACCACACTGGCTCTGAATACAATTTAAAGTTTCCGGCTTGAAAACAAAGCCAAATATAAATTGCACTCTGTGTAAATTTGGCGGAGTTAGTCATAGCTATGACTCTGTCCCAGTGAGGAAAATTCATGAGAGCTCAGTACTCATTTCACAATATCCTCTGACTGACCCCAAACACCAGAAAACTTGGAGGGAGCCATTTTTTGTGAATTTGTTCCAGGTGGAAACAAGATAGAACAGATCTCTCTCTCTCGCCCTTCTCTCCCCTAATTTCCTCTCCCTTCCCCTGACTCCCCCTCCCCTCCTCCTTCCCTCTGCTCTCCCTCATCTCTATTCTGTCACGTTATCTGGACACCTTAGGTGACAGAATCTCATTGTTTAATATAAGCGACCAGAGTTTCAGTCCAGAGGTGATAAAGCTAAAGAGCCAAAGAGCTACCAGCCCTCAATAAATGTTAATTTTCTTTTTGGCTGTAATATTTGTGCAACATCTCCTTTATAAATAAATTTTTTCCCTCTTATATAGATTTTCCCAGAAAAAAACAAGAAGTCCTTACTGAATCAGCACATCCAATCCTACTATTAAAGGCTTCGACTTCTTTCAGATGTCCTGACAGAATTCTCTCCAGAACGTGATAGGGTGTCAAGAGCTGACTCAGTTGCCTGAAAGTTCCAGAAACGTCACACAAGTGACTTAAACAATAATGAATTATTTTCTCACATAAAAATAACTGCAAAAGGAGAGTAACCCTCTCAACTTCTGAAAAGAGCATTTTGCTAGTGAAATATAAAGGACGTCACCTGCAAAATGAAAGAACTGGCAAGTTGGCAGCAAATGCTCAGAACAAGGTGGAGAGAAAGTCTGAATCCAGAAAGAGAAGGGAATCTCAGCCACTCGGCGCCAAGACCTTTGTTGCATTAAGCACAAGGGGTTTTCAGACTTGTGTTCAGAACTGTCTTGCCTGGGGGGGTCTTGACTGCAGCCCCACCCTCGTTGCCTTGAACAGATTTTCAGGCCTAGTTTCTTTCTGGAATTTCAAGCCAGGTATGGGTTTAAGGTGTCAATGACCAGTAGAGTCCCCAGGCACCTGGCAGAGGCAAATGCAAATCCTCTGTGGAGGAAGCACCTCCTGACCTCCCAGAAGCCCTAGATATTTTTCTAGGGCCATGGCCTCTGCACAAAGATAAATGGCCAATCAGGAAGCAAGGCTCCATGAGAAAAAGCCAGCAAAAACAAGAAAGAGCAGGGATGCCTGGGTGGTTCAGATGGTTAAGCGTCTGCCTTTGGCTCAGGTCATGATCTCTGGGTCCTGGGAAGATCATGATCTCCAGTCCAGGGATGGAGCCCTTCATTGGGCTCCCTGCTCAGCAGAGAGCCTGCTTCTCCCTCTCCCTCTGCTGCTCCCCCCCAACCCCATCTGCTGGTGCTCTCTCTCTCCCTATCTCTGTATCAAATAAATAAATAAAATCTTCCAAAAAAAAAGAGCAGAAATAGACCTACACAAACTTTCAGGAATGTATCAGATACAAGTTGTAAACCAACTATACTGCTGTGTTTACAGAAATAAACAAAGTCCACAGGAAAGGTTGCTCCACTGTTGCACAGTTCAGCAACTCAATAATTCATTCAGGGGTCTAAATACTTCTAATCTTTCTACATTGGCCACCATCCTCAGCCACTTGTTTGTCTTCCACTAGCTCTCCTCATGGTCACAAGATGGCTGCAGCTGCTCCAGGTTTCACAACCACACAACTTCCAGAGGCAAAAAAGAGAGAGTATGTTTCCGCATAGCCTCTTTTAATAGTGAAGCATCCCAGCTGACTGGGAATAATTCATGGGCCAGGATTATATCCCAAGCCCATCTGTGGCTAAAGTGAAGGAAGTGATTGAATGAGATCAATAATGATTCAGTTGCTGGGACTAGGGATGGTGGGCCTCCCCCAGAGCTTTTGTGGAGGAAGATAAGTACATAAACGAAACTCAAGCTCTAACAGCAAGGTTAAAAAAAAAAATGTGCATGTGGTGGGGAGGGGTGGGGACAGAAGGAGGAATCCACTTGCAGCGGCCTTTCTTTTCCCAGGTTTTCAATAGGTGATAACATTTTCTAGCGCTATGACCTTCGACCTCCCTTCATCTGACAGTTGCTCCTAGTTGAGTTTTACCTCTGTTCTCCCCTGCCAAGGAGGCTATTTCAGCTTATGTGGGATTAGCCTGTGGCTTTGGTTAACTCTTGTGCTGATTATTAATAGTTAATATGAGGGGTGCCTGGCTGGCTTAGTCAGCGGAGCGTGTGACTCTTAATCTCAGGGTCGTGAATTCGAGCCCCATGTTGGGTGTAGAGATTACTTTAAAAAAATTGTGGAACATTTAATATGATAGTCTACTAGCTCTGTTTTCCAGATTCTATTTTATGTCTTGTGAGGAATGACACTTTGCATAATCCAAGGCACAGAATTTGCTGACAAGTTTCAATTCTATATGAATCAATAATAAGACTGAATTTGGGCTACTGAACGGTTAAAATACATACCTGAAAGCTCAAGAAGAATTAAAACTCAATGTGTGGAAGTTGAAGGAAGGGGATGGGTACTGGTGGCCTTCCTGGGGCTGCCAGAATAATACAGAGACAGACATCTCAGAATAATACAGAGACTGACAATAATATAGTGGGGCCTATAATATAGGCCCCAGCTTGGCCCAGGAGAACGGTGGTGGAATTCCATGTAGAATGTCACTTCTCAGAGATCAGGAGGATTCTACATCCCCAGGGTCCACACCCAGGCTTATCCACTGAGCTGTCCCTGGCAATAACCCCATACGTCCTGGCTTCCTGGTATGTACCTGTTGTCTTCCATGTTTGGAAGAGAAAATATATGGTCACCTTCCCCAGAGTCATGAAATTGTCTGTATCCTGTAACTCTGCTCATTCTATTCCTGATCCACCCCTCCACTATTGAATCACCCCACACCCTTCCTGCCTGTGATGGGCACCTCCCCCGGGAAGCCAGGGTATGGACTTTAGACAGCCTCCAGGATCCTGGTCCCAAACTCAAGGCTATGCTTACTTTTCTGGGCCCTGCTAATGTGTTGTCACTTCTACTTTTATTATCATTGCTTCCTCCTATAGACTCCTTTTATTACTACAGATAAATTTTGCCTTGGAATTCAATATTCTTGCCTACACAGCCCCCCAACTCCTCTCCCTGTACTTTTATCTGATATACATTATTAATACTATATATCAGATTTGCCAAACAGAAAAGTTCAGTTCCCCAATTAATAACTGTTTGCCATGGATTTTGACTTTGAGGGAAAATTAAATTTGAATACTTCTAATAACCCATGTAACTCCAAAACGTTATGGCATTAAATGCCTAAAAGAATACAAGGAAATATGATAGTTAGGGACTGAATTGTGTTCCTCCCAAATTTATACACTAAAGCCCTAACCCCAAATGTGACTATAGGGGGATAGGGCCTTTAAGGGGTAATTAAGGTTAAGCGAGGTCATGAGGATGGCCATGAGGCCCTAATCCAGTATGACTGGTGTCCTTGTAAGAAGAGGAAGAGACACTAGCGACGCTGCCATTCGGAGGAAAGACCACGTGAGGACACAATGAGGAGATGGTATCTACAAGCCACGGAGAAGGGTCTCAGCAGAAACCAAACCCACTGGCACCTTGATCTTGGACTTGCAGCATTCAGAACTATGGGAAAATAGATGTCTGCCATGTAAGCCTCCTAGTCTGTAGTATTTTGTTATGGCAGCCTGAGCAGACTAATATACACACAGAACAAGTTTAAGATCCACTTCTTTCTCACTAATAGCTTACTATCCACTCATGGTTCTCAGACACAGGAAAAAAAAAAAAAGGTAGCCAGGAAATACTTTGGGCCTTTTGTAGTTTACTTGGTGCATGACTCACTTTCTTTAACATCGTTAGTCCCTACCTTGGACTGATCTATGCAAAACTGTTGTATGTCAATTTTGTGTCTTTGCATTCTGTTGCTGTTGGTCAACCAAGAGCCTTGGGATTACATGGACAGCTCCCAATATGCTAACCTAGGATTCCCCTTTAATTTCCTGTCCACACGAAATCACCCAAGCCCCATAAACCCTGCTCTGTGGGGGCTGCCGGGAGTCCTGCCCAGGCCCCCTGCAGGCCTGAAGCCCTTGTTTCCCAGCTGCTGGCATGTTGGCGTTTCAGTCTCTCTGCTGCAGAATATCGGCAGTCTCACACAAAGTACTCCTCACGCCAGGGGAAACCTCTGCTCCCTTCTCCTTCTGCTCCTACAGCCTCCATGTCTCCCCTGAAACAGGCTAAGGATACATCCACACAGGGCCTTGTCTTAGCCGGTCCCTTCGTGGGAATGTTCTCCAGCTACCTACATGGCAAACTTCCTCCCTTCCTCCAAGTCTCTGCTCCTGTCTCTCTTCTGTGTCCATTCACCTGCACAATGCCACAATCTGCCCCACCCCACTTTATCCCAGTGCACCCAGCTCTCCTTCCTGCCCTATTGATTCCCCCCAAAACACCCACTTCTAACCTACTGTATAGCTTTCATGTTTGCTATCTCCCTCTACTAGCAAGGCAAGAGTCTGTTTTGTTCATAGATGTATTCCAAGCACACAGTGGGCACACAAGAAACCTTTGTTGAATTTCTGTGACAAATTTTTCATCAGCTTAAGTAGGGATATGACTTCACTCTTCATAGGATCTAACTCCCTAACATCAGAAAAAGCCATGAAGAAGAATACGTTGTCTTCTTTACACATTGGAGAACTTATGCTGCCTCAGAAAATTCCGAGTCTCAAGGTCAAGTGTCATAAAAACAGAGCCATAAGCCCTAGCATATTTGGCAACTATGATAAGTCATTTTTTCATACTCCCTTAACTATAAACAACAAAATTATTTTCAGTAATACCAAAACTAATTTTATGTTTGTACTTTATTTATATTTGTCTGCTTGATTCTTTCTTTAGTTTTAAAACAACTAACAACAACAAAAGAGAATAAATTTTCATTTAATGATAGAATTCAAACTCTGTGAATATATCACGTGGGAACCAAACAAAAACATTAAGTCCAGCCCACACTCAGGAGAGGGAAAGTGGGCTCCACATATCGAAGGGAGGAATATTGAAGAATTTGTGGACATATCTTTGCCACATATGGAAATCACACACAGATTCTGGAGCGAGAAGTATTTTATCACTAATGTTGTTTCAAATTGCTGGTTGCCTTTTGATATCCAAGTGGATAACAAAAGGCAACCATCTTTTACTCATTTTTATTATGTCTTCACATCCTTCACAATGTACTCCTCACCTATACTCAGGCAGAAGACACCCCCTTCACTGCTTTTGGTAAACCATGGGACAGAAGGAAAACATGGACGTAGAAGATGTAGGATGTAATGGGTTGAACTGTGTCCTGCAAAAAGGCATACTGAAATCCTAATACCCAGTACCTCAGAATGTAACCTTATTTTGGAATAGAGTCATTGCAGGAGTAATTAGTTAAGATTAGGTCATGTTGGAGTAGGTGGCTCCCGAACCCAATATGGCTGGTGTCCGTATAAGAAGAGGCGACACAGAAACACAGACACACAGGGAGAACACGTCTTGATGTTCTTGCGTGATGCACCTGGAGGCCAAGTGATGCCAAGAATTGCTGGTAAACACCACAGGCTAAAAGAAAGGCATTCTCCAAAAGAAACCAACCCTGCCAACACCTTGATTTCAGATTTCTAGCCTCAAGAATTGTGAGGTTAAGTAACTTTCTGTTATTGTAAGTCATCCAGTTTGTAGTCCTTTGTTATGACAGCCCTTGCTTTGTTACGACACATAACTCCAGGAAAATCTTCAGGGCGGCCATTTTGTCACTTGAGCTACTCAGCCTGTGAACACCATTCCTATGAAACTGAAGAGAAGCTATTCCCTTTTCCCACCACCACCAACTATATCACGGACACCTCACCCAAGTGTGGCAAGTCAGATTCCCCCGCTGAGACTCTGAATCTTGAAAGAGGGAGTAAGTCACCAATTCGTGATTGTCAGGCAGTGGCTGTGGCAGTAGAGAAACACTGCAGCCTATGTGCCAAGACAGCCGCACCAACCTCAGTTCTCAGCGGATCATTCCTGTGCCACGTTCTTGGCTCGGTCTTTTCCATGACTGGTAGAACAGTCAAGAAAACAGAGGATTATGATACAGAGTGGTAAGTGCTATGATAAACAGAAAACATACCTACCTGGTATGTTGGGAGAGGAAAGAGGGCTTCCTTGTGGCCACTGATTCCTGAACTGGATCTTGAAGGATAAATTAGATGCCTTGGGAAGGCAGAAAAGGGACGAGGAGAAACATTCCATTAGGTGGAGGGAACTTAGCAGATCAGAATATTAAATTACTTCAGTGTGTCTGTACATGAAACTCTAGGTATGGAGTGGTAAAAGTTGAAGCTATATTTGGACTTTATCCCAACAGCAACCCATAACCACTAAAGTAGAGAGAAAGCAGCTAGCTTTATATTTGAGATTGAGTTTTTCTGGCAACAGGGCCAAGAATTAATCGGAATGGAGCAGGACTGAAAGGTAAGAAGACCAGATGTGAAAGTGTAAGTCGTCTGGGAAATTTCAAAAAGGCCAGGATGGGGAGGGTAGCAGATGGCAAAGATGGGAAGGATACGACAGACTGGAGATGAACGGATGTACTCTGAACTCTCCGCTTGCAGTAAGAGAGGCTCCTCTAGAAGGACACAGGCCACTTGTCTTGCTCATCACTGCCCAACGCAGTGTCTGAAACACAGAGGCAATCAGTACATTTTGATCCATCTTCAAGTGCAGTGGTTCTTTTCTTGGCCATGTTCAACCTATTGTGGAGCCCATCAAAGGCACTCTTCATTTCTGTGACAGTGTTTTTGATTTCTAGCATTTCCTTTCAGTGCTTTCTTAGAGTTTCCATCTTGCTGCTTACCTGACTCAACTGTTCTTACAAGTTGTCTATTTTCCCAAAATAGCTCTTAAAATATTTATCATAAGTATTTTAAATTGCCGGCCCAATAATTCCAAAATCTCCCCCATACTTGCATCTGGTTCTGATGTGCTTCAGATTGTGTTTTTGCTTGCCTATTAGCATGCTCTGCAATTCTTTTGCCGAAAGACGTAAGTGACATGTCAGGTAATAGGAACTGATGTCGACAGGCCTTTGGTAAGAGCTTTTCTGTTAATCTAGCTAGGGTTTTAGGCTGTCTTTAATCTCTCTTATAGTTGCAGGTGCCAGAGGCTTCAAAGTAAATAGGGTCTGTGCCTTATACCTCTTTCAGTTACAATCCATTTCTGTTTCACCAGAGCTGTGCTGGTGCTGGTCAAGTATGGGCAAGGGGCAATGTTCTTATGTAATCTTACAGTTAAATATCAGTCTTTTAGTGGACCTGTGTTCCTCGGCTGTGACCATCACAGTATTTATTAACTTGTTTTTCCTTCCCTCAGGTGAGACAGGAAGGGTAGAGGGGGCTGGAGGCAGGAAAATACCCTTCCCCAGGTAGGACAGTCCTCTTATAAAGTAGGCCTTTGTTATAAGAATGTTCTAGAAATATTTTTTAAATTTTATTTATATATTTGAGAGAGAGAGAGAGAGAGCACGAGTGGAGGGAGGGGCACAGGGAGAGGGAGAGAGAGAAGCAGACTCCTTGTTGAGTGTGGAACTGTTGCTGGGCTCTGATCCCAGGAGCCAGAGATCATAACCTGAGTTGAAATTAGGCACTTAACTGACTGAGCCACCCGGGTGTCCCTAGGCATATTTTTAAATGGTAAATATTTCCGTTCTTCTGCCAGAGCCACATGGAGATCATTCTTGGCTCTTCATCCTGAAAACCTGGTGAGGTTTTTGGAGATAAAATTTCTTACTCTCAGGCTAGTCCATACTGGGCCTCCAGGAATTTATCAAAACAGTCAACTAAGTGTTCCCACCAGCTTATGGCTCTAGTGTCTTCCTTACAGATAAGATCTTGGTTGCAACTCTGGATTGGCCTTTCTCTCCAGACTGTGGGATGTCCCTTTCACCTTTGACCTCTGTCTCTGCTGGATTCAAGAGAAGATATTTTCAGCTTGTTCAGCTGTTTTCGGTCTAAGGATGGGAGTGATGACTTGCAAGCTCTTTACACACTGGAGCTGAAACCAGAACTCCCTCAGTACATTTCTCTTGAATGAATAAAGCACAGTAAAAGGTCTGACTGAACATTTGTGGAGGGAATGTATTAGAAAGAGGAATCAAGGATGAAGTCAGGGTCTGGCTGGGGTGAGAAGTGGAACACTAGATAGGGAATATAGTGGGGTAGCAAATATTTGCAGAAGGGAAATTAAAAAGAAAACAAAAACAAAAACAAAAACAAAACCCTTAACAGAGAGTTCTACAGAGTGCCTGGATGGCTCAGTCGGTTAAGCATCTGCCTTTGGCTCAGGTTATGATCCCAAAGTCCCCCGACCCATGTTGGGCTTCTTGCTCAGTGGGAAGTCTGCTCCTCCCTCTCCCTCTGCTCCTCCTCCCCCCCACCCCCACTCATGCTCTCTCCCTCCCTCCCTCTCTCTAATAAATAAATAAGAGCTTTTAAAAAACAGCAACAGAGAGTTCTGCTTAGTTATGGTCTGCATACTTGCAAATTTTGCTCTGATTACCTGAAGGCTTTCCGCGCCTTACAAATCTATTATCAAAGTTATGGGGGGAAGAAATAAAGTAAACCATAATCCAGGGGTTCAGGATTGGTGTCAATGCCGACAAGACAAGTTATATCTCCTTTTGCTTGAAGATTCCCATGGGCGCGGCCCCCCATCGGTGTCAGCCAAGGTGGTGTGACTGCCCTGTTTTCGTAACCTCCGGAGTGCAGCGGCCTGGAGGCCACAGTGGTAAGACCTGAGGGACCTGGGAGCAGCCTCAGAGTGGAAAGATAAGACGGTACACTTTAACTCCTGGGGCACAGGCATGGGCGGGAGCCTCTCCTGATGACAGCTCCTTCTTAAACTTCTCGACTGCCTTCCTAATGCCTCCTTAAAAACTCCATTCGTTATCTGTTTAAAAAAATAATGGAGGAAGGGTCTTCGGCAGCATGGGAGGAATTCCCAGGAGGATCCTTTCCACCTCTCTGTGAGCACAGCACTGTCAAACAGCAAATACAGTTGGGAAGAAGAACACAGTTACTCACTTTGGCTTCTGTTGTCTTACGGGTAGAGCTAAAAGTGTGGACTAGACGGTTTCATATTCTTTGAGTCTCCACTGTTGTGTGCTTCTGGTTTTCAAGGGGTTGACCCAGGAAACCCCGAATTTCACCCTGGCTCCTCCATTCATTTCACAATAGTTATTTCTCATTCTCAAGGAACTTTGATGAAGAAAGAACTCTTGATTGTCTGTGAGGAGGTGGCTTCCATCCTGTCTTATCTTGGGCCACCTGAGACAGACCCAGGATGGCAGTTTGTCACGTGGTTGCTGATTGAACTGGGAAGTTTCAGCACTGCTTGGAAAAGAATCAATTTTTGAGAAGTCCTGAAGGGTTTTTTCCCCTAAACCTTTGTAACAAATGTAGATGATTTTTGCATTTTTAAAAAATCATTTCCCTCTCTCATTTCTTTTTCAGTAAACTCTTAAAAAATAAAATAAACTCTTTCTGATTACAAATGAATACGTGCTCATTGTTGAAAATAGAGAATACAGAAAATTATACCATCTGTGGTATTCAATACACAATAAAAATTGTTAGTAATCCTATCATTCAGAGATAATTGTTATTAACGCTTGGTATATTATGTTATGGGCTTTTTCTCTACATTCACATGTATACTTACATTTTTTTAAAGAAAATTGCAATATACTCCTTTTAATTTCCTTCTTGTCTCAATGCCATAGTGTGAAAAATTTTCCATGTAATTAAATATATATATATAGTGTAATAGCCTTTCTAAATGCACCATTATATATATGCACTATTCCTCTATTATTTTATTCATACAACATAGTTATAGTTCTATAGTGTTATATATTTAGAACTTTTCAAATTATAAACAACCTTGTAAAAATCCAAGTAGCTAAATTTCTCTATCAATTCATTACTATTTAATGAATAGAACTTGCTGAACAGACAATGTGGATCTAAAACATTAATGATTTTAGTGGATATTGTTACATCGTTTTTCTGAAAAAAACCTTTACCCATTGACTTTTCACCAACAGTGTACAACAGTGTGTTCATTTTGACTCAGATTGGTCAAATGCATTTTATCTTAAAAATAAAACCTTTGCCTATTTTGAATATGGAAGATGACATTTTAATTGTTATCCTAAGATGAGTTTATTTGATTACTGGTAGGAATGAACACTTTTCCCCCTCCTTTTCTGGTAAAGAATAACATTTCAGATAGAATTACAATAGTTTTGAAGTTACACACTTTAGACTGGTTTTATGACTGGTTTTTTTCATTTCCATCATTATTACATAATATGTTTAAATACTGTTTGTAACCGGTTTGCTGAATACTCTGGTACGTATTTCTTTTAGGTGATTCAGCAAGAAAGCATGTAGTCATAAACTCAGTCCCTTAGAAGAGTAAGTATATCAGATAATTACTCTCTGTGGTTCACAAGGGCAGATTTTGTGTACAATTCCACAACTTGGGAGCACTGAACAAAATCATCTCATTTCATTCATTTAACAAAGATTTACTGAGTTTCCACCACTGCTGTAGAGTGGACAGTCTTGCATGAGTCCATCATGGCTCTGTGCTCAGAATTCTAGTGCAAGGAATAGATGACCAAAAAAGGGAAACATACAAATAAATAAAATAATATAGAATGTGAAGTCTTAAACAAGAATCTGTTGAGCTAGAGCACAGCAGAAGAGAACACACTTTGCTAGTTTGGCAGGATGCTCAGAGAGGACTTCTCTAGGGTGACATTCAAGTTAAGGAATAAAGGAGACATGTGATAACCCCTATGGTAGGAAGGAGTTCAGGGGCACCGAGATGGATAGTGGCCAGATCATTCAGGGCCTTTCAGGGTATAGCAAGGAGGTTGAGCTTTGTTCAGAATTCAGTGGGGAAGCCACTGAAGGGTTTCGTGCAAGAGAATGACGTGATCCTACAGTTATGTAAAGATGATCATGCCTTGTTGCTGTGTGTAGAATGAAGAGTTTACGTGGAGTGCCCAAGTAAGAATCTGTTGCAGCAATGCAGATGAGAGACTATGGTGGTCTGCGGGAAGGAGCTGGACACAGGAAGAGGAGGAATAATCCTAGAAACGTGGAATCACACATGCATGAATTTAACTGACTCTGCTGACTCCAAATCCTTCCCATATCCAACCCCATTAAAAATGGGACTGACTCCTCTTAAGAGAGGAAGATGGCAGTTGCTCTGCAGGGGTCCCAGAAGGAAACGCCAGCTTGAAGCAGTTGCCAGGTTCTTCCCCGTAATTTCTCACACATGGTACGATGTGTGTCTTATTAAACAAGATTTAGATTCAAATACAAACATCACTGAATACCCACCAAGTGTCAGACCATGTTCTAGAAGCTTTCACATATATCCTATTTCACCTGCTGTGGTTGAAAATAAAGCCATATTTAAGTCACTACATAAAAAAAGCAAATTTGATTTATGAGAAGCCCATTCATCGTTCTCTGAGCTCTCCCTTCCTTGGAAAGTAAGACCTCTTACGTGCATACTTTGTCCAAATGAGTCAGTCTTTTTTATTTCTGTTATGCAGAAAAAAAAATTGAGAAGCCTGATCTGACTGCCTAAGTTTCTCACTTCTGCTTTTGTGAAGCTGGTACAAAAAATAGTACATACAGCTCCCATATCTAAGGGCTGGAGGTCTAACCACTGCACAGACCCAATTACAACTCTAGTGACAAATATTTTCATGTACAGATAATCAACCATTTTTCTTAAGGAACCCCAAGGTCCAAGATGGTGGGTCAGAACCCACCATATGTAATACCATTACTTTGTTCCAAATTGATCTTCCCCTAAGACCAGACAGGCCCTGGCATTGGGCTGGCTTACCAGCCCAGCTCTTTCCCTCTACCTCTACTACCACCACCACCACCACCACCACCACCACCACCACCACCACCACCATTATGGTGGATTTCTTCTTGACAGCCATTATCATCCATTTCTGACACTTAGCTTATTTAGAACCATCCCAGCACATCAGAAGGGTTACCATAACTTGAAACCCCAAAGGAAAAGAGCCAAGATTTCTGATTTACTAGGGAAATCCTTAGTCCCTTTGTAATATTTACAAGAAAAGAATATCTGTTTTGGAAATTTAAATCTATGCAGTGGTTTTTTAAAATACCAGGTGGAAACTCTGGGTGTCAAGTTCAAGACTAGCAGATGAGCTTGAGATTTGGGGTGATGGTTGTCTTGGAAGAGTCACAAATGAAGTGATTGACTGTGGAGAAGATCTGAGGAACTGGAGGTATAGCACAGTTTGAGAAGCAAAGGAGCCCCTAGGGTAGTAGAAAGATACAAATGTGTTGTGGACCCCAATGGGAGAAAAGATTTCAAGAAGGAATTTGTTCAACAGAGACCAAGGTAACAGAGGTCAAGAAGCCAAGGACTGAAGTCAGGTTATGAATTTCTTGGATATATAAAACTTATTCAGAACTGTTTTGGCATATTATTGATCAAGGTCATATGATCGGATTACATTCTCTTTCAACAATTTGTGCTTGGAGTTGTATAATTAGACTTTTATCAGCACAGTACTGAAAATCACTTGCTAAGTAGTAATCAGTATAATGAAGGTCATTTCATCACATCTTACTCTGCTGATTTTACCAGAAGTGAAAAAGCCACTTTCCTCTTGAAATCCACAAAATCTAGTAACTACTATATTCTGTTTTGGCTTTGCCACTTGACTATGGCACCACCCTGTACAGCATGGGTTCTTCTGAGTTTGGTATATCTATTCATGTGTCAGTTAATGACCCAATTCTCTCACACTTTTTCCCAGAATAGTATGAAAACATTTTGAACAACATGATAGGACATGGTCTGGTCTCTACTTAGCTTGGGCATATCGTTTATATATTTAGTCCACTTCTTTTCTCTTTAGTTTGACATGATTAAAGTACTTTCTAGGTTCACTGAAATGAACACAAAAAAATTCAAAATCCCTCTGGCGACCTGGTGACTCATGTTTCAGAAACATGGCCAGGTAGATTACACCCAATCGATGAACACTCCTCCTTTCGTGCTTAGCCTTTGTGATTTCTGTCTTTAAGGGAAGAAGGCTTGAGTGGGAACCTATCAGGGGCAACAACAGAGGTAGGTAGATGACAGTTACTGGTCTGGGATGATATCTCTCCATGTGTAAGAGCAGGGACAGCAAAGCATGGAAGTACATTGGCCACTAACTGTTCCTGCCCATAAGACAGAGCATCTCTTAAATGCCTTTTCTCTTCTCTTGATTTTCATGAGAAATCACGGCCTTGGGGACAAGGATGGCATTAGAGCTATGTGCTGATATTACTTCCTCTTTCTGAGTACATGATAGGATTTCACTTTTTCACATGGCCCTGTGGCTTGTTTGGGCCAATGAAGTGTGAGCAGAAGTGGTAGGTATCATTTCTAGGGGGAAATCCTTAAAAGCTGGTATCAGATTCACCATATTCTGTTTCCTCTGCCTTGATGCCAGTGATGATATTAAGATGATGGCTCCACCAATCTTTGTCCAGGAGTAAAAATGATAGGCAGTAAAGTTTTCCAGCGACCCAAGATGGGCAGGAAGATCGAGAGATAAACCTTTGCTGTTTTAAGATACTGAGATTTGGGGCATAACTTTGACCTGCTTGATTTTACAGGCCAGTCACCTGAAGTGGTCATTTTCCTCCTATCTCAACAAGAGGATCTAAGCGGGCTAAAACCATTAGGAAGTAGGTATGGCTAACACAAAAATAGATATTATTTTAGTGGGAGAATGAATATGCAGTGCTTTACAATTCTCAAAAGCATTTTTGCTTAGGTTATTTCATTTCTTCTCCCTTGTGATGATGGGAAGTCATCAGATCTCTGCCTCTCCCTTCCTGACCAACACTCCTTGGTCAGTCAGCTGCTCTCACTGCCCATCCAACTTCTAACATGCCCCTAATTTAGCACTTAGTACAGTGTACTGCAATTTTAAAATATGATCTGTCATCCTAGGAAACTGTGTCCCCTTCATTTTTGTATACCTGCTTTCCAACCAACATCCATGCCCCCCTGTTTCATACTCATGACAAGTGCTTTATAAATGCTCACTTGAAGAAGCTGAAAAGTGGCAAGTCCAAAGTTACAAGTAGCAATCAGGGTTCAAATCTAAGATTTCCGACTCAACATCCTAGTAGTGACTTAACTATCATTTACTGAACACCGAAGGAAGAGAAAGCAGCTCTGATCTTGATGTTGCTATGAGCTTGTTGGGACCACATTCTGTAGACTAAAAATGGTTTCACATAATAACATTAAGCCATTCTATGACCGTGGTCAAGACAAAAACAGGACCATTTCACAATCTTGTCTGAACACAGACAGATCAGGAACATTGTTTAAACCACAAAAGTGACCAAAAATGTCTACTACAAGCTGCTGCTTCATCGGTTAGGACTTTAACCTCCATTTAGCCGTCACTGCTTCTTACTAAGAATTAAAGATACCCAATCATAGAATCACCCCCACTTCTTGACAGCATCCAATACAGTGCCAGGCCTTGCTTTCTTGAACACTTCCCACAATCGCATAAGCCCAAAGCCCATAACAAATTCTAACACCGCTCTTGATATACCCCATTGTTCCCCATTTATGCATGCCTCCTCCTCACCAGAACTAATAAATCGAACTTCAGGTGTGTTCCTGGTGGGCTTGTTGGAAGACATGTACAGTCCCTCCTTTGCTCCAGGGCTATGCTGTATACACACGTGTTGAGGGTTTCATGAGAAACCCTCATTAGGTGTGGGATTGTGACGTCCACTTGATAAAGAAATGGAGGTTCATAGAGATGAAATAGTTTGCGCCAGGTCACACCACCAGGAAGAGCAGGAGACCATATTTCAGACCCTATGCCAGGAGCACTCTCTTTCCCGCACCTTCCACGGGAGCAGCCTATCCTGTCCCCATCTTTTGTGTTTCTTCGGGCACTTGCCCTGCGACCCGGATGCTACGGGGAGGAGAATCCCAAGTATGTTACTTTTGCAACTGATCTCCTGTGTGCTTCTGTGAAGAACGATATCCGGGCGCAGAAATGTTTTCCGACACTGCAGAGTCCTGGAGCGAGCTCACAGAGCAGCCCAGCCGCCGGCAGCCGGCAGCCGGGGGACCCGGGATCAGCCCGGGCCTCGGAGGGCGGGCTCACGAGAGTGACGGCGAGCGGACCAATCCCCGCGAGGGCGCCAGCCACGGGGCCCAATGGCAGGAGAGCCTGGCGGGACGGTGACAGCAACCCCGGCGGCAACACCCGCACCGCAGCGGCCTGCCTTCTCCGCGGGCGGGGGTACTCGGCAGGCGGGGGCAAGTCTCTGCGGAGCACGGGCCGGGCCGTGGACCCACAGACCCGCCCACCGACCCCCGGACAGACTGCCGACCGCGCAGAGGGCGGACGCCGGGTGCGCCGGCGCCTCCCGCAGCTCCCTGGGACCCAGTCCGCGGGGCCACCGAGGAGCCGAGCGAGGGCTGAGCAGGCTGAGCAGACAACTGTCGCCGTCGTCACTCTGAACGCGGGAGTGCGCTTTCAGTGGTTTGCTTTAGAATGAGAGCTTGAGTTTCCCCGACAGGTGCATTTGGTCGAATTCAACGGAAATTCCCCTCCGGGTCCTGGCGCGGCGGGGCCGACCAGCCCCCGCACCCCCAATCAGAAGGCGGTCAGTGTCCCGGCGCGTCCCGGGCCGCCCCGGCCTCGGGAGCATTTGCTGCTGGGCAGGTGCCCAGGGAGCGCAGGGCACCCTCCAAAGAGAAGACAGCCCCCAGAGATTCCGGGCCCCGAAAATGATCGGACCCACGCCTAGCCTGGCAGGAAGACTGTAACCGTGGGGTGAGTTTAAACGAGAAAAAAATCCCTTTCCTATTGGGAGGTGCTTCTTAAAGGCCCCCTTCCTGTCCTGTTAAGGAGCGGCGAAATAACAATAACAAACAGCTACGCAGCTGTCGCGTTCTCAGAGGAACCTTACTGTTTCCATTATGAAAACCAGTTGGCCCTGTACAATGTGGGGACTGTAGCGGGATTATTCCAAACGAAAATGGGTGACAACTTATGAAAACTATTTTAAGACGGCATGAGTGCTGAAAGGTCATAACTCTTAAAAATTGGAAGTACGACAGTCTGAAGTTTACTGCTACCCTATTCCAGAGTAAAAATTAATCTCTTAGGAAGTGCTTACTGCTTTCTGTTCCCTCGTTTGCCTGTTTACTCCACAAAATTCCTCTAACTTCCCTGTTCTTTTTCATAGAACTCAGCTACCTACCCAGGCAATATGAAGATTTTTTTTGTAGAACCTGCCATTTGCCTCAGTGCATTTGCTATGACTTTGACCTCTCCACTGACAACACAGTATGTGTATAGGAGAATATGGGAAGAAACGAGCAACTACAGTTTTGTATCTGATAGCAATACTTCTGACTGTGGAAAAAACAAAAGCAGCCCCATTTTTGCATTCCAGGAGGTAAGAAATTAAACTATCCCTAAAGTGTAATAAAAGGGGAATGTGTAATGGGGTTCCAATGAAACAGGGCATTGCAGTCATCCTACGCTGATCTCTCAAGGGTCACCTTAAAACTCTTAAATCCGAAGAGCCTTTCTTCAGTTCTCCTGTTTGAAGTTTCTTGACACCTTTAATCTGCTCCTTCTAAGCAAAACCCCCTTCTTCTGTGACACTGGCTGTTCTCTTTTCTGTGAAAATTTCAGCCTAATCTCATTTCCCCAGTGGCTGTCCCCTTCCTCCTCCTCCCCCTGCCCCCAAAAGCCTGAAGGTTGGACCAAGGCCAGCTGGAAGGAGTACTGGGTGGCCTCAGTGGGGTCAAACAGGGTGCTTCTGCCTTTCCTCTTCTACTGCAGGTACATGACCCAGTTTTCAGAGACACCCCCCCCCCCAGAACGTAGCCTATCACTGAACACTATGGGCCCTGGGGCCAGTGTCCGTCATGGGCTGGTGGGGGGGCAGCATGCGTCATTCCTCATTTACTGTTATCAGACCAGCTTTGACTCTCAAAAGCTGAGGCGCAGCTGTGTGAGGTTATCTGTGGAGGAGAGCACTCACTTTGGTGCTAAGGGCACTGAAAGTGTTTAGCTGGACATTACAGAGCCTTTCCTTCTGCCTCTCCAGCCTCCTCCCCCAATGTTTTATTTAAAACAGGAGGTATATCTCCGTTCTCCTGCTCCCTCAGACAGTTTTTATCCAAGTCTGCCAATAGCCAGATGCAAAGGCGATGCATTCAGATTTGGAATTTTTTCCTCGAGAAAGCCTTAAAAACAGACCACACTTAACAAACGTTGAACTATTTCCCCTAGAGGATATTTAGTGATGGCAAAAGAGTGGGGCTGCCTTCCCAAATCAAAGGACAAGAAGACTTTAAGGGAATTCAGATCACCTGCCAGCTGGCTCTAAGATTTTCTCAGTAGAAGATAATACAGGTGTGACTGGAAGATGATTCTGAGGCCCAGAAGAAATGGCACAGGGCCCAGAAGGAAGGCGCTAACGTTTCCAGAGGTGTTCCCTGAGGTGTCAGGTATAACCTCACTGGGCTGAGGCCTGGCTGTTTGGCACAACTTCTGCTGTTCCTCATTTTCTCCTTTCCATGGGAGAAATTTTCTTAGAACTGATAATTACTGGGAAGCCATGCAGACATCAAGGTTCTGGCCTAAAGTGAGGTGATAGAAATAGAAGGGCCAAGGGTCTCACCTCGTGGTTTTGTCTCCTGACTTCAAGAATGTTTCCTTTTATAGATATATGTCATTCCCAAGGAGTGAAAAGGTTCAAAAGGCTCATCAGTTTCTATATTGGATTCTGTGCTTTCCTTCACCAGATGCACAGGAGCAATGGGAAAGACAGTGGGGAAGAGGACCTGAATGTCTGGAAAAATCTGCTGCCCTTGCCCTCCTAGAGTAAAGGGAAATAGGCTGTGGTTCAGTCACCTTGGTGGCCTCTGTGACTGTGCAGGTGATGACTCTTGGGCCCCTCTGGCCTTATCTAGTTGCTGAGAGCCCCCCACTGCCCAGAGCGGTGGTCTCATTTGCTGGATGTTTAAGTCGATTTTTGTTTCATTAATTGTTTTTAATTAGGTTAATATTCTAGAGAACATACTGCCCTAGATCCCTTCCCTTAAAGTCAGTGCTCTAGAGCTACAAGTGCTTTTTCTCAGACTGGGGAGCTAGAAAGCACCACTGTCTCCACGAATAACCGAGACAGGTCAGGTGGGCCACTCACCGGTAGCTCTTCAGGAAGGAAGAACACTTTTGCTTCCTAGGAGGCACCACCATCACCTTCAGCACTTCCCTCTGGCCCCTCTTCTGGACACTGTTCCTGCTCAGTATAAGAATATTCTCTTACCTGGGGCGCCTGGGTGGCTCAGTTGGTTAAGCATCTGCTTTGGGCTCAGGTCATGATCTCAGGGTCCTGGGATGAAGCCCCACATCGGGTCCCTGGCTCAGCTGGGAGCCTGCTTCTCCCTCTCCCTCTGCCCCCCCACTTGTGTTTTCTCTCTCTCAAATAAGTAAATAAAATCTTTTAAAAAATATTCTTTTACCTTTAAATCCAAGGACGAATGCTCCCTGTTTTATGAGCATTCTTCTCAATTCCCAGCTCTGCTTGGTGGGTGCTGACCACTTGCTGACTAAAAGAAGTTTAGGAGTTTGAGAACTGTTCTTATAACCCTAAAAACATAGCACAGGGTTGGTCCCTTATAAAATAAATAAGTGATTTTTTTTTCAGTTCAGGTTTTTCTTTGCCACTCTCCCAAAAGACCAATTACTTATAAGAAGAGTGCATAACACAATAATGTATTGAACTTCTCACTGTTATGTCAAATTTATTTATCCTTCTATAAAACGAATACACACACGGACACATGTATTGGAATGCAAGATGATAATATGCATTTCAGGGTTCAGATATAAGAATAAACTGAGGGCGCCTGGGTGGCTCAGTGGGTTAAAGCCTCTGCTTTCGGCTCAGGTCATGATCTCAGGGTCCTGGGATCGAGGCCCGCATCGGGCTCCCTGCTCAGCGGGAAGCCTGCTTCCCCCTCTCTCTCTCTGCCTGCCTCTCTGCCTCCTTGTGATCTCTCTCCCTCTGTGAAATAAATAAATAAATAAATAAATCTTTTAAAAAAAAAAAAAGAATAAACTGAGCTATTTCACTTATACTTAATATTTTGAAAGTCTGTATGACTAGAAGTTTTATTTTTAATCCACTGGAATTGATATATATATATATCCATATAAATAAATACTGATCTAAACTATTTTTCATATCTTTGAGTTTTCTGAGTCTTGTGACTATAAGGTACACCCTCATACTTCTCTTGGGTAAGATTAGTCTCTAAAGGACGTCTTAACAAAATGGCAAGGCTCTGGGAAGGAAACTCTTGGCTGAGGGAGAAGAGGTACGGATTCTAGGCATGCTGTTGACTTTTTCAGAGGAAGGCATTGTTAAGCCCCTTCCCAGGTTAACTGACCGGTTTTGAGGTATTAAATTGGCCATTGTGGTCTGTTCTCTTCAGGTACTTCCAAGATAGGGACCTCACTATTTGTGGGGACAAATTGGCATTAACCAGATCATGAAGTTGTTCAGTAATTTATTTATAAACATTTTAATAACTAACACAATCCCTTGTTACCAGCAGATAGGGAATATTTTCTACTCAATTGTAATCATATATTTTAGCATATGAAATTGTGACTTTTTAAAAATTGATATTCATTTCCTTAAGTCATACTTGTCTGTATCTTGTCATTCTGTTCAATCTTGACAGGAAATAGCACTTTTTACTCTGATTTCTGCCATCTACCCTTATCTAATATAAAATTACAGTTCTCTGGAGTTTAAAAGGAGAGGAGAGGAGTTTAAAAGGAGAGGAGAGTAGTCTATGCAAAAGATTGGGTTAGGAAGGACGGGAGATAGAAGACAGGATGTGGGGGAGGGGTGGAAATGGGAGGAGGAATCCCAAACTGGAACATCTTGTTGACAAGTTGATTAAAAGATAACCGTTTCATTTACTTCTTTATTCGGTATTTACTTGATGGCTTTTATATCCGTAGAGATACAGAGATGTGCTCAGGAAGCCTGACCTAGTAAAAATGAAAACAGCCGAAGTTGATGAAGCACCAGATGATGAAGCACACATTCAGATCTGTGCCATGTGCCTTATATTGACATACTGACTTGAAATGTAACTCTCACGAGAGCCTGCAAGATAGGAACTCTGGTTACCCACCCTCGTCAGATGTAGCCATCGGGATGAATGATTTGGTCAGGATCACACACAGCTAGCAAGTTACAAGGCCCATTTTCCTTGCCTATTCATTCACGCAACCAGTACATAGGGCGTGCTCTGTGAAGCACTGTTGTTGGAATGGTGATACTGTAGTGAAGAAGACAGGGTTCCAGCCCTCCTGGAGCTTAGACTGTAGTGGAGAGGGCACACAATGAGCAGTTCAATTAAAGGGACCCGTCCTTTCGAGGTGTGGCAAGTCTCTAAGGAAAATACAGTCAGACAAGCTCATAGAGCGTTGGGTAAGGGCTAGTGGGGTTGCTTTGGATTGTGTGATTAGTCAGAAGGCTTCTGAGGAGGTGGCATTTGAATTGAGGAAGTGAGCTGCGTGACCATCAGCAGAGGGAACAGCAAGTACAAAGATGAACGAGCACGGAGTGTTTGAGGGATGGCATACCACCGAGGGGAGCAAGGAAGTGAAAATGAAATCAGAGAAGTCATGATGTCTGGCCACCCATGCTATGGCAAGGAATTAAGATTTATTCTAGCATAAGGAAAGCCACTGGGGGATTTTGAGCAGAGGAGTGACATGGGCTGATTGTTTTTAAAGCTCACTCTGATGTGACCTATGTAAAGAACTGACTGCATCTGGATCTAGACTGATCTGACTCCAGAGCTCTTAATCCTTACACCAAAGAGTGTAACTGGGGAATGATAACTGCCATACGAGAAGGTTCAACAGGTGGAGAGATTACATCTGTTTGGGCACTTCAGGGAAATCCGAGTGAGACTTGACTATGGACTGTGCCTGTAACATAGAGTATTGGAGTGAGTGGAGATAATTCGGAAGAGTGAGATTGGACTGGATCTCAGTGGCCTGACGTAACAGACTGGGAGTGTGAACTTTCTCTAGCAGGCAGTGGGGCTGAGCAGCTGGGAGACATGCCACTAGTGTGTTTTGGTAAGACGCTCCCACTGTTAGCGGGTATGATCTGCAAAGTGAGGAGGCTGGCATCATAGACTGAGGAGAGAGCCAGCTAGATGCCGGGGCAGTCCAGGTGAAAACTATGAGCCCTGTCCTTCCAGGGGCAGCTCTGGGACTGTGAAGAGGTAAAGGATGCAAGAAGCACTGGGTCTTGGTGGGCTTGGGTGAAGGGAAAGGCCAGAAACCACAATGACTGAAGTTTTGAGTCTGAGTGATTAGAACATTCCCTGACAACATGAAATCGCTTGCATTGTTTGAATATATAAAAATACACATAGGCTCACTCTTTTAAAAAAATCATTAATTTCAGTATTTGACATTTTTGTGGTTCATCAGTTGTTTTAGGGTGCTTTCTAAATATTACATGAACCTGGGGCACCTGGGTGGCTCAGTGGGTTAAGTGTCTGCCTTTGGCTCAGGGATCAAGCCCTGTGTCGGGCTCCCTGATCACCAGGGAGTCTGCTTTTCCCTCTGCCTGCCTGTCTCTCTCTCTGTCTTTCTTTGTCAAATAAATAAATGAAATCTTAAAAGAGAGAGAGAGAGAGAGAGAGAGGACGTTTTAAAACATTTAAAAAAGTAATAAATATTACATGAATCTATTTTTAAAAATGAGTTTAGTAGTAAAAAAAATAAGTTTAGTGATCCCTAGTATAAAAATGACATACTCTTTATATAAAATTTTGAGAATACAGAGAGAAGTGGCAAACAGGAAATACTTTTAAATCGCCCAAAATTCTTCCCATCACATAACTAGCATAATGATTGTAATGTCTTCCAGTCTGTGTGTGTACCTGGTGGCTTTGGTCTTCGGGGGAGTTGGGTTTATCTTACTCCTCAATTCGTAGCATGCTACCATCTTTAGTCAGTGCAAAGCTGCTCTTTGGGTTTTATCGTTTTTTAGGTAAGCAAAGAAATAGATTAGGGGCACCTGGGTGGCTCAGTGGGTTAAAGCCTCTGCCTTCGGCTCAGGTCATGATCTCAGGGTCCTGGGGTTGAGCCCCGAGTCAGCCTGCCTGCCTAGCAGGGAGCCTGCTTCCTCCTCTCTCTCTGCCTGCCTCTCTGCCTGCTTATGATTGCTCTCTCTCTATCAAATAAATAAATAAAATCTTTAAAAAAAAAAGAAAAGAGAAATAGATTAGAAGAGACTTATTTGTGGAGACACATGTGAACAAAGCAACCAAGTGCATCCTAAATAAAGGTCTATCAAATATGACATTTACACGTGACACTCATTCCCCTTTAAGTAGACAGAAACATCTATCACAGGAAAGGGGATTGCTCTTGCTTTTCAACAATGGGCATGATTCTCTGTGCTAAGCTGTTGAGAGAAGAAAAAAAAATCATTATATGACCAGTCCCAGATGTATTAGGGTCTGTGGATCTTCTATATAAGACAGACACACACCAATACACAGTTGTCTGTTTATGAGTTCAAGTCCCCACCACGGTACTTGCATATTACACCTGAGCTTTGATTACTGTATCGCCTCTTGATATTTGCTTTGTGAACTGGATGAAGATTCAGGCTATATCAAACTCATGCTCCAGCAATTCCTTATTGGTGACCTACTGGAAATGTGAAGAAAACTACGTACTGTGGTTTTTCTGTGTACTTGTCTATATCTCTGAAACACACTGTCTTCTTTTTGTCTCTTTGCAGGAAGTTCAGAAGAAAGTGTCTCTTTTCAATCTGCAGATGGACATAAGTGGGTTAATTCCTGGTCTGGTGTCTACATTCGTACTTCTGTCTCATAGTGATCGTCGGGGACGAAAATTCCCTTTGATTTTGTCTTCTGTTGGTGCTCTCGCAACCAGTGTTTGGCTCTGTTTGCTTTCCTATTTTGCTTTTCCATTCCAGCTTTTGATTGCATCTACCTTCATTTGTGCCCTTTGTGGCAACTACACCACATTTTTAGGAGCCTGTTTTGCCTACATAGTTGATCAATGTACAGAACAGAAACAAAGAACAATTCGAATAGCTATAATTGACTTCATACTTGGATTTGTCACTGGATTAACAGGACTGTCTTCGGGCTATTTTATCAGAGAATTAGGTTTTGTGTGGTCCTTTTTAATTATTGCTATGGCTCTTACTGTTAACTTGATTTATATTGCATTTTTTCTTGGAGATTCAGTGGAAGAATCTTCATCTGAGAATGTTTCCATGTCATGTAGTGAAGGCTTTAAAAACCTATTTTACCGAACTTCTATGCTTTTTAAAAATGCTTCTGGTAACCGACGGTATTTTCTCTGTTTGTTACTTTTTACAATCATGACTTACTTTTTTGTGATAATTGGTGTTTCCCCCATATTTATCCTTTATGAGTTGGATTCACCACTCTGCTGGAATGAAGTTTTTATAGGTTATGGATCAGCTCTGGGTAGCGTCACATTTTTTAGTAGTTTCCTAGGAATATGGCTTTTTTCTTACTGTATGGAAGACATTCACATGGCCTTCATTGGAATCTTTACCACCATGGGAGGAATGGTTATGACTGCTTTTGCCAAAACAACATTGATAATGTTTTTAGGTAAGTTACAAATGTAGCCTTAGAACTAACCATGTATTTATGTTTATACCAAATGAATTTAATCTGTTGGGTGATACACTTTCAATATAAAATTCTCTAATGCAGTCTAGTTCAAGTAGGGCATTTCGTTAAAAGCCAGTTTGCCAGAAAATGAAACCCAATTTGCTTAAAAAAAAAAAAAGCAATTCACTGAATAACTACATTTTTCCAAATTTGCATACTTGCCAAAAAATTGTTTTGAGGAACATTCTTCTTGTGAGTCAATTCTTCAAAAGAGCTTTCGCCAACTTGAATATTTCTTGAAATGCTGAAGGTTGGGGCACTTGGGTGGCTCAGATGTTTGAGCATCCAACTCTTGATTTTGGCCCAGGTCATGATTTCAGAGTCATGAGATGGAGCCCTGCATCAGGCTCTCTGCTAAGCGGGGAGTCTGCTTGATATTCTCTCTTTCCCTCTCCCCGCCCCCGCCCCTCCCCTCTCCCTCTCTTAAAAGAAAATGCTGCTAAAAAGACTACTTTCCATAAAAATTTTAAAGAGCATTATATAAAGTAGACTCAAAAGATTTAAAAATTCTTATTTACTGAATATATTCAAGAAAATTCTTTAAAGACAAGATTTTGCAAATTGGTCATTTCATGAATTGACTTTTGATAAGTCACTTTTTGCCAAACTAAACTGCTTCCTTAACTAACTGTTCCATAAGTGGTTTCTGTAGGCCTTGAGTGAGGGGCTGCATTTGAAAGATCTTAGGGATTTATAAAGCAGGATCTAGAGAAAGGTCCAATTTCATCTTTTTTTGCAAAGGCACTGTCAACCTTTTACTACCTTTGGGGGAAGCAGGGTGATCAAATATAATTGGGCTTCATATCCATGTATAATACCAGGTGATCTTGGGCAAGTTACTTAACTACTCTGGGCCCTCATTTACTCATATGTTATATGAGCCCATTGTTATATGGGCATAGTAACACCGAATTCACTGATTTATAATGAATATTAGATGAGATCACTGTAAAGCACTTAGCACAATGCCTTGTATTCAGTAAATGTCAGTTCTCCCTGTCTCCCTTAGAGTTGCCAAGGCCAAGTAAGTTGATATAACTGAAAACGTTAGAGTCATTGGCAAAAATAATACATTGCTATTTTATCATATGACTAGAAACGCTACTGACTATTAGGGGTCCATAATGTAAGAGGAGAGGCGATCTGTCTTCATGAAATTATTCCACACAAAGATGAAGAAGCAGAAAGATAAAGAAGAAATTTATCAATACATGCATCAATATAATAAAAGAATGTGGAGGAATGCCAAGTCTGAAAAAGCAAAAACAGAAAACAAATGTGAAAAACTAAGTCACACCTTGCTAAATGAGAGCTTACTACAATAATCAGGAAAATACCAGATCAGTCCCAACTGGCAGATTATATAGGATCTGGACCTCAAACCTCCCTGAACTCTTGTTCTTAGCTCTGAAATAAGAGGATAAACAAACCTTGAACTGGCCTGTCTGCAGTGTAACTGTGTATTCATTAAACAGAAGTCTATAATTAATTACTTCAGTCCTTAGGTGCAATGAGTTAGGATGCTTCGAGAGAAAACATTTCACATCGAAAATTGACCATTGGTTTTCTGATTTAGCCTGTGATTTCCCACCATTTTCTCTTACAGTCAGGCTGCCGTTCCTTTTCACTATTGTGCCACTCTCTGTTCTACGCTCCATGGTATCGAAAGTGGTTCGTTCTACTGAACAAGGTGAGTTTAATTTGCTGAAAGAAAATCATGAATCCACAATCTGTACCAACTCAAATCTATGTATGACCAATGTTTGATTCTTCAGAATATTCTACAACCCTTTCTCTGCTCAGAACTCCTTTAGAACTAAGGGGTAAGTTCTGTGTTCAGAAGAGGCTTATATTCAGGGCAGGGGTGCCCCTGCCCCAGGTCTCCTGCTTTAGAAGGCTTGCTCTGGCCAGACCCCGTCCCAAAAGGAGAGGAGTGCACAGAGCTAGGCAGATGCCCACTGGAAGCCCACCACACCTGCCCCTTCTAGACTACACTTTGGGTACGGGGACCCCTGTAATTCCCAGCCAGATAGCTCTGGGTTCATGTCCATGAGGGCCTGGATGTTGCTCTTCCTCAGACTCTTGCCTGCGGGTGGAGTGAACCCAGCGTGCTCCCCCTCTAGACCATGGGGGTGTAGCCAAGCCATTACTCTTGATAGGTGATCTGGCCCGACCTTAGACTTGCAGAGTTGGGTGTCTACAGCCATGTGCAAATGATCCTTTCTGAGCAGGATGGAACAAGATGTAGAACACAACATGGGTGGCCTGCACCCTACAGCTGGGGACTGAGGGCCAACAGCCAGCTAGCTCTGCCAATGCTGACATTTTCCTACAGAGAATTCTAAAAAGTCTGAGAATTCTAAGTTTGTTCCTGACCTCCCAAATCATCAAGAAGGTACATCGTGTGGTATATTTCTCAGAGCAGGGAGACAGAACATATTTTAGCTAACAGTTTGTTTATTCGAACTGTAACTTTTAAATACTTAGAATAGAATACATAGGCCTCTAATTGTATACTTACACTGGCCCCCACAAATGTTAGAGCCTGGCCCGAATTAGAGTCCTAGCAAAAACAGGATCCTACTCAGCTGCTCCAGTAGAGACTTTAATGAAGGGTGGCAGTATGAGGGGCGGGCAGTGGTGAAGGCACCCAGAGAAGATGGCCCAGATAAGAAGGGAGCAGAGACAAAACACCACACTCTTTCTCTCCACTTTCATCCCATTGACCAAGCACAACAGAAAGCCAGGCTAGGAAGGAAATCCAAGTCATACGATCTGAAGGGTCAGCCTCCCAGGCACAGAGCAGGACACAAAAGATGAACTAGTTGAAGGGGAAGGCAAAGAATGATTAATACAGAAGGACAAAAAAGTTAAATTTCTGGTTCAAACTAGTTACTAGTTAGATATTAGGCATATGGGGTTATCCTCCTTCCTCCCTGTCTCATATGAATACTGGTAGACTTTGAAACTTTCTTTTGTTTCATATCTTAGTCTGGTGCAAATATTCATATTAATTGTGGATGGGTCATTCATAATTATGCTATTGTATTTATAGCAGTTTAGTCAACCCTGGGCAAGACTGCATAATTCAATATATTTAAAACTGTATATCTTGGTTCTCTTCCACTCACAAGATGCAGCTGTATATGCACATAGCTGTTTATAGACTATGTAATGCTGATTAACTGGAAAACCACTTAGGAATATAAAAATGTGTAAGTATAGTATGTAAAAGCCTACCTGCTTCCTTGGGTTATGCAATGGTTTCTTAGATATGACACCAAAAGTGTAAAAACAAAAGAAGAAATAGATAAATTAGACTTTATCCAAAGTAAAAACTTTTGTGCTTCCAAGGATACCATCAAGAGAGTGAAAAGACAACCAAAAGAAAGCGACAATACATTTGTAAATCAAATGTCTAAGAAGGAACTTGGGAGGTGGGAGGGGGGATGGAGGAAGTAAGGGAAGGACCTTAAGAATACATACACTTAGCACAATGAGCACTAAGTAATATATGGAAGTGCTGAATCACTATACTCAATACCTGAAACTAGTGTAACACTGTATGTGAACTAAACTGGAATTAAAAAAAAACAACAATTCAACAACAAAAAGACAATCCAATTATATAGGCAAAGGATTTGAATAGACATCTCTCCAAAAAGGTATACAGATGGTCAATAAGTATGTGAAGAAATGTTCAAGATTGATAGCCATCAAGGAAATGCCAATCAAAACCACAGTGAGTCCCACTAGGATGGCTAAAATGAAAAAGACCAAGATGTGGAGAAATTGGAACCCACCTCTACTGCTGACTGGAACATAAAATGATGTACCCGTTTTGCAAAAACAGTTTGGTAGCTCCTCAGAAAGTTAAAAAGAGTTACCTTATGGCTCAGCAATTCCATTCCTAGAAACAGAATGGAATTGAAATCCCAATAGAAATGAAAATATAGACCCACACAAAATCTTATACACAAATGTTATTTATAATAATCATTATTATTTATAATAGCCCCATTATTTATAATAGCCAAAAAGTATAAACAAATGGAAATGCCCATGAACTGGAGAAAGGATAGACACAATGTGGTGTATCTGCCCAATGGAATATTATTTGGCAATAAAAATAAAGTCCTGACGGTACCTGCTACACTGTGGGGGAATCATGGAAGCATGATGCTAAATGAAAAAAGCCAGACACAAAAGGCCACATATTATCATATGAATGTAGTTCCATCTAGATGCAATGTTCAGAAAAGGCAAACCCATAGAGACAGAAATCAGAGAAGTGCTGTCCAGGGCTGGGGAGATGGGGGTGACTGGGAATGGATACAGTTTCTTCTGGGGTGACAGATGCCCAGCTCTGTGAACTGTGTAATTTAAAGGGATGGGTTTTAATGTATGTGAATCATATCTCAATAAAGCTGTTCAACGGAAAAAGAAAAATTTACCTGCTTTATTTTTGAACTAACATAGAGTTGTCAGAGTGTATAGTTCGTTTCTGTTTATATTTGGTTTAGTTTATTTATAAAGGCTTTTTAAAAGTCATCTCATACTGTTAAACATAGTGACATTTCAAAATGTTTTGTTTACCTTTGGCACTTCATATTCTGAATTGTAACTTTGTGAATCGTGATTCCATTGTTCTAAGATAGGATAATTATTTTGTTTTTAATTGCTAACTCCTTTTGGTGATGTCAGAATTTCCATACTAAATATATTTCATCCTTTGATACTTTTCAAAAATGGGATATTTTTGTGAAAATGTTATGCACTTTAAAGTAGTCAGAGAAGGGAAAAATCTGCATAGGGTTTCACTAGCCCCTCACTATCCCTATTATCTTGAACACGAAAGGAGAGAAAACTAGATTTGGGTAGCTATTTTGGAACCTCTGTGCTCTGTACAGCTGTGAAGCTCACAGCTAAAGCCATCCCGGATGACCTCTTACCTGGTCATTACCTGTGCACTCCTTGTGATTACAAATTGGAACACCATAAAAACAGACTTGACTTTTGAGGTCTACTGAATTAAAAAAAAAGTATAGAAAATTAACTAACCTGCACTTATTATTTAATCCAGTTTATCTCTGGTAACTATTAAACAAGTTGAACTGCTTGGGGAAGTTAAGCAACAAGCAAACCCTACTTTGTAATAGTATGGTTGTTTATGCCAGACAGACATACCGCCTAACCAACTTCCGTCAAGAATGGATTTAAGCCGTTGCATAATAGGACTAGAACGATCCAGTCTGTTTTCCATGGCACCGTGCCTAGCTGTAGCAAGGGATTAGAAATATAAGAAAATAATAATACAGTTAGATAGGGAGGAGTACTTCCTCCCAATGAAACTGACTTCATGTCTTTTCATAAAACATGGAGGTAGTAGGTCTTTAAGCTACTCGCTGATTGATAACTGGGCTCTCGAATTAAGCTTTTATTCATTCATTTAACAAATATGAATTAAACAGATCTACCATGTGCCAGGACAGATTTTTTACTGCTGTATACAGCAGTAAACACAGTAGATGTGCACTTGACATGAACAGAGCTTTCATTTTAGCTAAAAGAAGACACATCCATAAAAATATAATATTCTTCAGAGCTATGTTTATGTTTTATGAATGTGACCTGTCATTCAATGAAGAATGAGAAGCAACCTATGAGAAATATATACTAGGTTAAAAACTTAAACAGATAAAAATCAACATAAAACACAGTCTACTAGACCAAGACTATGGCGAAAATGAGAACATAGACATATAAGCCATGACCCAGTTATGAACGGTGATCCTCAAGCTTGCCTTTTCCTTATCTGTCCAATCAAATATAAGTATTTACGTGATTTGCATTGTTACAATGGTAAACAAACGGCAAACACCACCGTTTACCGTGGAGAGGTAAATTTGGCAAAGTGAGGAAGAAGCATAATGGCTTAATGCGAGAGTTTGCAGAAGCTCCATAGGAACGTATACTGGGGACATCATGGAGAGTGGAAAACTGTCACAGAACTTTGTATCTGGTGATGCGAAATTTGACAAAGAGGAAGAAAGGTACATTCTGTCTAGTGGTTAGTTAAACCACTTTGGTCAATGTGGTCATTGGATTCCAGACAAAACTAAAAATCTGTAGAATGGATGAGCTTTTCTCCGATTATGAGCTTGGACTAGCCATGCAGCCACGCTGTGCTTCTCAAATAATGCTCCAGGGCCTACTGCCCTCTCCCAAACGTGGTGTGGAGCAAGCGTGACGGACAGCAGTGGGATCCCCACTCACTCAGTCTTGAGGGCCACCTCTGAGTAGAGGCAGTTTCAAGCAGGGAAGGCAGAAAACAATCACTCAACATCAAACCATGGCATAATGACAGCACAGAAAGTTACTTGAAGAGTCATACGGAGAAAACTTGTGGACTGAATTTGTTGTCACTTTGAGGGAAGGGCTCAAATTCAAACCGCAGAACCTATATGCGATCACCTGTCTTTGTTTGCAGCTGTCACTTCTGCCAGATCTGCCAGATCTGAGAAGCAGATGAAAAGGATTGCTTTGCTGTTGCTCCCTTTGCTGTTGGGAGCCACCTGTGCATTCACATACTGTGTGTGTGTCACAGATGGCCCCAGTTTAGGGACAGATCGATCAGGAGATAAACCTTGAAGGACAATGGTAGCTGTGGCTCTGTGTGTGGCTGTGCAGGGAGAGGAGACTGTGGATTTCAGATGGGTCAGCCGCTGTTGCCTTTTACCTTTGCCCTGTTGACATCCAGACTATTGTGTTTTCAATTTCCCTCATATCAGGTCAGGGAGTACTGGTGACCTCAGTTTCTTCACCTGCAAAATGGGTTACCAGCTTCTCAGGGATTTAGAGGGTATAGCTTTCGCTCACCAAGCAGTGCCCCACGTTTGCTTTTTTCAACGAAGAACAATTTCCCCTCTTGTTTTGTTTATTGTTTTGTGATTTAGTCATTTCCTTTTCTCCCTCCACACCCCAACCCCAAACAGGCACCCTTTTTGCTTGCATCGCTTTCTTGGAAACACTTGGTGGAGTCGCTGCAGTTTCTACTTTTAATGGAATTTATTCAGCCACCGTTGCTTGGTACCCAGGCTTCACCTTTTTACTGTCTGCTGTTCTGTTACTAATTCCAGCCGTCAGTTTATGGTATGTAATTATTTTTAATCATTTTATCAAAGGATAGGTGGATTAAGTGAATTCCCCAACCTCACTGGTAAAATAACATAGACTGTTTTTTTATTCTTTCTTTTCTTTTCCTTTCTTTCTCTCTTTCTTTTTCTTTCTTTCCTTTCCTTTTCATTTCTTTATTTTTTTATTTTTTGTTTTAGAGAGAGAGTGAGTAGGTGGGGAGGGGCAGAGGGAGAGAGAAGCTTAAGCAGGCTCTATGCTGAGCATGGAGCTGGATATGGGGCTGACTCTCACGACCCTGAGATCATGACCTGAGCCAGAATCAAGAGTTGGATGCTTAACTGACTGAGCCAGCCAGGTGCTCCTCAACTGAATAACTTTTAAAGATCTAATTGGTTCTACTAATTGTAGGCAGCATCCCATTTAACAAGTAGAGGAGAGCTCTAAGGAGCTGTGCTGAGTGGAAGGTTTTCACAGAATGAAGGGTGGACCAAGAAGTTATTAGCAAAAGAGAAGAAATAATTATTTCAGGCAATGTCACCTTCCCTTAAGGAGAAGGGCAGGGGGTCTTATCAGGTGGATGACCCCATCTTCCTTTGGGGGATGGAGAGGGCCCATGTGGCAGTCTCATTGGTGCTGATCAGAAAACTCCTGCCTGACTAGTGAAGATTCTGTTTCCGGGGAAGGCTGGAACTGCAGTTAAGTTACATATGCAGTCAAGGTTTGATAACTTGGCCTACCTGATGCCCTTTGGGGCCCATGGTTTTAACAAAGTTTTGCCTGAGAATGTACTTTTCTCAATAACTTTTAGACATGAAGATATCTATTGATAATGTTGGAAACCTAAGAAGAAAGAGACAATGACAAGGCTGACCAGAACTAGGAGAAAGAAAGATTGAGTCAAACTCTGAATAGCTACCCCCGTCTCTTTAAATAAGAACTGATTAAATTCGCATCCAAGAACATTATATATATATGATGAATACACACACACACACATATATATAATATAATATATATACATATATATAATATATATTATATATATATATATATATAAAGAGAGAGAGAGAGATTCAAACTATGATTTCCTGGAGTATAATATCCTCTGAGGGTCAAAGATTACTATAAGAGACTTCTAATCTCATAAAACAAACTGAGGGTTACTGGGGGGTGGGAGGGTAGGGATAGGGTGGATGGGTTATGAACATTGGGG
>LNAC01000894.1:159719-271461 GCA_002007465.1 Ailurus styani
CCCTTGGGCAAATAATAAAAATAAAAATTAAAAAAAAAAAAAGATTACTATAAGATAGACTTTAATACGGAGTCTTGGGTTGATGACAAGAGCAAATAGTATACACTGAATATCAGGAATTTTCTTTCCAGAGAGTTGGCTTATTTAATGACTCCCTTTTTATTTTTTTATTTTTTTTTTAATTTTATTTTTATTATTTGCCCAAGGGGTACAGGTCTGTGAATCATCAGGCTTACATCTTTCACAGCATTCACCAAAGCACAAACCCTCCCCAATGTCCATAACCCATCCACCCTATCCCTACCCTCCCACCCCCCAGTAACCCTCAGTTTGTTTTTTGAGATTAGAAGTCTCTTATGGTTTGAATGACTCCCTTTTTAAAGGCAAATACCCAAATAAATACAAAGTACTAAATTCTATTTGTGAATAGTACATAGAATAAGAAGACCAGAGTCATATACGTAAGAGAAATACTTATTTCTCCCTTTGCCTTTTGGTAATGAAAAGTATGATCTAACTAGGTGTTTGCTAAAATGCCCAGGCAAACAGAATCAACACATTCTGTGAGGCCAGCACAGTGAGCTGAGAGTGCACTACCCTTTTTTTGCTGGGCTTTGCCCATTCCACATGGCTAAGAGCATAGCGAGGTGATGGGGATCAGTAGAAAGTGGGGCACAAAAGGCATCTCTGTTTTCTCCTGAGCACTAGGGTGGGGTGGGGTAAGTAAGGGTGAAAAGTACCAATGTACCCAGGTCTTACGTATTCTGCCAAGACTGTGAACTCCTTAAAGGACTGCCCTACATTTATTCATAGTAGGACCTCAATACATATTATCTCAACTGAATTTTGATGCCTAGATCTGTGTAAGAGTATAATAGTATTTACAGTTCCTCGTAATTTTGATGAAAAGTTATTTTACTAGGTATCTTTTTAAAAAGAGACTATTCACCTACTGAACTGGCAAAATTAAAAATACATGCTGTGCTAATGAGTACACGATGAGACAATCTTATACATTGGGGGTAGTAGTAGTATTTGGCACTCTCATTTTTGGAAGGCAATTCATAAACACGTATCAAAAGCTTTTTTAAAAAGTTCAAGTATTTGACCTAGTGATTCCTTTAGAAACATACCCTAAGGAGATGGTCAGTAATGTCAAAAACTTACATATAGTTGACCCTTGAACAAACAGGTCTGAACTGCATGGATTCACTTAATATGCAGAGTTTTTCAACATACACAGTACTGTAAGGGATATTTCTTTTACAATTTTCTTAATAACATTTCTCTAGTTTTATTATAAAAATACAGCATTATATATATAATTTATTATATATATATATATATATATATATATATAATATATGGCATACCAAATACATGTTAATAGACTGCTTTATGTTACTGGTAAAGCTCCTGGTCAATAGTAGGCTATTAGAAGTTAAGTTTTTAGGCAGTCAACAGTGATATGAACATTTCCATCTGCATGGGCGCCCCAACCCCTGCATTGTGCGAGGGTCAACTAGTATAAAGACGTTTATTAAGATTAAAAAACTTTTTTAAATGACCAAGATGTCCAACAAGAGAATGATTAAATAAATGACAGCACACCCATAGCATGAAAAATAACATTAATAAGAACTGGGGAGTAGAATAATGGGTAATTTTAATTTTATTCTCCATATATTTATACACATCTCTTATGAACACATATGCAGCTAGCTAAAAGATAGTTATCCTTTTAATAGTGTTTCTAATGTAAATGTAGATGGTCTTCTGAGATTTTTTTAACTTTATACTGTACAATATTTTTAAAAATAAAATTACATGCAGGCCACCTGGGTGGCTCAGTCATTTGGGCATCTGCCTTCAGCTCTGGTCATGATCTCAGGGTCCTAGGATTGAGCCCTGCCTCAGGCTCCCTGCTCAGTGGGGAGTCTGCTTGTCCCTCTACCCCTTCCACCCCCTGGTCGTGCTCTCTCCCAAATAAACAAAATCTTTAAAATAAAATTACATGCTTTTTTTTTTTTTGAAAGATTTTACTTATTTATTTGAGGGGGAGAGGAGGGCAGAAGGACATGGGGAGAGAGTCTTAAGCTCGGCACTGAGCACCAAGCCCCGGCACGGGGCTCCTTCTCACTGCCAGGATCATGACCCTGAGATCACGACCTAAGCCGAAACCAAGATCAGTTGCTTAACTAACTGAGTCACCCAGGTGGCCCCCATTACTGCTTTTTTTTTTTTTTCATTACTGCTTTTTTTAATTCTAGATGTCTTCTTGTCCCAGCTTCAGTCTTAGGTATTGAACATGAACTTCTGCCATATCTATATTCATAACTACTTTTTGTGGACTACAGAATAAACAATGAGACAGATGGACATTTTAGGTACCTGGAAGAGAAAAAAACTGTAGATTTTTTATTTTCAGAATGCTATGCATAGTGAAGTCAGTTGGACTCAAAATGCCATTATGTTCCTTCTACATATAATTTGTGTAATTTATTGGAAGCCGTATAATTGGGGGAAAGATAAAATACAGGTTATTTATTTATGTATTGCCTTCATCACAATTTTAAAATGTCTTGTTTGCTTTTGCAGTGTGGTCAAGTGCACCAGCTGGAATGAAGGAAGCTATGTACTTCTTACACAAGAGGAATCCAGTAAAGACAGTTCAGAGAGATGATTAATTATAATTTAAAGAAAAAACAACAACTGAAAGCACATATCATATACTCTGACTTCTGAGGAATATAAACTGGTTCCATAATCAATATTTCATGACTAATCAATGTTACATGGCCTTTCTTCTAAACTGAACAATGAGAGAACTAGCTCCTGGCTCTAGCTTCTTACAGTATCAGGCACTTCAAGCACTTTATGAGTATCATGTGATAGATTTCCACAGACAGAAGAACAAATCTCAAAACACTTCCCACTTCTGGATTTAGGAAAGAAACTGAAACTTCACAGTATAAAGAGATTAAGAAACTTGACACAATCAAAAGCAATAATCTCCTGACATACTGCAGTCTCATGCTGGGACCAAGGAAGGAGAACTAATGCTATATCTCAGTTTCTTCATCTGCAAAGTGGGTCTGTGACCTCTTGAAGATTTCTAAGGCTTAACTGTTCAAAATTATGATGAATGATTCACTGACAGGAAAATAATGATAGAACTTTCAAATATTTCTAGCACAATCATACCTCTGCTTGGATAATGATTTGTTTTCTAGAGCTCATCAGGTTGACAGTAAAAGCTTTTAATGGATTCAAAAACCTTAAAATGCAATCACTTTAAATGATACATATTTTTAATTTTCCTAATATGTTTCATCAGTGACAGGCATGATAATAATTAGATATGTAACACAGGGGTCACTGGAAAAAATATCTTAAAAAATTGTTTATAAAGAAATGTAAAAACTGAGTAAGCGACCAATCAGGAAGTAATATTATACAGCCAATATTCATCCCTTATTTTTATCAAAGAATAGCCATTTCTTACTGCCTTAAACTCATCCAGAGACCCACCCTAGTCCCTGAAAACACATTCTTTCATGCTTCCTGTCTTTCTATACACTGTTCATTTGCCCTTCCTCCCTCGGGACAATGAAACTTGAGTCTCAGCCAAAACAGTTTCCTCTGCATAGTCTTCTTGACACTTCTTCCCTACTTCTATACTCCCCACCCCTGCAGCATGCCCACGGCACTTTCTGTATACTTCAACCTAGCATTTTCCAGTCTCATGTTTGTTTTCCCTACTTGACAATGAGCACCTTGAGGACAGGGATAATCTTTGATTCATTTTATCCTCAATAAATGTTTGTTGAACTAAATACAAAATTTTGTTTTTACTTGTAAAAATAATTTAAAACTCCATATTATTGCATCATGAGAGTAACCACTGATATCATGCCACAGCCATTAAGCCAGCCTTGAAAAATATGCTAGTCTGTATACTTTTTAAATTGGTTTACAGTATTTTTACCAGTCCTTCAATGTCTTTGATGTTCTAAGTTACCATATGTAATAATGCAAATGCCTTGAAGTATGACTAGATGATTCTTCGCAATCTCTTGAAGACAGAGTTTTCCATTTGACAGCACTCCTTACAACTTTTTTTCTGTAGGGTAATCAATGATTGCTGGACTAAATGAGAGCAGTCAATGTAAAATATTATAAATTTTTATTTCAAAGACTATTCCTTTTAAGTCTACCTAATGTCTTCTGGCCTGGAAGCCCAGGTAAGAACTGAGGGCTTTCCTTTTTTTAAAAAAATTCCTTTCAGTGCTCTTTCCACACCAAAAAAAACTTTATGGTTTACAGTGTTGCTCTATATCAACTTATTTATAGATAATATATATATAGATATAATATATAATATAGATATATAGATAATAACTCTGACAAAGTAGATATTCATTTTCCTCATTTTACAGATAAGGAAGGTAAGTCTCCGAGAGAGCTGACCATGGTTACTCAACTACCACTAAGCAGTAGCATCACTCAAAGATGGTCTTAGCACTGCTGAGATTCTTCATAGCTAAGGTATACATGTTACAGATTGTAAATCTGATGTAAGGTGGAGTATGAAGTACCTCCCAACAAAACACATTAGCGCTACTGTACCCAACTACACTGCCTACAACATTGCCTTTTTTATGGTTAGACATGATAGTCTATGAAGTCCCTTTTCAGATCAACCTTTCATCATTTTACACTGTTCACCTAAACTGAAGAGAATGCAGATGGTATTATTTCATACAGTTAAGAGAGAAATAGATAGTTTTGTACTTGAGCAAAAACTATTTCAGATGTGGTATATCAGGGCACTGGATTGAGATGGCCCAGGGTAAAAATAGAGCATGAAGGAGTCTGGCCATCTCCAAAATACATATCTTGAGATATAGTTAGTAAATGTGATGAACACTAGAGAAAAACGTAAGCTGATCAGGGGATATAGTCAAGTCAGAAATGAAAAAGAAAAAAAATGCCACCTCATCTCCCATAATGTGACCTAATTATCTGATTATCTGAAGGAAGAATTAATGAAATGATTTATCTCTGTAGAGTCCATATAAAGGGAACAAAGAGGAAAGTCATGTTTCTTTTTATCCAGCACTGTACAAGGGGGGGTTAGGTATGCCATATCTCATAGAAATGAATATTCTTATCACTACAGAGGGGTATTTCTATGAGGCTAGACTATTCAATAGGTTCATTTATACCCTGCATTACACAGCCTCAAGAAATCCCTTTCCACTTAAGGAATTGATCGCATTTACAATTGCACCAAAAAAACCGTAAGATACCTAGGAATAAACCTAACTAAAGAGGTAAAGGTTCTGTTCTCTAAAAACTACAGAACACTTATGAAAGAAATTGAGGAAGACACAAAGAAATGGAAAAATACTCCATGCTCATGGATTGTAAGAACAAATATTGTTAAAATGTCTATGCTACTCAGAGCATTCTACACATTCAATGCAATCCCTATCAAAATACCATCAATATTTTTTACAGAGCTGGAACAAATAATCCTAAAATTTATATGGAACCAGGAAAGACCCCGAATAGCCAGAGGAATGTTGAAAAAGAAAACCAATTCCAGACTTCAAGCTCTATTACAAAGCTGTAATCATCAAGACAATATGATACTGGCACAAAAACAGACACATAGATCAATGGAACAGAACAGAGAACTCAGAAATGGACCCTCAATTTTATGGTCAACTAATCCTTGACAAAACAGGAAAGAATATCTAATGGAAAAATGGGAAAATTGGACAGCGACATGTAGAAGAATGAAACCGGACCATTTTCTCACACCATACACAAAGATAAACACAAAATGGATGGAAGACCTAAATGTGAGATAGGAATCCATCAAAACCCTAGAGAACACAGGGAGCAACCTCTGGGACCTTGGTTGCATGAACTTCTTGCTAGACAGGTCTCCAAAGGCGAGGGAAACAAAAGCAAAAATGAACTATTGGGACTTCATCAGATAAAAAGCTTTTGTTGATACAGTCAACAAAACTAAAAGGCAACCTACAGAAAGGAAGAAGATATATGCAAATGACATATCAGATAAAGGGGTGGTATCCAAGATATATAAAAAACGTATCAAACTCAACACCCAAAAGACAAATTAAGCCAGTCAAGAAATGGACAGAAGACATGAACAGACATTTCTCCAAAGAAGACATAAAATGGCCAACAGACACATGAAAAAGTGCTCAACATCACTCTGCATCAGGGAAATACAAATCAAGACTACAATGAGATACCACCTCACACCAATCAGAATGGCTAAAATTAACAAGTCGGAAAACAATAAATGTTGTCGAGGACACAGAGAAAGGGGAACCCTCTTAAACTGTTAGTGGGATGTGAGCTGGTATAGCCACTCTGGAAAACAGTATGGAAGTTCCTCAAAAAGTTGAAAATAGAGTTACCCTAACAATTGCTCTACTGGGTATTTACCCCAAAGATATAAATATAGTGATCTAAGGAAGCAGCTGCACCCCACCATTTATAGCAGGAATATCCACAATAGCCAAACTATGGACAGAGCCCAGATGTCCATCGACAGATGAATGGATAAAGAAGATGTGGTATGTGTATGTGTGTGTATGTATACACACACACACACACACACACACACACACACACACACACACACCACTGGAATATTACTCAGCCATCAAAAAAGAAATCTTGCCTTTTACATCGACATGGATGGAACTAGAGGGTATTATAATAAGCAAAATAAGTCAATCAGAGAAAGACAATTATCATATGGTTTCACTCATATGTGGAATCTAAGAAATGTGCAGAAATCAAAGGGGAAGGGAAGGAAAACTGAAATGGGAAGAAATTAAAGGGAGACAAACCATGAGAGACTATAGTAAACACACTGATGGTTCCTGGAGGGGAGGTGGGTGGAGGGATGGGGATTAAGGAGGGCACGGGATGTGACAAGCACTGGGTGTTATATGCAACTGATGACTTACTAAACTCTACATCTGAAACTAATGATGTGCTATATGTTGACTAATTGAATTTAAATTTAATCCTCTGGTTATTCAACGTCCAAAAATCCTGCTGATGAGAACAGGGTATCCGAGGTTCAGTTCCCTTTTAATGAAATGCCTGCATATCAGAACCACCCAAGGATTATTTTTTTTAATCCCTGGAAATTCTGATCCAGTCTGGAGTGGGGTCTTAGAATCTATTTTTAAAACTTTCCAGGTGACTGATACACATCCAGATCTGGAAACTACTGCCCTAGATAAGTGCTTCTCTGCCCTATTCTAAATATACATAAAAATAACCAATGTGGGGTAGGCAGTAAAATAAATAGAAATAACAAGCCTTTTCATGGGCCAGTGGTTTTCAGTCTTGGCTGCCAAAGAGAATCACCTAGGGAGCTTTTAATACTGCCAAATCCCAGATCCCAATCTAGGGCAACTAAATTGGAATTTCTAGGAGGGGAGGGAAGACATCAATATTTTTTCAAATGTTATCCATGTGATTCCAAGATATGGCCAGGGTTGAGAATCACTGCTCTAGATGAAGGGTCAGCACACTTTTCCTGTAAATGGCCAGAGAACAAGTATTTTAGGTTTTATGGGTTATACAGTCTGTCACAATTACCTACCTGCCACTGTAGCACAAAGCAACCATAGACCATACATTAATGAGTGTGCATAGCTGTACTCCAATAAATAAAACAAGCAGCCAGCTGAATTCGGCAGTGGTTTGCAGAATCCCTGTTCTAGATGGAGAACATACATATTCTGGTTACTGGAAACTGGAGAGACATGTCCTTCATTGTAAATATTGGCATTTGAAATCACAGAATGAATAAAATAATGTAAATATATAACTCTTGGTACAGTTCCTGACTCAATAGGAGCTTGAAAAAGCAGTCTCATTTGATTAGCTCAAGACAGTCCCATGATCCAGGTGGATTCTGGTTGTGCTGACAGAAGTAAGTTTGTGGACATATATAGCCTCAAATCATTACTTACGGACTGCTTTCTTGGGGATGGCATGTAGCTAGAATCTGATCAAGATGGGACCTAGCCCAAGTAGTTTCATTGCCAAACATTTAAGGAATAAACAAAGCAATTCTACACAAGCATTTCCAGAAAATAGACACAAGGAACACTTTCCAACTCGTTTTATGAGGTCAGCATTATTCTGATGCAAAACCAGACACAGAAATTACAGAACTTCCTTGACTTATGGTGTGGTTATATCCCAAGAAAGCCATCATAAGCTGAAAATATGCTAAGTCGAAAATGCTTTTAATACACTTAACCTAAAATTATAGGTTAGCCTAGAGTTGGACAAAATCATCTAACACAAAACCTATTTTATAATAAAGTGTTGAATATCTCATGTAATGTAATGTATTGAATATTATACTGAAAGTGAAAAACAGAATGGCTGTCAGTGTGTTGGGTCTTTACTCTCATATTTACGTGGCTGACTGGGAGCTGCTGCCCAGGATGGCGATGGGATCCTACCATGTATCCCTAGCCTGGGAAAAGATCAAAATTCAAAATTCCAAGTGCAGTTTCTACTGAATGTGTATCCCTTTCACATTACCGTAAAGTCAAAAAATCGTTAAGTCTAACATTCTAAGCTGCGGGCTCTCTAAACATGAAAAGTGAACTATTGTTAAAAGAATAAAGAAGTCAGGTTAGGTGACAACATTGCAACACTTCATGACGGTAGGTCTCCATCTGGAGAGTGGCAAAAGGGGGTGGAAGGCAGAAAGCTTTTATAGAAAAAAGAGTAAGGACTAAGGAAATAAATAGAGAGCCCGGAGTTGGCTTGGGGATTGGCTGCCTGGATATATGGCATTTCTGATCAAGCAGAGCATTTACAGAGATACATTTCAACACTACAGACTAATACCTCCATGAACATAAACAAAGAATTCACAAAAAATATTAACAGATCAAGCAATATATGAAAAAGATAATACATCTGACCAAGGGGACTTTATTCAGAAAATGCAAGCCTGGCTCAACATTTGAAAATCACTTAGTGCACCATGCTAACAGACTAAAGGAAATTAAAAAAAAAAAAAAACTACATCAATAGATGCAACATTTTAAAAAATTCAGTCCATTCATGATAAAAATTCTCAAAAAACTAGGATCAAGCTGATAAAGAGCTAACTGTAAAAAGACTGGATGCTTCTCCCATAAGACTGGGAATAGGCAGGGATATCCATCAATTTTATATAAATTATACCTCTATAACCTTAAATTAAAAAGCCTAAATTGATGTCTTGAAGCCAGCGCTAATAATATGTTTGAAGCCCTTGGTAAAGGTATCATTACTTAGCTTATCTTGGGAGAGCCAGTAGGTGGCCAGTGAATAGGGGATTTACATAAGGAAACCAAAAAATCCAAAGTTCCTGTTTCTCAAAGTATTTGACTTCCTCCTTCTATACTAGCTGTTCTCAGAGTGTGGTCCCTGGATTAGCAGCATCACCATCACCTAAGAACTTAGACATGCAAATTCTCAGGCTTCAACTCAAACCTCCTGAATCACAAGCTCTGGTGGGTGAGGGGGGCTCAATCTGTGTTTTTAAAAGTCCTCCCATGATCCTGATGCACAGAAAAAGTTTGAGAACCACTGTTCTACACAATACTAAGGACCTCTGGCATCTCAGCTTTATTTAGTGTGGGCCTGTGTTGAATCCAAATTTGCAAACTATTAAAACCACATCCATCTTCTTGAGTTAAAGGTATCTAAAATTATCTTGTATAAGGGGATCGTACTGATATTCGATAAGCACATTCAAAATCCATTCTTTCACATGTTCCTGAAATTCCTGAAGATGTAAATTAGCAGCCTCCGAATTCTTCCTACATGCTAGATTTCTTTGGATTTGGCCTCCAGGGGGCATCCTGGGCTCTTAACACTAGCTATGGGTTTGGGAATAGAGTGCCATGGCAAGAGAGTAATTGGTTTTTTCTGGTAAATGGACCCCTCAGGTGAAAATGTCTTAAGAAAGAAACACCCTCCTTCTAAGTGAAGAAATTGTTTCCTTCCTCAATCATATACCCACTTAATTCTCAGGGTCCTAATCAGTGCTCCAATTTTCATACATCAGATCCCATAAGGCAGTGACTTCAGGCTTTGCTAATTCTGGAGTCTCAGATTTGTTTTGGCTAAGTACTATACCTGTAAGAAATGGCATTCTTTAGGCTTCTGCAGGTTGGTTTGTGGATATGAAATTGTTACTTACTCTAAACTTTCCAATACAGCCAGAAGTAGCCGCTCCACCATCCTGACTTCTTCACATTCTTGTAGCCCGGAACTTTGCTGTAAATTGGGCATATGATTTCATGTGACCAGACGGGATAGCTATTTTACAACTGCCAGCTGAAAACAGCTAGATTTCCCACCTAGATTCACTGCCTAATCTAGCTCAGGTAACTAATTCCTACTTCTCACAATTCTCTGGGGATATGCTCCCCATAACACCAACTATCTGATGCCAATTACTATAGCATTCCGAGATCTTGACTGGAAGCAACAAAATGTACCGTTTATCTTAAGCACACGGATTTACTGGAATGCCAGCAGAGGTAAACAGCTTCAGTAAAAAGCCAAAGAACAGGTAAGAAGACAATCAGGAGCCAAAGGAAGCTACAGAGATAAATCAACAGCAACACAGAAATAATCATGCAGCACAAAAGGGCACTGCTTCTGCCAGGGATGACTCACCTGTCTTCCTCATGCCCTTGTGGAGTCCAAGTCCAAGAAAGAAGTTTGACTGGCTGACTCAGGTGCAATGGAGGAAAGGTGATTTGCCTCAAGAACTCAGATATATGGAACCAAAGTATTGTTGAATATTACATCAAAAGCTAATGATGGGGCGCCTGGGTGGCTCAGTGGGTTAAAGCCTCTGCCTTCGGCTCAGGTCATGATCTCAGGGTCCTGAGATCGAGGCCCACATAGGGCTCTCTGCTCAGCAGGGAGCCTGCTTCCTCCTCTCTCTCTGCCTGCCTCTCTGCCTACTTGTGATCTGATCTCTCTCTGTGTGTGTCAAATAAATAAATAAAATCTTTAAAAAAAAAAAAAAGCTAATGATGTACTATATGCTGGCTAACTGAACATAATTTAAAAAAAAAATAAACCAAAACCAAAACCAAAAAAACAAACAAAAAGAACTGAGTGTTCAGAAAGTGAGGGCAGATGCCAGCCAGCCAAAATAAGACCAATGAATTCTATAAAATGGAAGATGAAATAAAGGGTAATGGAATGTGGAATAAAGCTAGCCTTGCCGATCTATCCCCAAAGCTAAACCCTGTTATAGAATACTTAAAAAACAAACAAACAAACAAAAAAATCACCTTATTTTCAAAATGGCTAAAAACAAAGAAAGTGTTATTTTTCCTGTCTTTCCTATATCAACTCTACCCCTGGGTAACCAAATGGTAGATGGCAGTAAGTTTCCTTCTAAGGAAATATTCTGGCCAAAAAAATGAAGAGGGTATGACAGATTTAGAATCACCATTTTGCAACCCCTAATAAAGAAATGGATGCATACACTGGGCATGGCTGCCCTTGCCTGTCCGGATCTTGTGACTTTCTCATGTGATCAGGCAAAACATCAGTAGTATTAAGCTCAGCAGTGTTTCTTTCCCCCTATGACTAACATATTTCTTTGGTCATAATTTCTTTGATAACTACGATTATGGTAACTATGATAACTAAAGTATCTTCGGTATATTCAATACCCTGTGAAATAACAAATTAGGAATGCTAAAAGTTACATCTAGTACTGTAACCCCCATGTAATTTTTTCAAACTAAAAGTCTATGTATTCATTAAAATGGTTAGGTTTAGCGGCACCTGGGTGGCACAGTCGGTTAAGTGTCTGACTCTTGGTTTCAGCTTGGGTAGTGATCTTGGGGTCCTGAGATAGAGCCCCGCACAGGCTCCGTGCTGAGTGCAAAATCTGCTAAAGTTTCTCTTTCCCTCTCCCTCTGCCCCTCCCCACCTTGCGCACTCTCTCTAAAATAAATAAAATCTTTAAAAAAGGGTTTGGTTTAGGGCATCAAAGAGTAATGACAGATAAGGGTTATAAACCTTAAGAATCTCATCCAAAAAGATAGGAAGAAAAATGGGGGGAAACTTGGTTTTAGAAAAATTTGTCAGTCCATAAATATAGGCAAAATAATGACCCAGTTTTTCAGGCCTCCTGTCCCCAAAAACCAGATTAAGTAATTGAGGCAAAGATTTATCAAGGATGCTCAAACCCTGGATGAAAGATTCTTGGGGAACAAGACATACACAAGATATCAAATTACTACGTCACCAATTATTTCTTAATTACAAAAGGAAAACTGTACTCTTACAATAAAGAGTTCTGGCAGCCACCACCTGTTAACCAAGCAATCGTACTGAGCAATACCAATAAATGAGACAACGTAACATTTTATGGCTCCTGATGTGATGCAGTTAAGTACATATCACTACATTTGTAGACTTCTTGCCAAAAATGTTTATCCTGAATCTACCCAGGAGAAAATAAGGCAATCTGACAACTGGTGAATCTACATGAAGATTATGTTGAATGTTTTATATTGTTTGTTAAGTTTCTCTAAGTTTGAAAGTTTTCAAAATAAAAAGTTGGTGAGAATGTAACTTACATTTGAAACATTTCCATATAAATACAGAAAACAAACAAAAGGGGTGGTTTAAGTCTTGGGTTAAAATCAATCCACTTATCCAAAAGTAAAAAAGCCCAGGCAGAGTTGAAGCAGAATTCTGCCTGGTCCTTCACTGACCCAAAACCATATCTTCTGTAAACTCTACTTTGTCATAGAAATGAACAATATAGCTTTTTCCTGTCTCCGCTATGTCAAGACACTGAAAAGAAGCAAAAAGACAAAGTACAACTGACAAAGCACGTCTACTTGCTCCAGAAATAAATTTGAGATCTGGAAGCAAACTCTAAATTTTCAAAACCTGTATTAAAGTCCCTTTTACTTTTTCAATCAGGAAATAAAACAAACCCTGCTGAAATTCAATTCAAAAACTAATGAATGGTATGTTCTTATTCTTTATTATGACTTAAGGATCTATAATAAAACAAACTAAAAGTATAGGTTCTTAAGTAAGCATTTATTGTACCTGAAGGAATCTAAATTTCAGTTTTGAAATCATGAGCTAAATTCTAAGTTCCATCAAGTGTCACACCATTTTTGGCTTTCTTTATTGAAATAGCAAGTCAAAATGTAGTTAATATATACTTAGATTTTATGTGTTCGATAAAAAAAACACTTAACCAATTATAAAGTCCAGTGAAGATTATACACAACAGTCTTTTTTTCAAAAATAATCTACTTGTTCAGATCATCTTTTATATTCTTGAAATGTCTGCGCTCAAAGGAATAACAAAATACAGGGGAGCTCTGGGTTATACTTATGTATACTCCTGAAAGAGGGTTAACACTCAATGCAAAGGACAAAATTATGAAAAATGATCACCCTTTCATCTGTATTTTGTACAGAGGGTAAGAGTGAAAAGGTGTGTTTATAGTGAAAGCCATCCCACAGTGTGTATGCCAAATAGTGTTACTTTTTGCCAACCCCCCAACACTTCCAGACAATAAAACCTACAAATTCTTTTATTCTCATACATACTGAAAGGCTTCTTACAGAATTAGATTGCATCCTCATTAGGTATATTTCTATCCTTTAGTGTGAATTTTATCATTTTAATCTTAATAAAATGAATTTTAATCAGCCACCAATCTATGAAGTTCCTTGTGAACCCAAAGCTGTTTCGCAAGCAAAACAGAAACAAGGAAAATAGTGAACCAATTCTTCAATAAAGCCACAGCATCTGAAAGAAAAAATACCTAGAGTTTGACACCTAGGCAAATAACTCAGATCTGTAGCTCTTATGAAGGAATCCAAATAACACCAACTTCAAGCACACACTAAAGACTGCAGAGGTTAAGAAACACCAAACTTTTCAGCACAGATACAGGCCAAATTAACTTGATGCTAACGACTATTGCTAATACAGAGACAAAAGCAAGCAAAAAGGAAAGCAAGCATGAGACTTAAAGGTTCTCAAGCCTGGAAAGCTTTTCAAAAGTACATTTCCTGGGATCCACCCCAGACCAGTCCTTTTGGAATTTCTAGGATTCAGACCCAATACCAAAATTTCTTCACAAGATTCCCAGGTGATTTTTTGTGAATCCAGTGGTAAGGATCACTGGTATAAATACAAGGAAGGTATAAAAGAGGAAAAGGAGAGAAGCAGCAAAAAGACCTTCAGAAAGCACTAATCACAATTACCAACTTCTGCTTAAATGACCAGCTTTTCCATTTATATCATGCTCATTAATTTCACAGTACCCTCTACTGGTCGGGAAGGATATGTAGTATTCTTAGAACTATGGTACAGAAGAGATTTCCCACTTTATTGATTAGTTGAAAGAACAGATCTAGAAGCAATTAGTGAACCTTCATTACTTTTCTCATAACAAGTGTAAAGTGGCTTGGCAAATACTGTAGTGGCAAAAATGTTTTAAACTTAATCTCGACACTTAGAAGCAATTTTTAAAAATGTGTCATATGGTTTATTTCAAGGTTTGTTATCCTTGACACTACTCTGACATTTTGAACCGAATCATTTTTGGTTGCATGGAGCAAACCCTGAATGTAAGTAGTTTTACAATATTCAGTAATAACTTTTTTTTGACATAGAAGGCTGTTTCAATATAAATTATGAGTTTCTAAAATGATCCTCCTTTAGTACTTTTGTGACATAACCATAACTCTTTGTCTTTTCTGTTGTAGAAATACACCAGTAGAGGTATCTCTGGCCTCTACTAATGTGAGTAGCATCCTTCCTCAAAGTTGTGAAAACCAAAAACATCTCTACATATTATTATAGATGCCCCCCTCCACAACCCCCAAAAGGGGAGGGGCAATATGGCCTTCAGCTGCAAATCAGTGAACTATCCAATTCAGATGTTCCCCCCAAAATGATAAAAGATGTTTTTTAATTAGTAAAAGATGACCCATTTACTAACTAAAATTCATGATTTCTGTATACCAGGTTCATAAAGAATATCTCATAAGAAGTATAGTGAAGATTTATATTTAAATAATTATGGAATTTGTGTGTACATGAATATTCTAATTTTTTTCAATCTAATCATCTTGTGATATATAAATCTATGCAGTACAACAGCTTAATCAACATATGCTGGTTGCTTTAATTTTTCACTTTGAAGATAAGACTAAAATCAAAACCTCTGAACTTATTATATACTTTTCAACCTGAAAGAACCAAAGAATAGCTACAATTCTAAAACAGCATCGATAAATCCAATATTATTCTCATGAGTATCAACAGGCTATATTGAAACAAGGTGAAATATAAATTTCTTACTTTGTACTTAATTTGAAGTGTTACCACTGAAATCAATTACAGATGTTTATCTTGAAAGATGCTACTATGAAGGTTGCAGACTCAAATGCTGATAATGGTTATTCAAAATTAAACTTATGGAATACCCAGAAAATAGGCTGAACTGGAACCTGTAGATAGTTTTAAAATACTCTTTACCAACAATTTTTAAAAGACACAGAAGGCTATTGCTTTCTATAATTGGAAGTTTTAAAATCATCTCCCTTTAGTGCTTTCAATTGTCACATGGCCATAAACCAAAGACCCAAATAATTTCAAATGATCACAGATACTATTTAGGCAAAAATTCTCATGTCAGTATTTTTAATGTTGTGTACATCAAATTACAGTAAAAAGATGACTATAAACAACATGCAGCCCCTCTATTTTCATGAACATCACAAAAGATTACAGTAAACCGAGTTTATATTCCACCATCAAGTGTGGTTCTCCCATTAGTTCACTTTGTGATGGGTCTGAAAACAAACAAAGACAAACATATTAAAGATTCTCAAAGAAAAGATAAATTCAATGATTCCACTCATATGAAAATCAAGAACAGGCAAAACTAACAGAAAACAGACTAGTGGTTGCCTAGTGGGGCCAAAAGTGGGGAACTGACTGCAAAAAGATCAAGGAAACTTCCTGGGGTGGTAAGCATTTTATATCTTGACTGGGGGGACACTTACATAGCAGTACACATTTGCTAATATTCACAGAACTATACACTTAAAATGAGTACATTCTATTGTATGTCAACTATACTTCAGTACAACTGATTGTAAAAAAAAAAAAAAAGCCAACAACAGATTGAAAAAGTTCTCCTTTTTCAAAATTCAAGATTTCCCGTGGCTTCCCAGATGACTCTAGGAAACAATCTCTAATTAAAAGATTGAACAAGTCTCTTAATCTACTTTGCAAAAACATTTTAGTTCTATTGTTTTGTGCTCTGTTACGTACACATACACAAACATAAACCAGAATTCAAGACCAGGAAAATCTTTAAAATCTTGTTTTTAGAGAGCAATCAGACAAAAGTCATATTTTAACTGTATAGTACTCCTAACAGAGCTTTTAAAATTAATGGTAACAGTAAGCTTCCAAAAAACAAATAAAGGGCGCCTGGGTGGCTCAGTGGGTTAAAGCCTCTGCTTTCGGCTCAGGTCATGATCTCAACGTCCTGGGATCGAGGCCCGCATCGGGCTCTCTGCTCGGCAGGGAGCCTGCTTCCTCCTCTCCCTGTCTCTCTGCCTGCCTCTCTGCCTACTTGTAATCTCTCTCTCTGTGTCAAATAAAATAAATAGAATCTTTAAAAAACAAAACAAAACAAATAAAACCTTTTTTTCTGTTTCTGCCCCATTAGGATAAAAACCCAATGAACTGTAAAATCAGTTTGTAAAAATAAATAACTATCCCCATTAAAATAATGATTATGGGTCTGGATGTTTCTTCACTGGTCTCCTAAGAGACTAGAGATTATTGTGTCACATCAGTTCAGCAATTTACGTATCCTCCACATTCAACACACAACAAAGTAGCCTTAGCAACAACTGCCATGCAATCCTTATTAACAGCAGAGTAACTGCTATGTATATAATAGGCGTTCAAAATCTGACCTTGTAAAAAAAAAAATGCCTCCACATGAGTACAAAGGATAGGCAAAGATGTTTGCTTATAGCACTGTTTTGTGTTAAGTGAATAAAGAGGGGGCACCTGGGTGGCTCAGGCAGTTGAGCATCCAATTCTTGATTCAGCTCAGGTCATGATCTCAGGGTCATGAGACTGAGCCCCAAGTCAATCGCCGCATGGAACCTGCTTAAGATTCTTTCTCTCTCCCTCTCTCTCCCCCACCCCACTCGCACACACGCTCTCTCAAAAATTAAATTTAATTTTAAAAAAGTGAAAAAGGCATCCAGCAATGAATGCACTGATGTATCATACATACTTTAAGATACACACAGTATGCCAGTTGTGTTTAAAAAAAAAAACCAAAAAACAAAAACCACTAAAGCAATGCCAAATATTTCTGACAATATATATTTGTATAAAGACACACAGAAAAAAGTCTGGAAGGAAATATACTAAATGAAAACAACAAGTAACTGAAGAATAGGGGAGAGAAATGGGTTTGGGCAGAATGATGGAGGACCTGAGTTTCAGCCATAATGTTTTACAATGTTAAACAAAGAATACATTAATTTTTATGATGACAACTTTCTTTTAAACTCTACTTTAAGCTTTGACTTTAATAACGTGCATGCTTTTAAAGAAATCATTTAGACCAGAAAACAACACACCACATCGGCAAGGCAATGGCCGGTGGTTCCAGCACCTGCTCTGCCACTATCTTGCTGTGAGAGACCGAGAGGGAGGACTGAGCCTCTCCATCAGTCTGTTTAACCACCATAAAGTAAGGGAACTGGAGTAAACAGAAGACCCCTTTCGGCATTAAAAGTCTAGTTTGACTTTACTATTGACTTTACTATTCCTCATAGTCCCTTCCCTTCCTTACAAAATGTGCAGATTTTTCTTGGTCAAGTACTTCCTGATGAGCAAGCAAAACCCTATCACTTCGAACACTTACCTCAAAACCCTCCAGCCATATGGGCCTTCTTAACACACTCTTAATGTGTGTTGAGAGACAATTCTCCAAGGGTCTCTCAAAATTCTGTCTTAGATACACTGCCTGCCTTTGTTCTAGACTCTCTCTCCAAACTTGTTTCTAAAGTGAACAGCCTAAGAAGACAAAGATCATGACTCTTCTGGAGCACAGAACAGAAAGGCTTAATGCCAATCATAAAAGATTCAGATGTCCTGATCTGGGGGTTCCTCCATCTGTAATAAAATACACCGTATATGTGGCATCACCTTACCCTCTTCTTGCTACTCTGTGGGAGCTGGGGCTCAGGGAACCAACAGGAAAGCTGATACCCCAGCTACTGCTGTTGCTGTGAGTAATAAACTGTCCTTTGACTCTAGGAATCTTGTCTTCTGCCAGGATCTATGAAACCAGGGCAAGCTAACCTGTCAGGTTAGTGATAAGAAAACATCCTAAAACCCTTCAGAAAACAAACAAACAAACAAACAAAAACAACCCTTCAGAGTTCTTCAGTTGTTCTCTCAGGTTACAGACCTTTAACATATTGCTTCTTCTGCCTAAAATATTCTTTTCTCTACTTTTTGATTAACTAATTCATACATTTTTTAGGAATCAAGTTATGTGTCATATTCCCAGAAGTGCCTCTCTCTCCCACCCAACAACAAACTATACCACTATCCCTTTTTATTCCTAGAATTTATAAAAATTTCTAATTATATGTTTGCATTTATCTGTTTAGTGTTTACCTCCCCACATAGAAAGCAGTTTTTGTCACCATCGTATATGTAGAGCTTAATCCAATGCCTGACACATAATAAATATTTGACTGAGTAAATGCTTAATAAGCACTTCTCACTTTCTTTATACAAAATTATAGGAGTTGATTTTAAAATGAATGTATTTTTATAACTAATTTAAAGATAAAAATTTAGAGACAAGAACTATCACCTTGTTAATTTAAAATGAAGTGTAAGTTCAATGTAAAAAGCTTAGGAATTCCAGATTTCCCTGCATTCAAAAAGTTCTCTCAGGAATGATTCTCAAAGGGGAGGCTCACTAGACTTCTGTTGTGTCCACAGCATTTCCTTACCAGATATCAGGAGCCAAGCAAAGCTAATATAATTTAATCCTGCTGGGTTTTTCTGTTTCTCCTGAACTGCTGTGGCATAATGAGCAGATGTAATACTTAACAGAATTTTATTTGTTTATCTTCCTCAGAACCAGAAAAAACAGAGGATGCTGTTTGGATTGTTCTTACTTAAAAGTTATTTATCTCGGGCGCCTGGGTGGCTCAGTGGGTTAAAGCCTCTGCTTTCGGCTCAGGTCATGATCTCAGGGTCCTGGGATCGAGGCCCGCATCGGGCTCTCTGCTCAGCAGGGAGCCTGCTTCCCCTTCTCTCTCTGCCTGCCTCTCTGCCTCCTTGTGATCTCTCTCCCTCTGTGAAATAAATAAATAAAATCTATAAAAAAAAAAAAAATTAAAAAAAAAAAAAAAAGTTATTTATCTCATATATGATAAAATTATCCAAGGAATTTTGTTAAAAACGACAGATTCGGGGCACCTGGGTGGCTCAGTGGGTTAAGCCTCTGCCTTCGGCTCAGGTCATGATCTCAGGGTCCTGGGATCCAGCCCCGCATCAGGCTCCCTGGTTGGCTGGGAGCCTGCTTCCCCCTCTCTCTCTCTGCCTGCCTCTCTGCCTACTTGTGATCTCTCTCTCTCTATCAAATAAATAAATCTTTAAAAACAAACAAACAAAAAAACCCTGACAGATTCTTCTTTCCTATTCACTACCCACAGAAGCACAAAAACTCTTTGAGGGTGGGAACTATCTTTTAAAGAAAACGTTTCTTAATTTTTCTAGTCATTTTAAAAACTAGTCATATCCCACAAATATTTTGAACACTGAAACAAAAATCATTGTTTAAGCTACCCTTATAATACTATATTAGATTCACATATCAGACTGTAATCGCAGGACATGAAATGAAGGACTATCATTAGTTGACTGGTAATGACTATAACCTCAAAACTCCATAAATTTCACTTTAAAACCAGTTACAGAACAGTTATTATCATTAAATTTTGTCTTATAGCAATGAATAAACATAAGCGAATCAATCCAATGAGCTATAAGCTCCATAAGGATGAGGATGCTACAGGTTTTGTTTGCTTCCACAGCCTTGTACATTATTAGGGCTCCATAAAAAGGTGTTGAATGACACTTACCATTAAGAATATCTTCAAATCCAATAGTCTCATCATTACCCCTCAAAATATCCAGTGAAAGGTTTGAGCTTGGAAGAAATGGAAGACGCTGAACCTTCAGGAAAAATATGAAAGGGCAAGATAAGAGCAAACTGAGGGAGAAAGAAAAAAATAATCTGATTTCATGCTCCTCATTCTTTACTTGTAAAATTCACAAAGGTATAAATAAACCACAAATACAACCAGTGGGAAAAAACATCAGTTCATATTTTAGACCCAAACCAATTTTTTTAAATTCCTTAAAACTTTACTCAAAATATATAAAGACACTCAACATTATAGTTTATTAACACTTAATAATCCCATCGGGTTTGCATATATTTTGTGGTTTTTGCTTCTGTCCCAGGAAAACCACAGTACAAACGATGAAATGCAAAACCCCAGACCTAACGTCGTACCTATTTCCCAATAAAAGTGGGATGATCGAATTCCTGAAGAAATTCCAACTCAGTAAGAGCATTATTCTACTTAATAAATGGATTACTTCACTTCGTATGTTGTTTTATAAAATATTATAAAAATCATTATAAAAATGTAAGTTATGACCCTTAAAACAGTACTAGTAGCCAAAAAGGAAGACCAAAGTCACTTGTGGGGCCTTTAAAAAACACAGTACCATTCTGAACTAGTGGTAACTACCTTTTTCAAGTATTAAATATATATACTGCAGACTGGTATGTAAGTATATAGTGGAGCAAGCACGGGTTGTGGAGTCAGAGACCTGGATTCAAACTGTTCTACTATTTAAAATAGTATGGCTGTGTTTAAGTTACCCGATCTGTCTCATAGTCAGTTTCCTCATCTGTTAAACAGGATAATATCACCTTTCTCTCAAACATGCCAGATGATGCAGTATAAAGTATGTTTATAGTATAGTCATTGGCATGTACTTGGTATTCAATAAACTTTTATATAGCCAAACCAAATTTTCAGTTTTTGTGTTGTTAGTTGTCTAGCAGTTATAATTGGAAACAATGCAGATTATTTTGGATATTGACAAAAGAATGCCAAGAGTAATAGGTGGTCCATACTACAGGATCTAGTATTTTAAAATAATCATAACTTTAAAATCTAAGGGTGCTATTAAGATTATTTCCCCCAAGAAAATATATCCAGACTAAAAACATTTTTAATTACTAATGGCTTATAGAGTTTAGGATGGAAAAAATTCTCTAGGTTGTCAAAAGTAGGAAAAAGTATATATTATTTAAAATATATATGTATATTTTTTATATATATTTACTTATAAATATCTTCCTTCCCTCCTTTCTTCCCTCCTTTCCTCCCTTCCTCCCTCCCTCTCTCCTCCCTCGCTCTTCCTTCTTCCCTCCCCCCTCCATCCCTCCCCTCCCTCCCTCTCTTTCTTTCAAAGGAAAGTAGGGAGACAGAGGAAGAAACAAAAATGGAGCTGTTAGCTTAAACCAGAAAGTAAGGGGCCTGGTAGGTACAGTTTGATCAGACATGGTCCTGAGAAAGGACCAAAAGCAGGGATAAGCAGGCAGTTGTTATACATCCCAATAGGCAAGAACTGCAATAGTACAGGGATAAGGGCAAAAAAGGGAGGAGCAGGGGCACCTGGGTGGCTCAGTGGGTTAAAGCCTCTGCCTTCAGCTCAGGTCATGATCTCAGGGTCCTGGGATCGAACCCCACATTAGGCTCTCTGCTCAGCAGGGAGCCTGGTTCCTCCTCTCTCTCTGCCTACTTGTAATCTCTTTCTCTCTCTGTCAAATAAATAAAAAAAAAAGGGAAGGAGCAGAATTCTGGGCAAAGATTTTTGAATTAAATGGGATTAAAATTTTAGGCCTGAAATATGAACCATATGTAGCTGGAATGTGAGCAGTAGGAAAATAAAAGGGAAGCTAACGATTCTGTGCCAAGCTTGTGTTATTTCAATCTTCAGAATAACACTAATAACCACACACTGTTGTTATGGTTAATTCCATTTCACATTAAGACCAAATGATCTGAGGCTCAGAATGGTTTCTAACTTATTTAAGTTCCTAAGACTAGTAGATGGCAGAGCCAAGATTCATATCTAGGTTATTCTGACTTAGAGCCACACATGCTCTTTCAGAACTTGATTATTGGAAAAAAGTCTTGAAATAGCTCTCACAAGGACTTAGCCAATATAGTTAATGGCATTAATAGAATTTATTGAAAAAGACACAGTAGTAGGAAGAACATGCGCAAAGGCCAAAAGGTGAGAGAAAAAATTAAAGTCAGGATACGCAAGTAGTTTTAGGAGGCTATGAAGAATGGTGGAGAACAAGGAAAGGTCAATTCACAAACATATCCGTTGTTAAGGAGCTGAGTTTTAATTTGAGGGTAAAGTGAGGGGAGTGACATGGTCAAATCTGTATTTTATAAAGATTATTGTGGCTAGAGCATGTACAATAGATTGGAAGACAGCAGGGGTGGGTGCTGCAGCGATCTGGATGAAGCACAGTAGGCGATCAAAACCAATGTAGTAGCAGTGGTGAGAACATGTAATTAACTAGAAGTTGGAGGTATGGGTGGGGGGTAGGAATGTGGTGCGGGGTGAGATAACCAAAGCTCTTGCTCTAATCTCTACCTTAGGAATCAACCTATTCATACGTGGTACAGAGTATGTGAGAAATAATGAGTTATTCTGTACTTATACATGTGAAATTTGAAGTGCCTGTGGGACTTCCAGTGGAGAAGTCTATAGGTTTACAGCTCATGAGAATTAAAACTTGGGGGTCATCAACATATGAATGATACCTGAAGTTATAGGAATAGACAGGAAATAACAGGATGAAAACAGGACTGGAGATGGGAATAAAACAGAATTTCAGGATGCAGAAAAAAGCAAAAGGAATCTACGCGGCAACACCGGAGAACAAGGTTTCAGAGATGAGGGGGACATCAAGAAAGTGTGGTGTCCTAAAAGCCAAGGGAAGGAGTCCCTGGTGTAACATACCACAGGGAGATCAAACAAAAGGAGGGCATACGGATGTCCACATTGTTCAGGAGCAGTTTCACTGGTGTGATGGGAGCCAGAAAACAGTGGGTTGAGTGAACTAGTAGGTAAAGGAGTATATATGGCAAATGTAGGCAACTTTAAGGCACTCATCCTGCAAACTTAGTGAGAGAGAAGGTGCTATAAGGAGACTGAAAGGAGTTTTAAGAGAGAAAAAAAGGTTAGAATATATGTAAACACTGCTGATGAGTCTGAGAAAGAGGACGAAGATATCAGCTTTAGAAAGGATCCATGAAAAGGGAGTTCCCTGACGTAGTGTGAGATGATAGAATCTAGAGCACAGGTCGAGGACAGTTCTTACACACTTGGAAGGACATTTTGGAAGATCTTATTCCTGAGCAACAGGTGCACTCAGCAATATACAAACTGCCTATACATAAACATACCACCACATGGATAATCCTAGAGGCATTTCAAACTCAATGTAACCCCCCAAAAAAGAGAAAGTAGATGCAGGTAAGTTTTGACACTGAGCTCATAATTTGAAGTCTTCTACGTAATGTCTTCTTTTTTCTCTATATAAAGTAGAAATCGAGGTGATATCCTGAAAGGGGCAAAGTAGAATAGAATACAGAGAAGAGAAGGTAAGGGAGATAGGGCTAGTACTGGAGAAGAGTCCTTCCAATCCATAGCAACACACATGTGGAACGTATCATAACTGACATCCATAAACTCACCTGCTGCACTGCCTTGAATTCCATTTGTAATTTTAGTGGAGCAAACAGACCCTGGATGTTTCTTAATGTGGAAAAATTCATTTTATCTTGGTTGAGCTGGAACTACAAAGGCAAAAAGTGTAATTTTAAATGTTACACTCAACATTCTGCTTTCAAAACAGCACTGACACATATGTAACACAACACTTAAAGAATTTTCATATCCATAACTGAAATAAAAACAAAGTACTTTTATTAATTTCATCAATAAATTTTAGAATATATATGTCTAAGTTTTACCCGGCATACAGGTGTACTTCACCAATGTAAAATTATCACCTAAAATTTGGATTTACAAAACTCATAAATTAAGGAATGTTTTTCACATTAAAAAAACTTATTTACAAAACATTTCAGTGCTTTTTATTAAAATTACCACAAAACTGGTAAAACAAAGGAAAGATAAATAAAATGAGATCTAGAAACAGTTACATACAAGTGACAAGAGTAGTTAATTTCTAAGTATGCAAGTATGCAATTCAAAAGACTTCACAAAGGAAAGAGTCAAACCCATGATACCACCATGTTAATTAAGCTACAATGTTTAAACTCCAGTTTTTGGGGTAACAGATTCCAGGATGGCAGGGGGACCCAAAACTCTAAAGTTTGTCCAGTTTGTACTGGGTGCTAATAAGCAATTTTTTTCTGCAATCATACTTTTACTAAACACTAATATTACTTCTAAAAAACTTACTGCAATTTAATGTACTTTAGGCAAAATGAATCAACTTGACCCATGAATCCTAATCATACAGTTTCCCAAAATGAGTAGTGGATATGATTTGCAGACAGACTGCTACAAAGGTCTACCCGAGTTAAAGTATTTATAATAAGATAAAATGACTTCTGTGATCATTTTTTATTATACTACATTCTCTTGATAAGATTTTAGGTCATGGGTGGGGGGAATAATTTTGATCAAAAACCTACTGAGAGATTAGTGCCCACTTTAGACATGACCAGGGGCTATACACATTAAGTCTAAGGTAAGGTACCCAGCAACATGGTTTTTAATTACTTTAGCTTGAGCATAAAATTTTAACAGATGGTCCTTAGACAAAACATGCAATATTTTATTACAAGTATATAATCTGAAGTTCTCACTGAAGAATTTTCTTTAAATATTGAGCTATCCTCATAAGTAAATACAGTTTTATGTAAAAAATTCAATTTTATAAACTTTAATGAATATATACACCTTGTAATATGATGTCAAACTACAATTATTCGTCAACACGTACTTAATTATTAGCAACCACATGAAAATTAGAATTAGGCTAAGTGGTAATAAACCACAAAATAGTCTACCATGGAGGAGGTTATATAACCTAGTTGGGAAGACATGACACATAGATCAAGGCTTCTCAACCCTTGGCACTACTGACATGTTGGGCTACTTAATTATTTGTTGTGGTGGATAGGGACTGTCCTATACATTGTAGGATATTTAGCAGCATCCCTGGCCTCCATCCAATTGATGCCAGGACCAAAGACCCTTCTCTCCCAATACTACTTGTGACAATCAGACATTGCCAAATGTCCCCTGGAGGAGGTAAAATCATCCTTAGCTGAGAACCACTGGTATAAATAATGATGGTCACCTTCCATCACTATCACTACTACAGCTCCCAATCATGGAGAGCTACTAGAAGCCAGCATATGCCAAGGCATGGGCTATCACTAACTCCATTTTACAGATGAGGAAACTAAGACTTAAACAGAGATTAAGGAATTTGCCCAAGTTCACTCAGCTGCTAAGTATGGTGTCAAGAATCTAAACCTATATAGTTGAATTACACAACCCATGCCAAAGGACTTATAATAGTTAATAAGTGCCACAGAATTCCAAGAGACTGCCATTAGCTGGTTAAGTAATTAAGGAAACCACACAGAAGCAGCTAATGTGAACTGAGTCTCAAATGATCTATGCAATTTTGGGGCCATTTGGGCCAGTCTCACTGATTTGTCAATGTTTCTCTTAACATGTATTGCTCAGAACTGAATCAATATTCCAAATCTAATGGCCAGGCTAATACTTGGGAAAGTGAGACTGTAATCTCCCTTGATTTGAGCCCCATCTTATTAATAAGAACACTGCACCATCTTCCTAAAGTAGATACCTCTTTCTTCTTGTTCTGAACATGTATTTAGAAAGTCTTTGTCTTTAGAACATATATACAGGCTATATTCTCTTTGGGGGTGACCCTTCCCTATTAACCTGGTTAATACTGGTCTACAACTGCTCAAATGTCTGCTCCTCTACAAGGCCCCCCACTAGCCCTATGCACAGGTGGTTGCTCCATCTTGGTCCTCTACACCATTTTATGATGGTATCCACTTGGATATGGTATCCACTTCAAGCCCTTATCCACTGCTTATCCACCCATTAAATTTTCAGCCCCTCAAGGATGTCACACTCATCTGTGTACCTACTGTGCCTACCAAGAGGATATGACCCTCAGTAACCTGAAGATGCAGGGCATGAGAAAGAGGTCAAGGCTAGAGATATGGACTGGAGGTCAACAGCAAAAATGGCAGAGGAAAATTAAAAAGGAAAACAGGGTCACCAAATGAGGAAATATGAGAGGAATGGAAAGGGGGACTGGCCTTTAGAAATGTCCATAAAGGGGTGCCTGACTGGCTCAGTTGGCAGAGCGTGCAACTCTTAATCTCAGGGTTGTGAGTTTAATCCCCATGTTGGGAGTAGAGCTTAGTTAAAATAGTCCATGAAAAAGACAAAAAAAAAAAAGACAAAAGAAGAATGTGTAGAAAAGGAGCTTTACTGAAGCAGTTTAATGATAATTCAAAGCCTGCTCTACAAAGATACTGAAAATAAGTCCTCATATTCTTCATGGTCAAGTGCTCAACATTAAAATTGTCTTAATAAGTGAAACTACGTAAGTATTACTAAAAGTATATTCTTCTACTAGAGGATAAAAATAAAAACATGGATAACATACTTACATTTTTTTCTGATAATTCAAGAGGATGACTGGGCAAAAGTTCATTTTTCACACAAGGAAGGCTGGAAAAGATATTTAAAAGGGAGGTTATAAATCACTCAATACCTAAAGCTCAAAATCGCATCTATCAATAGGTATAACTATAATGGAATGGGACAAGGGAGTTTTTAGGAACAATGACACTTCTGTATCCTGATTGTGGCAGTGGTTATAGGAATTGACATATTCATTAAAATTCATATTACTATGAATTATAATATAATGAACTATATAACACTTTTAAAAAGGTCAAATTTACTATTTATGATAACTTTTTAAATGTATCAATTAGGGATGCATGGGTGGCTCAGTTGATTAAGCGCCTGCCTTCAGCTTAGGTCAGGATCCCAGCGTACCGGGATCAAGTCTCGTATTGGGCACCTTGTTCAGCGGGGAGCCTGCATCTTCCTCTGCTTATACTCTCTCTGACAAATAAATAAAATCTTAAAAAAAATGTATCGAGTATAGATACTAGGGGTCAATTCAGTAGGGTGAACCCTTCGAAAAACATTGTTAAATGATGCCCTGGAAGAAATTTAATGAAGTATGTTTAAATGAAGAAATTTAATGAAGAAGTTTAATGAAGTATGTTTAAAATTACTATTATTTGATGACATGCCTCCTATATTATATAAAAAAATCTAGAGGCACCTGGATGGCTCAGTCAGTTGAGTGTCCAATTCTTGGTTTCAGCTCAGGTCATGATCTTGGGGTCCTGGGATCAAGCCCCACATCAAGCTCCGCACTCAGTAAGGAGTCTACGTGAGGATTCGCTCTCTTCCTCTGTCCCTCCCCGCACTCACATGCCCCCTCTTGAATAAATAAACAAATCTTAAAAAAAATTTACACCTCTCTGTTCAGGTCTACACATATTCGATATTTAATGTATCTTTAATAAAAACGCTGAACAATATGTTTGACATTTACTGAACACCTACTATATAAGGTCATACATTATTAGAAACAGACCACTGGTCTTTAACACTCTAGATACACAAAGAGGACTATCCTTATTGCCAAAATGGGATTTGAGAGCCGAAAGGAACCTGCAACAATCATTTATTGAATACTGTCTTTGTACAGAACATTATCATAGAAGCAGAATTTGAAAATGGTTGTGTTCACGGCAATCTTAAAGTCTAACCGGGAAGAAAAAGGAGCATTTTATGTGGAAAAAAATAAACATATAGGCACTCATCAGAACCTAGTTACTAATTTTATGAATTTGATTATACTATATCATTAATCAAATTATATCTCCAATCCCAAAGACTATAAATTGCACCTTTCACTAGAAAATGGAAAGACAATAATGAAGCATTATGTCTGTCCCCAGACACCAGCATTAGAATGACTTTTTTTTTTTTTAAAGATTTTATTTATTTATTTGACAGAGAGAGATCACAAGTAGGCAGAGAGGCAGGCAGAGAGAGAGGAGGAAGCAGACTCCCTGCTGAGCAGAGAGCCCGATGCGGGCCTCAATCCCAGGACCCTGAGATCATGACCTGAGCCGAAGGCAGAGGCTTTAACCCACTGAGCCACCCAGGTGCCCTAGAATAACTTTTTATTATACTAAGACCAAAATACCTTAAAGTTACATAAAAAATTCAAAAATTCAAAACACATGTTTACAGGGGTAGGCACTGCCCTTATTTGATTAAGCAGAAAAGCAACCTGCCAAGAAGTACCAGAAATTGAGACCTAAACATATAGAAACATGGAGGAAATCAAAGGAAGAAGTACAACTGTGTGCTAAAGCTAGAAAAGTAAAGTAACAGTAACTAATATTTACTGACAGCTTATTAATGTCAGGTATTTTTCATGTATTAACTCTTTTATTTCTCAAAATGAAATTTATAGTATTTTTTAAATTTATTTTATTTTATTTATTTGACAGACAGAGAGAGATCACAAGTAGACAGAGAGGCAGGCAGAGAGAGAGGAGGAAGCAGGCTCCCTGCTGAGCAGGGAGCCTGATTCGGCCTTGATCCCAGGATCCTGAGATCATGACCTGAGCCTAAGGCAGAGGTTTTAACTGAGCCACCCAGGTGCACTGAAATTTATAGTATTAACAGCTCTATTTCAGATACAGATATTGAGACAATAGAGCAAATAAGTTACCTGCCTCAAGTCAGACATGTAGAGCCAGAATCAAAACCCAGACAGCCTACTCCTAAGTACGCTCTTAAATACTGTGTTCTAGTTTCTCCCAGAGAATTATTCCAGTAGTTAATAAGGAGACAAGTGGTTCTCCAAGTTACAGTAGCAAAAAGAAGAACCCTACCAAATCATGCTACTGGGTAACAGCTCCTTGAAGGATGCCCTATCCTGGGAACCTACTACTGTTAAGACACTTCTTCCATTACAGAAAACATCCACTCCCATCCTCCCCGAGTCTAAGGTATATTATTTGCTATGTCCCAAATTAAATATGTATTTATGGTCTATCAAAATATTTAAAGAATTACTGTGAAAAAGAATTCACAGAAACATTTTATTTTAACAAAGTCAAAGTCACAATTCCCCCATATACCCTTTTCGAAGAAGATCATGACTTTCAAAAGGTCCACTTGCTGACAGTTCAGTAACTGGAATACTGTCCTTTAACTGAGATCCAAGTCCTCTGGCATTCTACAACAAATAAAAACACTATTAAATACAAAAAATGTTTTGTTTTTGTTTTTTAACAATTTTATTTATTTATTTGACAGAGAGACACAGCAAGAAAGGGAACACAATCAGGGAGAGTGGGAGAGGGAGAAGCAGGCTTCCCGCCGAGCAGGGAGCCTGATGTGGGGCTCAATCCCAAGACCCTGGAATCATGACCTGAGCCAAAGGCAGACGCTTAACGACTGAGCCGCCCAGGCACCCCAAATACAAAAAATGTTTTAAAACTCACATTGAACATCTACATAAAAAACACTGTTTGAGCACTAGACAAAAAAAAATAAAGTCTCTTCCCTCAAAGGGCCTAGAGTCTAGATAATTATGATGAGCCTTTGCATTATGGTAGAGTGATTACACATGGTACACTAAATAATGTCAAATTTGGGGGTAGGAAGTATTCCTGATTGATCTCTGAATATTGTCATATTGAAAGGCATTCCAGGAAAAAAGAACACGGGTAAAGGTACAAAAACATAAATGAACAAGCTATAAGTAGTTTGACATGACCAGCTAACTACATGTCAAGTAAAGCAAAGCTGGCAAAATGAAAAAAACCAAAAGGTATCAACATGCAAAGAAGTTCAGGTTTTATTCTGAAATTGACAGAGAGCCTCTGAGGGTTATGACAGGATCAGATTTACTTTCATTGGAAAGATTCCTTGCTTAGGTTGGAATGATTAGCGCAGAATGAAAAAATTGAGGACAGAATCCTGGGGAATACTATGCCTTAATGAAGAACAAGGAAGTGGGATTAAAAACAGAATAGCTAGAAGAATGTCACAGAAGCTAAGGGGGAAAAAAAAAGAGACATTCAGAAAGTATGGTTTCTAGAATGGGGTAGTCCCTATGAAAAATAAATCTAAGCAGCACATTATAAACAAAACCAAACAAAAACAAAGACTCACAGTATATCTGGTATTGGTGTATTATCACCCTACAAATCGATAACCATAAAACATTTAATCACCAAATATTTATTAAACATCTACTATGTGGCAGTTACTCTGGTAGATGCTGAAGATACACATCTACCTTCCAGGGTTTAGTCTAATGAAGATAAATTAAACAAGCAAATAAATACAATAAATATTATAACAGGTAAAACACAAAAGCTGAGTTTTAATCACTTGTTGCTCAAGTACAATATCACTGTAATTCTGCACAAAAATGTAAAACAGCTACAGGTAGTTTGGTATCCCCTTACACTATTCTAATAGAAACTATTCTGAGAAACCAGCATTTTAAATTGATTTCTTAATTTATCTCTGTATTTTATTTGATCTCACACCTGGATAACTTTTAACAGCCCTTGACTGGGTCTTGCTGTCTCTAGACTTTTCCATTTTCCAATTCTGCATATCAAAGTTTTCCCAAAACATGTAATATCCCCACCAAGCTGTTATAAAACCTTTCACTGATTTGCCAACGTCTTCTCTGAAAAATAAAGTCCAACGACCTTAGCCTGGAATTCAAGAACCTACAAAACAGGTTCCCCTACACAGAAGTCAAGATTGATCACAAAAAGAATCTGGAGCCTAGTGCAGACCGTCTCTAACCTACTATGTGACTATCATCAAGGCATACAATCTCTCTGGCCCCGTTTACTCATCCTTCCAGGTGTCTGAACTCTTTCCAGACCTAGAGTTATATGGCTGTACCTTTCCAAATGCATCTCCTGGTACTTTCCCACATAAACATTCTCCTCCTCTCAAACTGCTTTATTATAAAGTAACAGAAGAAAAGTTCCTTCTATGCACAAAGAAAAGGAGAATTCGGATTTCTAGGTTTTCCTGTTATGATTTCCCCCAATTTCCTTTTGTAAAATATCAGGATTGGTACCTGATGTTTCTATTAACGCAGCAAAGAAAAAAAAATCTATGAAAAGTTAAGTACCACTAGACCTCAAAGTGTGTATAAAACCTCTTTACAATGATCAGCAATACTATCAATCTTGATTTAGATCACCTAGTATCAGAGTCAGGGGCCATGGCCCTTCAGGAGTCTTTCTCAAGCATCCCAACTTTAAAGTTAGAAAGACAGAAAGGGGGTGCGAGTGGGAGGAATGCACTAACAATACTGACAAACGGGGAGTAACAACTGTCTTGATTTCCCCCCTCCAACTTCTGGCATACTACAAGCTCCCCAAAATGTCTGTAAAGGTGAGAGATAAAAAGGAGACTTTGTAGCTGGGTTTGTTAGCAAAGCAGTTTTGAGGTCTGGGGTGAGTGAGGAATTCGAGGCCTCTGGGCCCCCAAGGTTCGCCCCTCATGGGAAGGGTAGTCGGCTGCGCCGCACCACACACACCACAGAACAACGCTGCACTTTCGGATTTGTCCTTGCCAGCTCGGCGTCAACTATGGGGAAGGAGCCGGGGCGTGCTGAGGGACGTGGGGTTAAGAGGGAGCAAAACGAGAGAAACAAGTGAAGGGAATCAAGCCAAAGCGCTGCTCGAGGGACCAGTGCCGGGGACGAGTGCCGGAGCCCAGCCCGGACGACAGCCACGAAACCCCGAACCCCGTGACTCGACAGATCATGGCGCCCGAGGCCGGCCTCATCCTCCCGCCGCCGCCGCCACCCCGGGACGAGCTAAGGGGAGGCGGCCCATTCCTGCCGTGCCAGGGTCCCGAACCCATCGGGAACTCAGGCCGCCCGAGGTCTCACTCACCATCCTCACTTGCTCTGTGAACAGCCTCTCAGTCCCGTTACCGTCAGCCGGCCCCGCCGCTCACTTCCGTTTCCGGGGCTGCCCCCTCCCACATCCGGCGGAAGTGCGTCCGTCCGGGCGAGGAAGGAAGGAGGGCGCAGGGCGCCGGGAGGGAGCCGCGCGGGGCCGGGGCTCCCACGCCCGAAGTCCCGAGGGACCCAGGGCCAAGGGCGCAGTAAGGGTGTGGGCTGGGAGGAAGGCGGGGTCGGGACGAGACGTGCCGGAGGGGAGGGAAGACGCGGACCTCCGCTTGATTAATAATAAACATCTGCCATTGGTACAGTATTTGAAGATGAGCAATGTGCTTTGGTAGATGCATCCCCTTATTTAATACAAAAACTCTTTAAAGTAGATACTACATTTTTCGTGGGGGTAAACGAAACATGGGTGGGATGAATAATTTGCAGTCTTTAGTAAGGCAAAAGTAGAACACGAGGCTTTGCCAGTTTATTTTTACAAATCATATGTGGAAGGCCTGCTATGTTCAGAATCCTGTCCCGAGGCTAAGAATCCAGAAAGGAATCAGGCTGATGCGGTTCCTGGGTCAGAGGAGCAGTGGAACTGTTGGGGGTGGGGAAAAGGGTGACATCAAATGAAGTGTGGTTGATAATTACAGACATATCTTGGGCTTTTATCTATAGCAACACAATTCTACGTGCTTTACATGAACTATCTCCTATAATCCCTTCAGTCATCTTATGACGTATGTACTCCTGTTGTCTCAATTTTACGGTCAAGGAAAGCAAGACAAAAAAGGTTAAATATACCGAAGAACTCATAATCCATTATCGTAACATTATACTGTGTTGCCTTCCAAATATAGTGTGATAAAATGGACTCATAGTCTGTTCAACCATATAATGGAGGTGACTTAAGGAATCCTTGGGCTGTTAGTGAAAGGATAGAATGAACTCGTTTGAGGTAAGAGAATATATGAAAGAACATCACTGGCATTTGTTTAGGTGAAAAAAAAGTAGGAAAGGAGGTCTGTGTGGCTGAAGTTCAGAAGGTAAGGTACAGAGTGGTGGGATATGAGGCTGTAAGTAGATGGGGGCAAGTTTATTCTGGAGGCCTCTATGCCAGTTATGGATGAGGCTTTAACTTTAAAAAGCCATTGAAGAATTTCTAAGGAGGGAAGCGGTAAAGTCAGACATGTTCTGTATTTCTACAACCATGGTCCTACAACCTTGAAGTTCCAGGATAGTCCAGATTTCGAATATTCTGCACTGTTGTCCTAATCTTCTGTCTCTCCCTTTCGACCTTGAGATGTGAGTTTGAATGTTTCATTTGATCTTATTCCTTTCAGTTCCACCTAAGGAGAAGTTTTTAAACTGCAACTCTTAAAAAGAAACTTTAATGTTGATTCCTCACAATTTAGTTCTTAAATTTTTGTTGAGCATATGATTCTGGAGCTAAAGAGCAGAAAAAGCCATTTCCCTATACTTGAGATGCTTTTATTTTTTCTGGGGGAATAAACATGGTAAATAAATGTAGTAAATGCTTAATACAGAAAGGAGTTGGATCAGTAAGTGGTTGGAAACAGGGAAAAAAGGCTTTTGAGGAAGAGGAAATGTGGAAAGGCAGAGATTTGCAAAAAGGCATGTTGTAATATGAACAATGAAGATTTCCTCATGTTTGGAGTTCTAGGGGAGTAGGTGGAACAAGATGAAAAGGGATTGGAGGGATTGGTATCGATAAAATTAAGGACCCGTATGGTGTGCTGAGGTTTGGGGCTCGCTCTTTCTTTCTTTATTTCTTTGGAGAAAATAGACAATAATGAAGGTCTTTTCACAAATATTTGACATTAAAGAAAATTCTGGTGGCAGTATGAAGAATATACTGGAATTGGGAGAAACTTGGAACCAGGATACCATTTAGAGTGTTGCAGTAGTCCACAGAAGAGATAACGGTAGAAAGGTATCACAGCACATTGCAGAGACTTTGAGAAGCAGTGAAAAGTAGTGATGGACCTTAAGAAATACTAGAATTCATGAAGCAACCATTGGAAGGAGAGCCTGCTCTGGAGACAAAAATGAGATTGTCAGTGAGGCAGAAGAAAAATCAAAGGACCGTCATAGAATCCAAAAGGGAAGAGAGTGTTGAGAGGTTGAAAAGTAGTTCAAAAGAGAGGTTAGAAAGTAGTTTTAAGATAGCTCTAAAAAGATAATGAAGTCTCGAAAACAGATCTTTGGTGACTGATGTGAAGGTAATTTCAGTAGAAAAGGAAAGAGAAAAATTGCCTTATTTTCAGCCGTTTACACACCCATGTTTATATCCTTCTAAAAAAGTTTATTGCAGCAGTAACTAATACAAGTCAGTGTTCAGTGTGCTAAAGTAGTTTAAAGAATTAAGTTAGATTGGTTATTAGAATGTTTTAATATGTTTGCTTAGGCTGTATGTCATATAGTTTGGAGGATAGACTATTAGTAATTGCTAACATCTGCTATATGTCAAGCCCTACTCTTAGTTCTTGACATACTTTGTTTCACTTAATCTTCAATTACTCTAAGATAGGTACTACTATTATCTACATTTTACATAAGAAGCAGGCCCATGTGCATTGTAGCTCAACAAGTACTCTATTTTAATTTACTTTATGTTGTCTTCCTTGACTTTACTCTTAAGCTTTTCTGGCAAAAATATTTGGTGAATGCATTTTGTTCAACATAGCAGAAGAAAGCCATCTAGAATGCAGGCTGCTGTTGAAACATGGGTGAGAGCAGGTGAATGAAGACAGCCAGGCAACAGCTCAGGTTGGTTTAAAAGCATGCTGAATTGAAAAATACCCATGGCATTGGTTGAGTCTTCATCCCTTCAAAAGTAAAGAATGGATGGGGTAAAGCAAATGTATGCATTTCATTTTTTTAAAGATTTCACTTATTTGTTGAGAGAGAGAGCCTGAGCAGGGGGAAGAGGGAGAGGGAGCCCAGTGTGGGGCCTGATCCCAGGACCCTGGGATCATGACCTGAGCCAAAGGCAGATGCTTAACTGATTGAGCTAACCAGGCACCCCCAAATGCATGCATTGCGAAGAAGAGGTAGTTGAGTGATAAATGATCAAGCAGTAGAGTGGGGAGCAAGAAGTTGTGTTGACATTTTTCTTACTCTGTGAGTTAGGGAAAGTGGGAGAAGACCACTGTACAGACTTTTGAGGAAAGTGGCATCGTTTATGAGAAAGCAAGGTTTCAGTTAGGGCTAAGATGTGGGAAGAGAACTTGTGGAAATCTAGCTGAACGTTCCAGGGGGCTTAGTGGCAAGCTTTGTGAAAGGAAGGCCAGTGAGTAGCAGGTTCAGGGGCTGAGCATTTAATGGTACCAGAGGAGTACAGGGGGTAGAGAAGTCAAGGTCCTCTCCTTTATGCACTTGACATGACCGATACACTACCATAACCTTTAGCACTTAGTTGTGTTGATCTATTTCCACATCTATCTATCTCTTTTCAACAAGCTTCTGCAGTCAGGGGCTATGCCTTACACATTATTGTATCTGTATATGGCGCACAGAAAGCACCAGTAAATGTTTATTGAATGAAAAGTGTGGGAAAGAACAGATGAATGGATAGTTGTGGTTAATAGGCAAGACTAGGCTGGCTCATATGGTTGGGAAGTAGGTGGAGGTAGACATGGGTAATCCAAGAAGACTTATTCGAAGAACTTTCCAGAAGCATCTTCTTGGGCCTGGAGCCCAACCTTAAAGCTCAGCACTATAAGCTAAGGCCCTAAAACCTTATCTGGTTCCAATTATCCCCTTTCCCTCAGGGGTAGACTCAACAAAAACTGGCACCTCACCAAAAAGTCGACAATTCTGACAATTCTGACAAATATAAGAGCCACAGATGTGTGTGTGTGTGTGTGTGAGAGAGAGAGAGAGAGAGAGAGAGAGATGTGCCCAGCCTTCTCCCCCTCCCAGCTACAAATTCTGGCCAGTCCTGCTTGGTCTTTTTTCCTGGTCTCTGACAGTTCTTAGCCAGGTGGATTCTTTTGAACTCTGAAAGCAGAATCAGGGGATTTGGAGAGGGTCAGGCGACAAGGGTTGGTGGCACTGGTTTTCCCTCAAGAGTTTAGCATCAGAGAAACATGAGAATTCCATTCTTTGAGAAAGATGGGAGGGAGGATTACTTAGTGTAAAAACTTTGTAAGACATATTCCCTAAGGTACTTAATAACTAAAACATTGTATGGCTGTGTAAGTTTCATATATTGTGTTTCCCTATGAGGTTGGGGAGGGAATTTTTGTGAAGGGGTGGTATAACTCTCAACTAATAAGAAAGTTACTATGTCTCAGAGGACCTGAAAAAAATCTGTAAATTATAAACAGTACACCTAACTCTTCTTTAAATGATCTAAATTCTTGTAGTGTTGGGGAAGGCTCAATGTGCTTAATTTCAGATAAATCATATTTACACATCTCTTTTTGCAAGTCCCTTCATAAGTGTTAAGGGATGGAGAAATACTTTACACCCAGTTTATTTGACAGACCCTTTTCTTTAACCCTAAGAGATGAGTGTTTCATATGTCTTCTGAAATACTTGCTGACTGTGATTTCAGATGGAGCTGCCTTTAAAAGAGTGTCCTCTGAATATGAAAAGCTGGGTTTTGAGAATAAGTGTTAAAGTAGACTCTTGAATCCAGGTGTTTTGTTTTACTATTTTACATCTGCATTGCATCAGACACAGCAGAGGTTAGCATTCCATTTTCCCTGCTTTGTAGCCCCATTTCAGGTCTGTGCTTTTGAAAGAGTGGTTTATACTTTCATCATAAAGAGCATTTATTTGTCTGTGGAGCATACAGTTGTAGATTGTATGCAACAAGGTTTAAATTCTACCCCTGTTTCTATTACCCTTCATTTACCAGCCCACATGTAGAAGGATAGAGTCACATTAATGCTAGCTAAAGAAAAATTTAATTGGAAGGCAAATCTGCCAAAAACATATAGTTGGATATAGAGCCAAATATAATGTACATGTACACCTGATATTTTCAGTTCAGATGCTGTTTTTGGATACTAGGATCAATCTTCTCCAGTGGCATAAGTAATTGAAGGGAAAGTTTTGTATTTTTGAAAATTCAGAATTTTGTTCCTTGAAGACAAAAACTGGAGGAGAGAAAATTTACCTGTGTTCAAAGCATACTAGGAGGATACCTCAAAAGCAGCTTACACTAATCTTTTTCAGAATCAGGAAGCTGATTTAGAATCTAAAAGCTGTGAAAGACAGCCTGAATCATTCTGATTGTATGGTTGGTCTATTTGAGTTTTTTTGTTTTTCCTTATGGGAGCAATGCATGCTCATTGTAGAAAGTTAGAAAACACCAAAGGGCAGAAAGAATGAAATCCAGAGCAGAAAGAACCACTGGGAATGGAGTGGCTTACAGATAATTCTTTTATATGACAGAATGTATCTATTTCTTTAAAAAAAAAATAGAATTGACTCTTTTCTAAGTGAGTTGGGAAGTTTTCTGTTGGCTTTTTTCATGACCATGTTGTTAGTTAATAAAATATGTCATTCTGAAGCCATAGAAAACATCCTTCCTTTGCTTCTTCAAGAATGGTGAATTACACGTAGGCTATTTACTCAACATTTTTCATTCTGTCAGCATGGTAGGATGCCAAATGGCTGTTGTGAATAATTTTCAAAGGTACATTTTTTTTGATAATTTGCCAGGAAAATCATAACTCTTAAAGTGCTCCTTAACCCTAACCATACAATTGGATTTATGGATAGATATTATGTTCCCTGTTTTGTTGTTTTCTCTCTGTTTCAGTATCTGGGATTGATGCCAAAGTCCATTCAGCCTCACTCCATTTATTAAATTAGAATGTACAACTGAGTTTACGCAATAGAGTATAGAAGAAAAAAAGACCTGTTTGTTTATTGTTCTAGTTAGGTGTTTTTACATCAGCAAGAAAGAAAAGTATTATTTCTCAAATATCTCAGTGAAATTGCCTCACAAATAGGGTATCATGGTTAACAGAATAATTGCCTGACGTCTGGGTCATTAGGAAGAGCTCCCTTGCCTTATTCCAAACCATCTTCCATAGTGCTGCCAAAGATGTTTTGTCACCTAAAATTCAAATCTGTTACTTAAAGCTCTTCAATAGCTCCTTGTTGCCCACCCTACAGGATTAATTTCAGATTCTTTAGAATAGCAAGCAAGCCTTTTGTGTTCTGATTGCCAACTTCATCTCATTCTTAAATCCTTTACTCTGGTCATATTAAATCACTTGGAATTCTTTGAAAATGTTGTGAATTTCATGTGCCTGTACTTTTACTCCTGTCCTCCCCTTTTTTCTGGAAGGCTCTAGTTGCAGTGTCTCAGGGCAAGCATCAATTCCTCTAATGAAGCCTTCCCTGGCTTGCTCTACAGTCCTGCTATTCCCCCTTCCAGAGAGGCTAGATTTGTGCCCCATTGCATACAGTACAGAAATCCTATCACAGCATCTGTAACACAATGTTGCCCTTCTTGTTTTCACATATGCCTCTCGTCGTTAGACCATAAACTCCATTCACCATCTTTGTTGGAGCTGATTGTGTGCTTTTGTAGCTCTCATCTCTCATTGGGAACATTGTAATAGCCATTCAGCTGTTCAGCTGGCCGGCCTGCCTCTCTCCTCTCTCACCTGTTCCCTAATCCATTCTCCACATCATCACCACAGTCAGTAGACTAAATGAACAATGGCTGCATGTTTCAAAGGTCTGGTGGTCGAGACTGGGTGAAATGAGCCCTAGGGCACAGCTAGCACTGAGTCTGATTTATTTCCTACAGTAAGTATTAAGACCGCCTTCATTCACCCTAGCACCCTGCTGAGAGATTCCAGAAAGCAATGGGGGAGGAGTGAGGAGTTAAGTAGGAAAGTACCTGTGAGAAACTGGGTGAAGAATCATTCAAGTCACAGATCTAAAAAGGCGATGAAGTAAAACAAACAAACAGAAAACACAGCCCAGGGGATGGAGGGATGGGTTAACTAGGTGATGGGGATTAAGGAGTACACTTGTCATGAGCACAGGGTGATGTATAGAAGTGTTGAATTACCCAATTGTACACCTAAGATGAATATAGCACTGTATGTTAACTAATTAGAATTAAAATTATAAGACGAAACAACAAAAACACCGTCCAGTAACCAAGTAGTTGCAAAATTCTTTGGAGCTCAAAGGGACCTTGCAGTATGAAGATACAAAGAGCAACAGAAGTCAAAGTCTTGTCAAAATACATTCCATAAGAACCTGAAATTACAAAATAGTGTAGCTTGTGTATGACTAATTGCAATACAAAATAATTTCTTCCTTTACCACTATATTTATTAAAGGATTGTTCTGAGACATCCTTTTCTTAAATAGATGTAAAAAGTGATTCAGAATGTGTAAATGCACATTTCTATCAACAATTAAATTTTTTTTTTGATCTGATGAGTGAGAAGTGACGGCTTATTGTTCCTTCAGTGTGATTCTTCCTGATTGCTGGTAAGATAAAGCAGTTCTTCATATTTATTTATTGTTTAGATTTGCTTTCCTGGAAATCCCTATTCATACATCCTTTGCTCATTTTTCTATAGAGCTTTTCATCTTCCTATAAATTTGTAGGTGCTCATATACTATAAATGTTAACCTTTGTCTTATGCATCAAATATATTTTTCATAATCTGCTGTAATATTTTCTTCTGATTTCATATCTTCCAGCTATACTTTTTTTTTAAGATTTGAGAGAGGGCGCCTGGGTGGCTCAGTGGGTTAAAGCCGCTGCCTTCGGCTCAGGTCATGATCCCAGGGTCCTGGGATCGAGGCCCGCATCGGGCTCTCTGCTCAGCAGGGAGCCTGCTTCCTCCTCTCTCCTCTCTCTCTGCCTGCCTCTCTGCCGACTTGTAATCTCTCTCTCTGTGTCAAATAAATAAATAAAATCTTTAAAAAAAAAAAAAAAAAAAAAAGATTTGAGAGAGAGGGAGCGTGTATGCAAGCACGAGTGCGAGGGGCCAAGGGAAAGGAAGAGAGAATCTCAAGTAGACTCCCTGCTGAGCTTGGAGCCCAATGGGTGCTCAATCTTAGGACACTGAGATCAGGACCTGAGCCAAAACCAAGAGTCAGATGCTGAATGGCCTACACCACCCAGGTGCCCCATACATTTTTAAATAAATGTCTCTTGTCCTTTACAACTTCCTGGCTAACTGTTTCAGTTGAAAGTATTTCCCTAACCCCTAGTGTATGAATTTATTCTCAAATTTTATTCTAGAATAGTATTTTTCATACTTTGTTTTTCATTAATATGGAATTTATTTTTCAATATGGATTAAGAGAGGAGTCTAATTTTGTTTTCCTCCAGAGGCTATATTAAAATCCTGTTTACACTAAGATACATTTTGAGATTCTCTATTCTAATGATCTAAATAGTTTTCCAAACAGCAAAAGTAGCTAACATTTATTTTGCCTGTATGTGCCAAATACTGTCCTAAGCACTTCACATATTTTAGCCCATTTAATCTTGGCAGCAACATTATAGGTCAATTCTATTATTCCACATGGACTTCAAAATGCTTTTATCAAATTAAAAAGAAACCACTAGGATTATTAGGATTACATAAAATTTAATACATTGATTTGGGGAAGATTCACATGCTATATATATCCTTCAATAATATTTTATAATTTTCTTCATATGTCTTAAACCTGTCTTGTCAAATTTAGCCTTCAGTATTCTGTACTTTTATCAGTATTACAAATGGAATATATGTCTTTCCATTTTTATTTCTGTCTGGCTATTCCTATCGGCATTCTTAGCGGTGCCATAAGGATGGTGGGCGTATTGGTCAGGATAGGGTAAATTATGCTGCAGTGGCAACCCGAAGGTCTCTGGTTTGTGATGACAATCTCCTCGTATTGCATGTCCATCACAAGCTGACAGCAGCTTGGCTTCACACCATCTTCACTCTGGAATCCAGGCTAATGGAATAACTGCTCAGCACATTGCAACCTTGTAGTAGAGGGAAGGAAATCAAGGTACAGCATCTCCTGTCTCTTAAAGCTTCTACAGAGAAGTGTCCCACATCCCCTACCCTCACATTCATAAGCCAAAGCAAGACATATATATGCTCATATCTGATATTGAAATGTCAGAAATCCATAATCCTTTTATAGGAAAGGGCCCTTCAAGTCACAATGCCAATAGGATGGAAATAATATTCCAGAAGGAAGGGCAGCAAATACTTTCATCAGTAATACAAAAAATCACAGTGTTTTGTTTTTAAGTTGGCAAGATTGAGAAATCCTAGAAAATAATATGTGTGTGATAGACATTGTTCAACAATATCCATCTCCTCTCTACTTCTAAGTATGTAAGAAGATTATACTTTCTTATCTCTTAAAATTAGATAGAGCTGTGTGACTAATCCTGGCCAATGAAAATGTGAGCCAAAGGGATATTTCTCACTTCTGCATGGAAACATTGAGGAGTTGGAACATGATTCTTCAAGTATCTTCCCTATCTTGGTGATTATGGAAGTATGTGTTGATATAGAAGTACCAAAAGACCAAAGTAGCTAGAATGCTGGGCCATTCTGTAGAAGATAGTTGTCCTGGATGCTATCCAGGTGAAGGGCCTTTGCGGTTTTAAATCACTGAGATTTAAGGGGTTTGGGGGTTTTTTTGGTTTTACTTCAACATAACCTAGCCTATCCTCACTAATACAGCATATGAATTTTAAATATTTTAACAAACGTGAGTGTGAATATATATACATTTATGCATATTGTTACGTAGGAAAAGTCTTTTTAAGTATGGGTCCACTGCTTTCGAGTACCATGATATTTTCCTTGCATAAACCACATTCATAATGCATCCTATATTGGGCGCCTAGGTGGCTCAGTCAGTTAAGCATCTGCTTTTGGCCCAGGTCATGATCCCAGGGTCCTGGGATTGAGCTCCCTGCTGAGCAGGGAGCCTGCTTCCTCCTCTCTCTCTGCCTGCCTCTCTGCCTACTTGTGATCTTTCTCTCTGTGTCAAATAAAATCTTTAAGAAAAAAACAATTCATTCTTTTCACATTATTTTTTATTAGATTCAGTAATATTTATTTAAATTACTTAGTTTTAATAGCAGTCCACCTGTCATAAAAAAAGTTTGGGAGAATACGCAACTGGATATTAGTAAGCATACAACTCAACTGGTGAAGTGGAATACATGTTTATCTCACAAGGTGAGGGCATTTATCCTGCCATAGGATAGATCTGTAAATTCCACAGATGAAATTAAGAACTTGTGTAAATCCTGCATTTGTGTAGAAGTGAGTTAAGAGAGCTTCTACCATATAGAGAACAATGCACACACACATTTGTATGCATATTTATATGTATATGTGTCTCTATTATATTTATCTTGTTTCCAGCTACATTATTCAATTATCTTGTTAATTCTAGTAGGCCCTTTTTGAAAGCATATCTTGAGAGTTATAAATATGGAATCATATTATCAACAAAAAGATAATTTCTTCTTTACCAAATTTATATTATTTCCTTATCTCACTGCACTTGCTATAACCTCCAGAATAATGTTGAATAAATAATAGTGATAGTGGGTCTGCCTGTCTGTTTCTTAATTCAGTAAATATTTATAATATTATACATGAAGTTTCTTAAATATTTTTGTTAGATTTATTAATAGATATTTTATTTTGTGCTATTGTAACTGGTATCCTTTAAAATTAAAATTTATAGCTGCTTTTTGCTGGTATAGGGAAATGCAATTAACTTTAATTTATTGATCCTATATCTAATAATATTGATAAATTTTTAAATTATAATTTGAAGTATATTCTTTGAGTTTTTTACATAGATAGTTTTTTAATTTGTAATTAATGACAGTTTACTTTCTTCCTCTCCAATGCTTATATTCCTTTGCTATTTTTCTTGATTCTCTGTAATGGCTAAAATTCCAGCATAAAGGAATTGGGAATAATAGTTTATCTCCTTGTCTTAGACTTTATTTTTAAAGGAAATGCTTTTAACTTTTTTTACTGTGGAGTAGTATATTAGCTGGAGATGTTTTTGCAGATACCTTTTTTAGGTAGGCTAAGGATGTCCTTTTCTATTCCTTTTTGGGTACAAGTTTTTTGTTTTTATTATAAATGGCTTATGAAATTTTTTTGAATGTTTTTCTACCTCTTTTTAAATGACCATATGATTTTTCTCTTTTAGTCTGTTAATGGGGTAAATTGCATTAATAAATCTCTAATGGTACAACAATCATCTATTCCTAGAGTAGACTCAATTGGTCATTATCTTTGTATATATATCACTTGATACATTTGCTTATATTTTATTGAAGATTTTTGCATCCATGATGACAAGTGAGGTTGGATTGTAATTTTTTCTTGTCTGGTTTTGTGTATAAAGTTATACTAGCCTCATAAAGTCAGTCAGGGGATGTTCATCCTTTTGTATGCCCTAAAAGAATTTAGTATTGGAATTATCTCTTTCTTAAATCTTGGTAAACTTACTTATAAAACTGCGTGGACCCGGTGTTTTCTTTGTGGGAAAATTTTTATTAATGGTTATAGGTTGGGTGGTAATCAAATTATTTAACAATCAATTATAATGGTCACACTAATCAATCAGAACTGACCCTGGCCGTAAGCAAACAGTATAGCTATACGATTGCCTACAAGCTAAATACCAGGCTTATTTACAACTTTAAATTTCTTTTCTTGCTTTCTTTTTTTTTTGTTTGTTGTTTTTTTAAAGATTTCAATTATTTATTTGACAGAGACACAGTGAGAGAGGGAACACCAGCAGGGGGTGTGGGAGAGGGAGAAGCAGGCTTTCCTGCAGAGCAGGGAGCCAGATGCAGGGCTGGATCCCAGGACCCTGGTGGGATCACGACCTGAGCCGAAGGCAGACACCTAACTGAGCCACCCAGGCACCCCTAAATTTCTTTCTTTCTTCCTTTCCTTCTTTCTTTCTTTCTTTCTCTCTCTCTCTCTCTCTCTCTCTCTCTCTCTCTCTCTCTCTCTCTCTCTCTTTCTTTCTTTCTTTCTTTCTTTCTTTCTTGATTTTATTTGTTTATTTGACTGAGACACAGTGAGAGAGGGAACACAAGCAGGGGGAGTGGGAGAGGGAGAAGCAGACTTCCCGCGGAGCAGGGAGCCTGATGCGGGGCTGATCCCAGGACCTGAGCTGATCATGATCTGAGCTGAAGGTAGATGCTTAACGACTGAGCCACCAAGGCATCCCTACAATTTTAAATTTCTTAAGTCAGTTTTATAAATTTGTATATTCAGAAATTTGCCTTAATTTTACTTGTTTTTAAATTTATTTAAAAATTGCTTGTAATATTTTATCTGTGTAATTGCTATTTGTGATTTCCTTTTCCATTCTTAAAATTGTTATCTGTTCTCTCTTCATCAGTTTGCTAAGGGTTTGTCATGTTTATTAATTTCTTTTTATTGAATCCACATTTTCATTGTTGATCCTTTTTACTGAATGTTTTATTTCACTAATTTTTCCTCTTTTTATTTCCTTTATTCTATTCTATTTAGATTTTTATTCTTTTTATAATCTCAACTTTTCTTTTTTTATTAATGTAAATATTATAACATTATCACTTCCTCCATCTACCACTTTAGCTGTATCTCACAGGCTTTCCTCTAGAACTGGTATTGTTGATTCTAATTTTCTTATTTCCTTTTGCTTTCTTTTTTGACCCATGAACAATTTAGAATTATGCTTTTATATTTCCAGGGTTTTGGGGTTATTATTTTGTTATTAATTGCTTTGTGGTCAGAGAATGTGTTCTGCCTGATAGTGATTTTTTGGCCTTGTTGAGACTTACTTTATAGACTAGTACATTGTCAATTTTTATCACTTTTCCTGGGAACAGAAAGTGTATTCTCTAGTTTATTGGGTATAGGTATCTATATATGTTTATTAGACCTGGTTTGTTTATTGTGATGGTCAAATCATCCCTGTTATTACTGATATTTTTATCTTGTCAATTTCTGGCAAAGATTTGTTAAAGTTTACTTCAGTCATAGTGTATTTGTCAATTTCTTTTTCTTGTTTTGTCATTTTTTACTTGACATTTTTTGAAGCTATCTTATTAGAACTATGTGAGTTTAGAATTGCTTACATTTTTCTAATGAATTGGACTTTCCTTAGTAGGTAATAAACCTCTATAGTAAGTTACTTTATAAAAAGTAAGTTACTTTATAAAAGTTGTTAACTTTTCCTTGTAACTTTTCTGTGAACTCATTTTACACGTGTCTCGTGTAAACAACATGTAGCAAGATTTTACTTTCTAGCTAATCTGATAGAAAGTTTGGTTTACTTACCCTTATTGTTATTTTAATTATTTGAATTTCATTTATATCATTTTATTTTATGCATTCTGTTGTTCTGCCTTTTCTATATATTTTTTTTATCTTCTTGGCTTTTTTGGATTATTTTGTATTTTGTCTTTTTTCTTAAGCTATTTTCCCCTTTATTAGTTTGGAGCTTATACCTTTGTTTCTGAATATTTTACAAGGTGTTCTATAATTTTAACATACATATGTATATGTGTAATTTAATAAAGTATGTAACTAGTAAAGTGTGTAATTTAATAAGTTTTGAAGTAAGTCAGTGTTTTACCCTCCCAAACAAAGTACAGACCTTTTAATGCCTTATTCCTGATTATCTCCTCCCAACTTACATGCCATTTTTACCAGCATTTTAGTTGTGTATAATTTTTTAATCTTATAATTAAGACATTACTATGGTTGTTTACCAAAGTGACTATCTAGATTTACCAGTGTGTTTATTATTTTCTTTGCTAACCACTTTGGATCTGAGACCTTCTTTCTGGAATGAGTTTTCTTTTCTTTTCTTTTCTTTTTTTTTGACAGAGAGAGAGAAAGATTACAAGTAGGCAGAGAGGCAGGCAGAGAGAGGAGGAGGCGGGCTCCCTGCTCCAGGGCTCGATCCCAGGACTCTGAGATCATGACCTGAGCTGAAGGCAGAGGCTTTAACCCACTGAGCCACCCAGCTGCCCCACCTGGAATGAGTTTTCTTCATCCTGAAGTATATCCTGTAGAAATTCCTCTAGTGAGTGATAGTAAACTTTCATTTTGTGTTTGTTAGAAAATGTTTTTATTTTGCCTTCATAAAAGCTAGCTTTGCTAGAAATCTAACCTGTCAATTATTTTTTCTCTGCATTTTGAAAATATTGTTCCACTGCATTCTGGCATCCATTGTTGCTGTTGATTAAGTATACCATAAGTCTGTTTTTCCCTTGTGGGTAATCTGTATTTTTCTCCCTGACTGCTTTAAGATTTTCTTTTTGTCTGCATTTGTCCACAGTGTGTCTTGCTGTGAATGCCTTTTTTTTCTCCTGCTTTGAATTTTTGGGGCTCATGGTAAGTTTCATGATAAAACAGGAGGCCACTCTAAAATGGTCACATTTTACCCTTGCCTATCCTTAACCTCTTACACCCCTACTTCCTTTGAATGCAGTTGTGGGCTCATGAGGTAACAAAAATGAGAATGGAGAAATGGAACCCATGTCCTTGATAACCACACTGAACACAGATTGCCTACCTCTAGACTTCATGCTATAGGGGAAAAATAATTGCCTTTTTTGCTTAATGTATACTCTTTAGTCTGATAGTCTGTGGCCCAAAAATAATCTTAAAACATAATATTTTATTTTTCCCTGTGAAATGCAACAGAACATTGTAACAGAGTAAGTGCTCAAAAATGTTTTTCAAATAACCACTGATCATTTTGTATCGTGTACCTGAAGAAATCTGTTTTATTTTTACACATATATATGCCTAAATTAATGACTAGTAAGAAAAGATTCATCATTTATTAAAGAAAACTTGTAGGATATCTCCTTCCGATGAAAATTTATTTAGAAATCTATATATATTGAGATTAGTTTTTAAACTTAGTGTTGTGACTCATGTTGTCATTTAAACAGAAGTCTTAGATCTTACAAGTGAAAGGAGGATCATTTTGAAGTCATTTCTGCTGTTGGCATTCCCATGTCATGCCATTAATTCTTAAGGAGATTTAAGTGGGGAACACTGTGAAAATTTATTTGTCTTGTTAGGACAGAAGTCATGCAAGTGCAGGAAAATAATTTTATTAGTTAAAATAAATGAAGAGGCTGATTTATGGATATGTATAAAAACTACTCTTTTGTTTGAATGTTCTGTTATAGCAACCATTAGAAGATTAGAAATTCTGGGATGCCTAGGTGGCTCAGTCTGTTAAGCATCTGCCTTCTGCTCAGGTCATGATCCCAGGGTCTTGGGATGGAACCCCGAATCGGGCTCAGCCTCCCTGCTCAGTGGGGAGCCTGCTTCTTCCTCTGCCTGATGCTCCCTCTGCTTGTATGCATGCTTTCTCTCTCTCTCTGATAAATAAATAAATAAAATCTTTTAAAAAATTCAAAATTCTGCTAAAGATCTAACTGCTTGACTCCAAATGCTTTTTTGCATTTTGTCTTTATAAATCTGCACATTATATTTCAAATAGTCAGTACTTGATGTTTGAAAAATAACATCCCAACTAATCACTCCAAGTAGAATTTTATAATTGAACAGTTTAGAATCCCAGAATTCTTCCGTGTGTATTAACTCATTGTTATTGATGGCATTATCCATACAGGGGGGAAAAAAACTTTCAGGTTTTATCCTCAAGTGAAATTGATAACTCTAGGAAGGTATTTCTCTTCTGGCTATGTACATCCTCCAATAAAATCCTTAGCTCTTCTGTCTGGATGGCCTATTCCAAGGATCATGAAAGCACAGTTCCTTTTTAGAAAGCCAGGAAATTGCAAACCTGGAGAGGATGGATGGGAGACTGTCAAAGCTTATACATCAAATTAGTAGCAGAATGCTGACAGAGCCTGGCTGTCATGATTCTTAACCAACATTCAACCCATCAGCAAATATCAAATGTCAAACAAAATTGTTTGACAAGAATGTCAAACAAAAATTAATAGTTATCAAACACTTTCTAAGATCGAGGTAGTGTTCTTTCCACTACACCATAACCATGTCAGACTTCGCTGGAGTTTTAGGGCCCAGCAATGCAGTCTAAGATATGTGATATGTGAAATACACAACCCTAGTGTCATTAGGTTTGATCTGTACTCAGAGACCAGTCACTCATTTTTAGGGAAAAGGAGACAAAACAGATGAAAATCAAGATGAATTGGAGGATCTGGCTTGAGAGGGTTGCAGAGGTAAGTGGGAAAGAAGGAGAGAGTGGGATAGAGAGAAACAGAGAGACAGAGAAAGAGAGAAAATACAAAATGGGAAGGAGATTAGAATAATCAGTCCCCATTACTCTTTTTCTTTTCTCTCACAATCAGCTTCGATGTCTTTTTGAAAGTAGGCATATCTTTCTAAGAAGGACCAATCTGCAAGTGAGCTCAGAGGCAGATGTGCCGTTGGTTGACTTTGGGAAACTCATGTTCTTCCAATGCTAACTGCATTCTGGGAATACCAAATGCAGTTCTCAAGGTGAGTTTGCTGAGACAGAATGTGATTGTGTCCTGCAGTGGGATGCATAGTGCCAACGTGCCAGGGAAACCCTGAACTCATATATTAGCTTCCTTCTTTCCCTAACACATAGACACACTTCCACAGAAATTAAGGAGCTAGCTACTGCAGGGGGTTTCTAAAACCAAAATATACTTGAAAAGTTTGTTTTACTGCTGGATTTTCCCCTCATTCAGTGTAGGAAATCCCATTTTAAGTTTCTGCATAAACAGAAATGTTCCAAGGGTCAGGGCAGTCACCGAAGACTCAGTAGTGTATCTATAACAGACACATGGAGATAGAGAAATGTGCAGTCTTGCTTGGGGTTTAAAAGCTGATTCTACAGTTGACCAGATTCCTTCAATCCCCATGATGGATGCATGAGTAAGAGGTTTCCACTGATCCATCTACCTTGTATCCTTGATGGATGTAGCCCAGCCTTCTTACGGGGTCAAATGTCACACACATTTTTAAACAATTAAATTCGTCATATCTTAAAATAGGAGAAACAGGAGCCTCGTTGAACATTCCCCCAACAGCCATTTCTGCCATGAGGAAGATTGCAGCTTGACCTGCTGGTGAGGAGAATGGCTGTAATGGGGTGTTTGGATTTCCTTCTCTTTCCACTATGTCCCTGATCATTAAAATGGGGGATCTCCACAGAGTTAAAGGTTATTTTACACAGGAAGCACATTCAGTATTAGTACAACAAATGTTTTCCTTTCTCCAGCTATGGAAGAGCTCTACTCACAGAGTCGTGATAAAGCAGAGCATCAGCCCTTTCCGCTCAGATACCAATAAGTCTTGCACTTCAAAATTGCTGACCTAAAAAGGATACTTGAGAAGGAGCAGATCTTTTTTTTTTCTTTTAAAGAAAGCAACACCAGAAGCAGTCCGATTTCCTTGTACACTTAGATGCGTACAAAAAAGAAAAGTGAGTCACTCTGAGTTTCTAACTTTAGTTTACAGAAACAAAGCACTGAATCATGTAACTTGTCAAAGAGGACCTAGATATAGTTTTATCTAGATAACACTCATATTAAAAGAATCTGGAAATCTATTTTTGTGACAGAGTTATGGGATTGAACCTACAACTGTCGACTCACTATCAATTTTGCAGATCAGGATGTTGCTATAAAGAAGCTTCCAATAGTGGTATTATGGGGCCATCTTAGAGCAGAGCCTTCGCTCATTCAGAATCAGCCACCATCAGGTCTGAACTTCTTCACATCCAGAACTGAAAACAACTATGAAATTAACGTTGGGAAAAGCACTGTAGACTTAGTCCCAATACTAATGTTAATCATGCTGTGGGTGAAGTAAAGGGTTTTTAAAACTCACTTATTCAGTCAACTGAAAAGTAAATAAAAACATATATGAGGGGTGCCTGGATGGCTCAGTTGGTTAAGCGTCTGACTTTGGCTCAGGTCATGATCTCTGGGTCTTGGGATTGAGCCTGGAGGTTGGTTTCGGGGCTCAGCGGGGAGTCTGCTGCTTCCTCTTCCTAGCCCCTCCCCCTGCTCGTGCTCTCTCTTTCTCTCTCAAATAAATAAAATATTTTTATTATTAATCTTTTATTTATTAAAAAAGTGTATGTAAAATATATTGGATAGATATAAAATCCAAACTCAAGTCTTTCTGGAAACCAAAACAATTCTCTTAGACACCTGAAACAACAGAATTAGTCTACTCAAAATAATTAGTTTTGTTTCCCGAATCCTTCCTTATAAAACTAGTCCCCTATCATGTCTTTGATACTTTTAAACTTCCTTTTATTATCTCTAATACATATGAAGTGCCATTCCAGCTCTTCTAATGGGTATATAATTATAAAATGTCAACCAACAATCACAAGCAATTATTGATAACAATATTGTGAAATAATTTGTAAAATAGTAATAGCAGTTGAGCTGTCTCATTTCAACACTCTGCCCTACTGCCTCCCATTAAAGTAAACTAAGCATTAGGAAAAGGAAAGGAAAAGTGAATTGGAGTTTGTTGGAGGGGGAGATGAGCCGTGAGAGGCTGTGGATTCTGAGAAACAAACTGAGGCTTATGGAGGGGAAGGGGGATGGGTGAGCCTGGTGGTGGGTATTAAGGAGGGCACATATTGCATGGAGCACTGGGTGTGGTGCATAAACAATGAATCTTGGATCCCTGAAAAAATAAAAATAAATAATAAGTAAATAGAATGCTGTTTAGCTCACTAGAAGAACTATTTTTAAATAGTATGTAAACATGCATTTAAATAAAATAAAAATGTGCAAGTACATAAACCTGAATTTTGAAAAAAAAAGTAGACTAAGCAAAACAACGTAAATTTGCTGATTCAATGCATTCCAAAGCCATGATTTAGGGAGTACCTGGTGTTTGGAATATTTGCATTACTGCACTCCCAACCATGAGAGGTTTTTTGTATTTGTTTTCTGTAAGATTTCCTGAAGTCATGGTATATCATTTATCACACACATTGCAATTAAATCCAGTCCCACATGGAGATTTAAAAAATTGGTTCAACAAAACCCTTTTCAGCATGACTTCTGTCATGTCTATATTTATCAGGGTCACTCTCCTTGCTCTGTGACCTTCCTCCTCACAGCACGAGCCTGTATTCTGCCTACAGATGAGCATTCTGCTAAGAACTTCCATATCATTCCATGAGACTGTCACAGAAGGGAACCGAGTTCAAGAGAGAGGTGAAGTTAGCCTTCCCTCAACTACTGCCTAACATCTGTTAGGTTCTCCGCAACTGATTTAAGGTCTTGGGCATATATCCTTACTTATCATAAAAAGAGTTGCCACTTACTGCCAGGTCCTGTGCTGAGTTTGTTTCATTACATGTGTTCAATCCTCACAACAACCTTTGAAGTTAAATGCTATTACAACTTGCCATTTTGCACATTATCTAATGTGGTGCCTGTCGACTTGCCCAGATCTTGCCAAGTAAATGAAAGAATCAGTGTGTTGGATTCTAGAGCTCAAGCTCTTAGCCATTTTACTATGCTAACTGGGTGGAAAACTCAGCAACACTTCCATAAAAACACAGAAATCACTATCTAGCCACATGCAAAATAAACACTTGTTGAGAGCTTGCATAAAATTAACATAATTTGCATAGAAATTAACAAATGTATTTTGAAGATGTTTGCAGGCAACATAGACAGGATAAAGGAAAAGAACCACTCTTAGAACGGCATTTTTGTAGTACTTGATAGGGCCCCTAAGATAGCTACAGATGGGGGAGGACCAGATGCTACATTATCCAAAGGTGCTTTGGTTGATTACAACGGTCCCATAAAGAAAGGACCACCACTATTCGAACTCATGTTTTACAGGCCACCACAAACTCAACTGAGAATGTATTTCCATCTTGTCCTATTCTGACATGTTAGCCCATAACTGACTTAACTAATCACTGACTTCAAGAAACCCCAAATCTGTAGGTACTTAGAGAAAAAAGGCTTTCCTTCTTGGAAAGCCCGTATCTTCCCTTCTTTATCAAAGGTCACACAGAAATCAGCTCAATGTGAAAAGTGGATGGAACTCAGAAGCATTTATATATGAGACAGGAACCCATGCAATTAGTTCCCACTCTGTGCTGCACTGATTATTGACTTCCCATACATGAGATAAGGCAAGCCCAAGGTACTGTCTCTCTCCCCCATAATTTTAAATATGATTGAAAGCATGCTTAAGAAAGCCATTGGCTTGATCCATGTTCTGTCTTCAATTAAATCTCAGCATCCCACTTAAACACAGTGTATCTTTTTTAGTGTCAATAAATATTCAGCTCTGTGAATCTGAGGGGTAGGAAGCATTTGTCTTGGTGGGGGTGGAGAATATAAGCCTCTCCTTGCCTCCTTCCATAGCCACCAGAATCCCTTAAAGTGAAAGTACTTGTTATTTGTCTTTAGGAAATAAAACAAACAATCCTTTGATTCTTAGGAAGCTCTTTCTTGTTAAGGTAACATTCTGTCTGACTTTTATGTTTCAGTATTCATTGTATATTTAATTATTTTAAAAAGTTTTGTTTTAAACCATTACACTTTTTCATAACTTAAGATAAACAGGGGCAGGCTTTGTTAAAGATTAAAAATAAATTTCACACAAAACTGCAAAATGTGACAAAGATAATACCACGTGGGGCCAGTATGTTCCAAAACACGATTCTCAGGGGGCCCCTCTAAACACACTGCTTCATTAGAATTCTTGTTCTGAAAAGTTTCAGGAAGCCCCTGATTCCAACCCACCCTTTCCTGAAACTGGTGAAAGTATTAAAAAAAAAATTACCACTGAAATGAAAAAAAAAGGCAGAATTTTAACACATCAGGGAGGCTTTTTTTTTTTAAGGTTTTATTTATTTGAAAGAGAGTGAGTGAGAGAGAGAGAGAGAGAGAGCGTGCATGTGGGTGGGGGGTTGGAGGAGTAGGTGAGGAACAGAGAGAAAGGGAGAAGCAGGCTCCCCACTGAGCAGGGAGCCCCGGGACCTTGGGAACGTGACCTGAGCCAAAAGCAGATGCCTAACCGACTGAGCCACCCAGGCGCCCCAGGGAGACATGTTTTGTTTCTTTCTAGACTGTTAGCAGTGTTCAGAAATGCATTGATTCTAACTCTGTGATAGCCGTCTAACAGAGAACACACTGGGATAACAATTATAAAAAGAAATATATTTATATCTCTCAATAAAAATGCTATCAAATGACTGATACTAATTCAACTCGAGAATAATTAGTAGATATTACCACATGGAAAACATCATCTCTCTTCAATCTATTGGAGTTTGTTTGAAATCTTGTATAAATAAGTCTTCCCTTTTGGAGATACCAAAAGAGAGAAACAGGTTTCCCTCTGTGCCTTATTTTTCAGGTTTATTCCCCAGAATCTGTGAATTTTCTTTTTCTTTCTTTCTTTCTTTCTTTCTTTCTTTCTTTCTTTCTTTCTTTCTTTCTTTCTTTCTTTTCTTTTCTTTTCTTTTTCTTCCTTCCTTCCTTCCTTCCTTCCTTCCTTCCTTCCTTCCTTCCTTCCTTCCTTCCTTCCCTCCTTCCCTCCTTCTTTCCTTCCTTCCATTCGGATTTTATTTACTTATTTGTCAGAAAGAGAGAGAGAACACAAGCCAGGGGAGTGACAGGCAGAGGGTGAAGCAGGCTCCCTGCTGAGCAAGGAGCCTGATGTGGTGGGACTCGATCCCAGGATCCTGGAATCATGACCCGAGCCAAAGGCAGACACTTGACCGACTGAGCCACCCAGGCGTCCCAAGAATCTGTGAAATTTCACTTGCTCTTCCATTTTATCCTTTCTTTCTATTGCAATACATTTCCTCTTTTCTGCCATTGGGAGAGCCATCTTCCCTCTTGGATTTGGAACTGGGATGTCTGAAATAGGAATGCAGTTTCTTGGAGGGGCGCTGGGGTGAATCTGTAGGTGGAGCGCCCTACACTTGATTTTGGCTCAGGTCATGATTTCAGGGTAGTGGGATCGAGCCCAGTGGGGAGTCTGCTTAGGATTCTCTTCCTCCCTCTCCCTCTGCCCCTCCCCCTGCTCGCTTGCGCCCACAGGCGAGCACTCTCTCTCTCTCTCTCTCTCTCAAATAAATAAATCTTGAAAAAACAACAAAAAACCCTAATGCAGTTCTTGGAACAGACAGTAGGTGGAGTTGAAAAGCCATGCATCTATCTTAGCCAGCCTTCGTTTCTGGAAGTCCCAAGACAGTGTGAGAAGTCTGATGTAATGAGGTAGGGGAGAAGCGCTGCCCAGGAGAGAGATGGGGACAGACTGGAATCAGAACACATGGCTGTCTCCTTCTCCCTTAGATACCCACGTTTATGACTAGGATCCAACTTCCTTACTTTCAAACGGAAAGCGACTCGACCTCAATTTAGGTATTCTACCCTGGCTGAAGCAATTCAGTATTTTAGACCCAACTGACACTTTGCACAAGGATTTTACATACTAATGCCAAAGATATTACAACATCTAATATGCCAGTGTCATTTGCTAAAACGAACCAAAGATGTACACATGTGAATTCAATAAAGTATAAAAAGTGTTTTGTTTTTTAAAGTTCACAATTACATGAGTCCTTTTACAGATTGTCTCCTGGCCTCGGGTTCCTGGAAGGAAATATTCTCCATAGGGAATAGTGAAATAGAAAGGTTTGCTAGGGTTGCCTAAGAGAGCAGTTAGAAAATGGACTGCCCAAAGAAGTAAAAATGGAACTGTAACTATGGTACTTGGCTCAGAATGGAATGTGATAGGCCATCGGGAAGGAATGCTATTTGTGCTCCCTGGAATGAAGTGGGATTTATTAGTTACTCTTTCCCAGGACCAAAAAATTGACAATTGGTCGGCCTAAATGAAATTGTCACTGTTTGGACAGAGTTGTGGGAATTTGAAAAAAGGACATAGAAAGTTACAAGTTCAAGTACGTTGTGGTTCTGGCATCAGGCCACTGCAGTCTGTGAAAAGAAGGACCCAAAGTAAATTAATTCAGGGTGAGATCTTCATAAAAACTGGAATGATATAATCTTGGAATTGGAGATCATGTGTTCTGATCTCCCTCCAAAAGCGAAAATCCCCAGAAGATACTTCTCCAAAAGACCCTCCAGACATCTTCTGGGACCCTTTGAGGAAAGAACGCTAACAACTTTTCAGAATGCCTCATTCCATTCTTGAACCCCTGACTTCAGCATTTCTTAAACAGTGGTGGGGAACCTGGAACACATAGACATATTCCTGGAGGTCTAAGTGTTGTATATAAGACCGACAAATTTTGTCTTTTCATCTGGACAATGAACTAGAAAGAACTAGTATATAAGCATGTTATGGTGACCCCTTTTTTAGAATTAGGCTTTTTGTGTTTTGAGCAGTTTCAGGTATATAGAGAAATTGAACGAAGAGTATAGAGTTTCTATATACCCTTGACCACTGTACCTCTAATTTCCCTATTATTAATGCTTTATATTAATGTGGTACTTTTGTTACAATTGATGAGCCAATATTGATAGATTATTGCTACATTTTTAAAGTTTACTTATTTATTTATCTAAATAATCTCTATACCCAATGTGGGGCTCAAACTCACGACCCATGATCAAGAGTCACGTGCTCTACTGACTGAGCCAGCCAGGCGCCCCTCTATATATTATTATTAACTAAAGTTCAGACTTTACATTGGGGTTCACTCTTTGTGTTGTACATTCTATGCTCTTTGACAAATGTAGTGACATCTTTTTTTTTTTTAAGATTTTTATTTATTTATTTGACAGAGAGAGAGAGAGATCACAAGTAGGCTGAGAGGCAGGCAGAGAGAGAGGAGGAAGCAGGCTCCCCGTCGAGCAGGGAGCCCGATGCGGGACTCGATCCCAGGACCCTGAGATCATGACCTGAGCCGAAGGCAGAGGCTTTAACCCACTGAGCCACCCAGGCGCCCCTGTAGTGACATCTTTTTATCTGAGGCCCACCAGAATACATTTGTCGCTGCTTACTTTCGCTTATGGGCTATAAGAGTAGTTCTACTTTAATTATTTGGGATGAAGAAAAGAACAGTGTTGGAATCAACAGGCAACAAATGGTGTCAGTTTTAGTGAAAGAAAGTGACATCACAGCATGCCTCCTAAATGAGGGTTTCTCTGCGGTTCAGAAAAAGAAATAGGTTTGGGTTATCACAATTTATGTGGTGCTCTGCACCTACCAGAGACAAAAGTCACTGGTACAGGGGCACCTGGGTGGCTCAGTTGGTTAAGCATCTGCCTTCAGTGCAGGTCATGATCTCAGAGTCCTGGGATCGAGTCCATGCACAGCCGAGAGCCTGCTTCTCTCTTTCCCTCTGCTGCTCCCCCTGCTTGAGCTCTCTCGCTCTCGCTGTCTCTCTGTCAAATAAATAAAATCTTAAAACAAACAAACAAACAAACAAAAAACACTGGTACCATAGGCAGGTTCTGAATGGTGACTTTGTTTCAGCAAAACAAAATAATCTGTCATGTTAAAATAAGATTACTTAAATACTGTAGCCATTGCTTATTTTTGGCATTTAATTTATACATTTGCAGATGTAGTTTATACCTCTAATTTGTTAATTTGTGTAACTGTAAGCATAAGGACTTTATACCTAGCTGTATGCCTATAATTAAGAAAGTCATAGAAAAAAATGTTTGTAAATCTTGGGGATTCGCAAGAGAATTTTTTCTCTGTCGGAAGGTCTGTATATGACTCAGATATAAGAAACTCCATTCTAAGCATTAGTTTTTCCCTATATGGAGTACAGAGCTACTTCCCTGTGATCCTCACACACTTATCCTAGTTCTGACCCCTGCAATCTAATGCTTCCTCCACACAACGACCCTCAACTGAAGTGGAAGAGTTGCTCAGTTTGTAGCTTTCTCTTTTACAGTTTAAGTGGCTGCAACAGATGAATATAGATAGACTATATGTTATCATTCCTGGAGGACAAATTATAGCCCTATTCCACCCCCTTCCACGGATTGTCATGCATCAGGGTATTAGAGCAGAGGCTAAGATCTGATCCTCTCATTTAGCAGCTCTCTCGAAAGTGAAAACAAGCTCAGCCTGATCTGATTTGTTCTTAGTGAGTTCATATCAACTCTTGGGTGCTTCCTTTCCTGAATGCTCATGGTCAAGTCCAACTGAAGTGTTACAGTTTCTGTAATCCAGCCTTCGCCCGTTTGAAAACTGGGACAATGTTTTCCTATAACCAGTGTTCTGAAAACTCTCATTCTATATGATTTCCCAAAGACAACTGGGAATGGTTCTCCAAGCAAGACCTCATGTTATTTTTTCCCACTACTGTAATTATAATTACCTGGAATGAAGGATGAGCAGAGCTCCCTGAATCACTGAAAACCAAAAGCATTAAGAAGTTACTGCCTGGAGTCTTTGAAGCTTTGGCTGAAGTTGTGACTTCAGGTTTGGGGTCAAGGTAAGTGAGACCTAAAGGCTCTGTGGAATTGGAAGAGGTATTAGCTGGTTGCTAAAACAAAATAAGGACTCTATGAGAAGAATCCATTCTTCTTCTAGCATGAAAGATGACAGTGTGTCTCCATCTCTGGCCAAAAAGAGTCAAAAGAAAAACCACAGAAAAAGTAGAAGTCAGAGACCTCAAGGGTTGAGAGCATGTAGGCATGAGATGTGAGGAAAGGTTTCCTCCAATAGGCAGTTGATGAATGAGCAGATAGAGGAGCCTATTCTGAAGTACCATATATGTGGATGCCCATATGAAGGGTTGTGTGTGTGGGGGGGGTGCACATGTGTGTGACTCAGAGCAGAACTGGAGGGGAGGCCATTTTGCAAGCAGTTTAATCTACACAAACCTAACCTTCAAAGAATAGGAGAAAGAACATTCTTACTGGCTACCTTTCAGTGATGTGATTTTGACTAATGTTTGTATTTAATTATGGGACCTTTAAGAGCAAACCAGAAATTTTGATCATTCAAAGCCAGGAGGTAACTCCTGTTGGAAACAGTGGTGATGAGGAAGGCTGTAGAGGACAGCCAATGTCTCCCAAGGCCAACTCTTGCTTATTCAGGTGTAATGTTTGGATATACTCCTGGTTACATAGCCTGGCAAGCCTGGGTATTCTGCAGGTAACCAAGGAGCATAGATAGTGAAGACAGATAAGTCTGCATATGCGTCCTTACTCCACCATTTACTAGCCTTGTGACCTGAGCAAATTTACTTAACTTCTCTGGGGCACATTTGATCCTTGGTAAAATGGGATGATAATAATATGCTTGCCTCACAGGGTTGTGGAGAGAATGAAGTGAGTTAAGGGAAACATGAAGTACTTAATCAATAGCTCATGGCAAGTGTCACAATGTTTAAGAATTATTATTTTACCTTGACCTTCTTTATAAAGGAAACTGGGAACGTGGGTCTGTGGCTAAGGAAAAGTAATTACTGTAAGTGACTTAAAGCACGGGTGTTGTCACAGGAGTGTTCTCCCTGGGAACAGGGATTCCTCACCTGGCACTACAGAAAATCTGAGTTATGTCAGCAAGGACAGAAATGGAAGGTGGTAATGGTGGTTGGAGAAGCTGCCGACTGTGTTTGCCACATACTTTGATGTACAGGTGAGCCACAGAGAAGCACGAAGCCTCCCCAGGGGGCACAGCTCCTTAGAAGCTAACCATGCCAAAATCCAGAGCTCTTGTTTCACTATTACTTTTTGGTACAAAACATGCTTCTGAACTATCAAGGCCCTGGTACAAAGTTTTGATATACAAAAATGTATAGATTCTAGAACTTCTGAAGAACAAAGTACAGGTCTCCCGTGAACGTGCACCAGTCACTTAAGTGTCACTCAAAATAACAGTGCAACCCATTTGGAGCACTTCCTGCATAGGCTACTTGGTCATGGGGCACCTGGGTGGCTCAGTTGGTTGAGCGACAGCCTTTGGCTTGGGTCATGGTCCTGGAGTCCCGGGATCAAGTCCCACATTGGGCTCCCAGCTCCACGGGGAGTCTGCTTCTCCCTCTGACCTTCTCCTCTCTCATGCTCTCTCTCACTCTCTCTCTCAAATAAATTTAAAAAAAAAAAAGGCTACTTGGTCATGGTTCCCAGGGCGTCTGCGTCTAAGATGTTCTGCCTGGCTCATTTGCAGAGACATCTTCCAGCATCTTTAAGAACACATGACACTTCCATTCCTGGGTATATGCTCCCTGCTTTTAGAGTTCTCACAGAAATGACTTACCTACTTGTTGCCGACACACTCATTCCATTTCAAAGCAATGCACATATCCAATATTAGACGGATAGCTCAATTCTGATTCCATTATGAAATATGCGGAAATTCGTCTCATCGATGTAAAAGCTGTGTAGCAACAAGGAAGTGTTGATGTTGTAATTAATGTTAAGTAAACAAAGCAGGATAGCAGAGACTCTGGGTCCACCCATGTCACTCAGGGCTCTCAGTTGTCCCAGCCAAGTTTCAGCTCCCAGACTGAACATCTCTGAACCTGGGGGCTCTTTCCCGACCACCCCACTTGGGGACACACCAGCTGAGGAATTAGCTCCCCTCCTCCACACCCCCCCCCAGTCCTTAAACAATGACTGTCCATCACCCTAGAGTAGAATTATTTTGAGGTATGTGTTTTGCATCATGTCCCCAAATTTTCTTGGGGAATAAGCTTCTGTCACTTCCCAAGTACACTTTTCATTGGCTGCTGCTTCTCCCTGTAGTGCTTCCCCACTACCCTACCAGCATTGCCTGTATTTCCCACAGAAATTACTGTTTCTCATGGTCTGCTTCTGGGCAAATCCAAACCAAGACCTGCAGGCTAGGGACAGGAAGCTCAGCTCTTTTTGCCACGATAGCTGATGTGTGGCAGGCCAGGATGAAAAGGAAATACACAATGGCGGAAATACACAGTGGTGGCCATGGAACAGGGATGGTGAGAGCACGTTAGATTTTATCCCCTGGATCTTCTAGACTTTCAGGGAAGTTGTTAGATGAGTTTTTAAGTGTTTTGTTGTTGTTGTTTTCTATTTTTAAACGGCAATGAAAACATCCTCATGTCCCAAATCCACATGCCCAGAAGGCCGGGAACAGACGTGAGCTATAGCTATGGACGAAGCGGGCTGCCCCCAGAATGGTCTGCTGTAAGGAGAACAGGTGAGAACACAGGAGGAACTGAGGTTTGGGAGCAGGTCAAGGGTGGAAGGGTATACCCTTGTAGAAACCACATTTAACATCTACCTAAGCTCAAAGTTTACAATGTTTAGCACCCGGAGCACAGAAATGTCTCTTTTTCTCAAAGAATAAACTACAAATACAAACACATGTTGCATTCATTCCTGTTTTTTTTTTGAAATTTTAAATAACTAAGCTTTTTTTTAAAAAAATTCCTTCATAGATAAGTAAAATCATTTCTGTTTTAAAATTATGATCTGCAGTTTATATGATCAGGGCTTCTTTTATTTTACTGAGTTAGTTTCCATGTATATCCTATTTTTAATCTGAACAAGTGAATTTAGTTACCTTGTTTCTAGAAAGATTATAACGGGCTGTAGAAACTAACGTATTTCTTAATTTTTTCATCATTTTCTTCTGTAAGGCATTTGATTTAAAAATACACACACACACACACACACACACACACACACACACACACACACAATTGATTCTATTGCAAAGGGAATTCAGGTCCCAAAACAAGAGCTAAACAGATTACAGCTGCAAAACCAAAGTATTTGAAAGTGTGGTCTCTGAGAAAGTATTGTACCCAACAGTATCACTTTAAAATGGAAAAGAGTAGATAGCTACTGCCTCCAAGAGAGTGATTTTATTTGAATGGCTAATTAACCCAACTTACAAGTTTTTCTTCTGCTATAGACAAAGAAAGGGTGGGGTAATCTTCCACCAGTAAAAGAAGGAAGGAAAATGTTCTCTTTACCTCCTATTATCTTTATCTCATGGGAAGACTGATAAAGGCTGTGTAATGAAGTGCTAAAAGACCGTATGTTTTGGAGCTGGAGAGATCTAGGTTCAAATCCTGATTCAGCCACTCATTAACTGGGAGACTTTGGCTAAGTTTCTTCTCAGCTCCTCAGTTTTTTCCTCTTTAAAATCCACATTGCACCCAACAGAGATAGCCTTTCATCAAAACAAAATCAGAAAGCAACTGCAATGCCCATCAATAGAAGAATGTGAGGGAAAATGACACAGCAGAGAAGGCAAAGGAACCGCGGTGCCTCGTGAAAACATCAATGATTGTAAGGAACACGTTGCTGAGTGAAGAAAAGTGTGCCACCGTTTTTAAAAAGCCCCCAAATAGTGAAAACCCAGCGGTGAAGTATGAGGCAAACAATAGAAAAAGAATAACAAAATTCTGGATAGTGGTTACGTGTGGGGAGAGCAAAAGAAGAGGATGGGAGGAGCACAGAGATGGACGTAAGTCAACGTTAATGTTCTTGTTCTTGGGTTGGGCGGGAAGTTCATTGGCAAGTTCATTTTATTACTTAATATATAAGTAAAGGTTTTGAGAGAATACGGAAGTTCCTTGAGGTTATTATGCTAGACGAAATAAGTCAGACTGAGAGAGACAAATACCATCCCAGTTAAATCATAAGTGGAACCTAAAAGAAAAAAGAGAAAAACACAGAACAAATGAATAAACAAACAAAAAGCAGTATCAGATCCCCAAATACAGAGGACAAACTGATGGTTGCCGGAGGGGAAGGGGATGGAGGGATCTGCAAAATGGGCAAAGGGGAGCAGGAGCTTCAGGCTTCCAGTTATGGAAAGAAGAAATCCCAAGAACGAAATGCACAGCATAGGAAATATAGTCAATGGGATTGTAATAATGTTGTACGGTGACAGATGGGAGTTCCACGTGTCGTGACCAGGACATAATGTATAAATTTGTTCAATCGCTGTATTGTACACCCCAAACTGATGCAACGTTGTGTGTCAACTTTATTCAAAAAATATATGAATAAATGAATAAAAGATGAATGAAAAAGGGCCATGCCTGGAACAATGTCAGTGCACTCTGAACTAAGGATTATGAGTGCATCTGAACTGAAAAAAACAAAATAGACCAAACCGTACCTACTTCATAGAGTTGTTATAAGAAATAAATGAGAAAATGCACGTCAAATGCTTAACGGATTGCCCAGACACTAATACTTCTTTAACAGATGATATCTCAAATCGCTCTTTTGCAAACCATAGTTTTTAGATTCTTTAGATTCTGTCTCATATATTTAGCATATATCAATTTCAAACAAACAAGATTAATTGTAAAACTGTGTGGTCAGCTCGGTTCTGCGTGATTATCACAGAAGAATAGAACAGAGAGATCCTTACATTCAGCCATTCCTCTTCCAGGGCCTGTAATGTGCTAGGTTTTGTTCTGGGTCCTGAAGACTGTGGTGAGTGTAGAAGATCTAGCTTTCACCATCGTGAGTGCCCAGGGTGGTGAAGGAGAAAACAAACAATCACGTGGCTGTCTGGGTGATAAGGGCTAGGAAGGAGAGCCACCCAGGGTCCGCTGTGAGCTTGCACGGCTGGTCTTTGGAGAAGCAGCATGGCATAGGGTCTGGAGCAGACTGGAACCAACCACCAAAGGGTCTACAGTCCCTGCTCCAGCTCCCGGGGCGAGTGAACAGCCTCAGGGTTGTTACAAGGGGCAAACAACTTAGCCTGAGTCGAGCATTTAGAAGAGTGCCTGGCACCTAGTAAGTATTGTGTTGGTATTAAAATAAAACAGGGCGCCTGGGTGGCTCAGTGGGTTAAGCCTCTGCCTTCGGCTCAGGTCCTGATCTCAAGGTCCTGGGATCCAGCCCCGCATCTTGCTCTCTGCTCAGCAGGGAGACTGCTTCCTCCTCTCTCTCTGCCTGCCTCTCTGCCTACTTGTGATCTCTCTCTCTCTGTCAAATAAATAAATAAAATCTTAAAACAAATAAAATAAAATGGCTCCCTGCTTGGCCAGGAACCTGCTTCTCCCTCTCTCCTCCCCCTCCTGCTTGTGCTCTCTCGCTCGAATGCTTTCTCACTCTTTCTCTCAAATACATAAGTAAAATCTTTAAAACAAATAAAAACAACAAATAAATAAATAAAACAAAGCAAGTGCATATCCTTAAGACCTCAGCTCCCCACTTCCATGTTTATACAATATGCTCAAAGGTCTCTCATTTGTAAAAAGGGATTGTCTTATCCATTCAGGCTGCTATGGCAAATTGCCACAGGGCTGGATGGCTTATAAACAGCAGAAACTTATTTCTCACAGTTCTCGAGGCTAGGAAGTCACAGTGGAATCAGGTATGTGTAGCACAGAAGCAGAGAAAGCCACCGACAGTTCAGGGTCTGGTAAGAGCCCATTTCCTGGTTCATAGGCAGTACCTTTGCTCTGTGTCCTCACATGATGGAAGTGGGGAGGGAGCTCGCTGGGCAATCACTGATAAAAATTGCGTTTTATCAGGGCAATAATCCCATTTATGGGGGCTCTAACCTAACGCCGTAATCACCTTTCATAGGCCCACCTCCTCATACCATCACCTTGGGGATTAGGTTGCAATATATGAATTTGGGACGGACACAAACATTCAGTCTGTAACAGTGGTCCATCATACCTCCTTCTTATGGTATTTAGAAGCATGGAATTAGATAGTGTATGTGAAAGGCTAAACACAGTCATGACATTCACAAGGTCATTACATTACTGTTACCTTTGATTCTTGCACAAAAAAATATTGGAGAATGATTAGCTATTCTTTAGCATGCAGTGCAGGGATACGGTGCCGGGTAACCTCATTGGCTGCAACATCATATTACCCGGGGGAGGGGGGGTGCGTAGTAAGCAGAAAGGACAGCAAACTTCCGCCTTGGCTCTTTTGTCCTCAGCCTCATGTGTGAGTCTGAGTGCAGACCCCTTCCATGCTCCCAGTGCCTAACAGCTCAGGATTCATTTTTGACTGTTCATTGTGGATGGACATCAGGATAGGCTTACGATCATCCCATAGCCAAAAGTCTGAAGGGTCTCTCTCACCTTCCATCCTTTCTCCCCAGCCCCACCATCACCCCTAAAAGATCAGCAAGATCTTTTACTCATTGACTGAGCAAATGAGGTTCACAAACTTGAAACCTGCCTTATCCTATAAGAACAATAACACACTGGATAAAAATATCAGATGTGATTAACGTAATAAGCCTTGACTTATTCTACCCAGTGAAATTGATAGCGACATTTGCCTGTAATCGCTGAGACACTTTTCATTCAATAAGTGCTTCTTAAAACGTCCTTGTGCTTATCTAGACACTATATAAAGATGCATTTGCTTTCACATACCTAGAATAAGTGTACTCATAATAAGCTTATGAGATTACTCATAATAAGCTTTTAAATACCTTTCTCTGCTTCTGTGCTACACATACCTGATTCCACGGGGGAAATGAAGCATTAGCATGGGGAAGATGAATTCTTAATCATTGGAAAATGAAGATCCATGACTCCTTACTTCAACACTAACGTATTCTATTCTTGGCTTGGAAGCCAAGAGGGAGGTGGGCCAGGTCTCTACTGTCACGTAAGTTAAGAGCAAGTTGGGTTTGCATCTTCTCTGTAACTATGAAAAAGTGTTAGATAATTGTGACCGTGGGTATACATTTTTGGAAAGCACCCTCCCTATGAAAGGTAAAGCAAATTTTGTTGAGCAAGGAATGATGGGAGTTTAACTCCCTAGCCGCAGAAATGCCCAGCAAGGGACCTGCTGCTCTGAGCCTCTCAGCATGATGGCTCCGCGTACCTCATCTCTAACCCCAAGTCACCCAGGCCCAGGGCCTGGCAAGGACAGGAAGCTGCCTTAGCAGCTGCCTTAGCATCTGGACTCTAGCCCCATTTCCTCCAGTTCTCCATCGCTGGCCCCATTAAACTCATCTTGGCTGGAAAAACAGCTCTTGTGTTATCCTGAGTCTCCTCTCCCCTGGTGTTTATGGTATAATTTATTTATGGTTTATTTATGGTATAATATAGGCTGTGAGAATGAGGCAGCCATTTGGGCATAAGAAGAGCAGGCCTGGCTAATCCTCCAAGGAACTTAGGTGAGAAGATATATATCCATATATCATTCTAGATATATATAAATCCCCATATTGTTTTTTACATATGTATAAAGAAACATTATATTGAAATCTGAGAAAGGTCAGAAAGGACAAATGACACAACAGGGGTGGACTTCATCTGAATTGCAAACGGCAATCCAAAGAGAGGGAGGGAGAAGCGGGGGGGGTTCCTTTCAGCAATGGAAGAGAAAGGAGCCCCAGGTCTGGAGGGGGTTCAGGTGAATGTCCACAGGTTAGAGGTGAATGTGGAGTGCACAAACTGGGGTGGAGATGGGGGCAAGAAATACTCTTGATCAGAACAGAGCTGACAAAGAGAGCCTAGGTGAAGATGGAGAAAGTAGGCAAGCAGTGGGGGAAAGGATCGAGTAGGACAATGTGGAGTCTAATTTGATGAGATGCTAGGGTGGAGGCCAGTGCAGTAAATCAACCCATGGGAGGAATGACTAAGTCATTCAAGAGAGATAATCTTGTCAAAAAATGGGCAGAAGACATGAACAGACACTTCTCCAAAGAAGACATACAAATGGCTAACAGACACATGAAAAAATGTTCATCATCACTAGCCATCAGGGAAATTCAAATCAAAGCCACATTGAGATACCACCTTACACCAGTTAGAATGGCCAAAATCAACAGGACAGGAAAAAACAAGTGCTGGAGAGGATGTGGAGAAAGGGGAACGCTCTTACACTGTTGGTGGGAATGCAAGTTGGTGCAGCCACTCTGGAAAACAGTGAGGAGATTCCTCAAAAAATTAAAAATAGAGCTAGCCTATGACCCTGCAATTGTACTACTGGGTATTTACCCCAAAGATACAGATGTAGTGAAAAGGAGGGCTGTATGTACCCCAATGTTCATAGCAGCAATGTCCACAATCGCCAAACTGTGGAAAGAGCCAAGATGCCCTTCAACAGATGAATGGATAAAGAAGATGTGGTCCATATATACAATGGAATGTTACTCAGCCATCAGAAATGATGAATACCCAACTATTGTATCAACATGGACGGGTCTGGAAGAGATTATGCTGAGTGAAATAAGTCAAGCAGAGAAAGTAAATTATATGGTTTCACTTACTTCTGGAACATAAGGAATAACATGGAGGACATTAGGAGAAGGAAAGGAAAAGTGAATTGGGGTAAATTGGAGGGGGAGATGAACGATGAGAGACTGTGGATTCTGAGAAACAAACTGAAGGTTATGGAGGGGAGGGGGATGAGGGGATGGGTGTGCCTGGTGGGGGGTATTAAGGAGGGCATATATTGCATGGAGCACTGGATGTGGTGCATAAACAATGACTCTTGGAACACTGGGGAAAAAAAGACTTCTGGGGTGGGGGAGGGGGTGAGGAGTGCAGGGGTAGGTTGAGGAGGGTGGGAATGTGCAGGGAAGGAAGAGAAATGTTGCAGTTGCAGGGACAGCAGGGCCCAGGTCAAGGGATTCAGACAGGACTGTGGAGAAGGGAAATATTCGAGGGGCTGCGATGCAGGCTGCAGAGAGGGAAGCCACCGCCCTTGGCAGCTGTAGGTGAGTGTTGAGACTGGAGAGGCGGCCAAGATGACTGAGGTGTTGGACTTGCAGGAGCAGCAGGACACTGGCACAGCCCAGAGGATGAGGTTGGGCAATAGGAAAGGCTGGGTGAGGAAGGGTGGGGAGTTTGAGGTCTCAGGGCTGTTTACATTCAGCTGGAGACGTCCTGGAGCCCTTGGTACGTGACTTAGGGAAGAAGAAAGGCCAGGGTGTGTGCTGGGGTAGGAGGGTGGTGGGAGGCAGTAATGGGTGGTGCCAAGTGAGCAGAGGAGTGGGGAGCTAGGCTCTCTCTGGTGAGTAAGATGGGGGCTCCGGTGCGTACAGCAGCGAAGGTCCCTGTCAGCCCTCTGTCCCTCCATCTCCGAGCTTGGAAGGCTAAGAACCAGAACCAGGATACCACTATCTCATTTCACTTCCGTGTCACGTATAAGGTGAAGTTTGCTGTTCTCTTTAACTTACGGTGCTGACAAGGTAACATGGTTACTCACAAGACAAGAGCATGAGACTTGCAGCCTCACAAGACTTGGGTTAACATCCTAGATCTGGGAGCCAATGTAGTATAAACATATAATGGGACATTATTGAGCCTTAAAAAAGAAAAGAATTCTGACATGTGCTACAACTGAGAAGGAGCTTGAGGACAACATGCTCAGTGAAAGAAGCCAGTCACAAGAAGACAAATGCCGTTGAATTCCACTTACATGATGTATCTAGAGTAGTCAACTCATAGAAACAGAAAGTAGTGGAGGGAGCCTGGATGGGAGGTTCTCATTCAATGGGTATAGAGTTACAGTTTTGCAAGATGAAAAATTTCTAGAGCTCTGTTGCACAATGTGCTATATATATAGTTCGAGTATAGTTAACACTACTGTACTAAAAAATGGTTAAGGTGGGAAATTTTATGTGCTTTTTACCACCATCACCTTTGGAAAAAAAAAATTCCGTAGGATGGGCATAAGATATGCACTTCATAGAGATATTCTAAGGAGTAAATGAAAGCCAGTATGTGAAGTTCCTAACATACCACTAGCCCATAAGAGGTAGTCACATTTTAATTAAATGAAATACATGTAATTTTATACCCTATTATTAACACATGGATGGTTTTCCTTTTTTTTCTTTTTAAGATTTTATTTATTTATTTGACAGAGAGAGAGAGCACAAGCAGGGGGAATAGCAGGCAGACGGAGAGGGAGAAGTAGGCTCCCCGCTGAGCAGCAAGCCCAATGCGGGGTTCGACCCCAAGACCCCAGGACCATGACCTGAGCCAAAGGCAGACACTTAACGACTGAGCTACCAAGGCCCCCCATGAATGGTTTTCTCTGAAGGATCTAGACCGATTTCAGCAGTTAGCAGCCTATCACAGTGCAGCCCAACAATACCGAGGATGAAACAGTTAATTGTAACACCACAGAGCTCCTATATAAATATTTGTAACGGAATTAAACAAGAAGATCTCAGTATCTCCACTTTTGATCGGAGGAGGTCCCAAATAAAGATGTCACTATTACCACCAAAAGAAACTGAATACAATCACTTCTCACCACACGAGTGCACAGAATTCAAATGCAAGTGGCCAGAACACTGGACTTGCAGACTTGCAAGGCCTCGAAAATATAGAGAAGCCCTTTGCAAAGCAGAAGTGATGAGCAACAGGCATTCGGGTGAGCCTATGGGAGAGAACAAACCTCCTCAGGAATCTTATAACTACATATTTAGGGTGTAATGTGAAATCTGAACAAGTCCCAATGTGGAGACACAGACTTCACTGGAGGTCTATGGTAAGATCAATGTGGAATATTCTTAGAAGAATCACCAGAACTTGGAAACTCAAGACCTAGAGGAATTCAGACCAGATTGGAACATTCTCTTAGCCACCCCTGGCTAAGCTCTTTTCTAACTCCTTAGAAGGATCTGGAAGTTGAAGCCAAAGTGCCTTTCTCTACTACCTGCAGCTTGGTGCGTGAGATTATAAACTAACCGGAAGTAACTGGATTGGCCTGATTTCATAGCATGGGTTCAAGCTCTCTCGATACTTCCTTTTGTCATCTTCACTAAGTCCTGGGTTACAGACATCTGTTGGCTATTATTATAGCAAGATACCTGCACAGGGTGGACCCCTTCTGACTCTTGCAGTTAAAATCCTGGTGCCCGGAGTTTCCAGGTAAGCAGCAACCCTCACACAATGTTGTCTGGGTGTGCGGCCTGTAACAATAGTGTACCACACCCAGAAAGACAATATGCCAAAATATTAAAATATCCTACTCAGGCTCTATGTCACGTAGAACACGCATGGCCCAGGACAGGCCAGTCCCTCCTAAGATGTCAGGACTCTTGAGACGGTCAGATTAGATGAGGTACTTTCTTACTACTTTCACCTTTCTTAGGGTATTCACTTTTTTTTTTTTTAAGGTATTCTGTGGTCTGTCCTACCTTGAATGACAAGATGCTGGAGGGGATGGAGCAAGGGGCTTTGCTAGCAGGTAAAAATGAATTGAAATCTCCTCTCCATTCCTTCAGTGGCTGTGTGAGCTGATCGTGTTACTTAATCTTTCTGAGCTTCAGGATTCCTGGCCATAGAGGAGAATCCTAGAAGCCCCCTCAAGTTCATGGGAAGAAGAGAGGCGATGCAGCTGAAGGGTCTGGTACGCTGCCTGAGCCACAGGAGCTGTTCCCGAAGTGTCGCTTGCTGTTCCACCCCCTCCCTGTGTCACCTTCTCATTTCCCCCGATTCTGAGTCTTGCTTCATTCTTTCTAATCCTAAGAACCTGCTCTTAGGCCTTGACCTCTTTCTTTGATGAGTACTTGCATTCATGGGCACTCCCGTTCTCACAGGCTCACTGACTCTGATAAACAATCTCTTCTGTTCATGCAAATTTCACTTTCTTTGCTTTGCACACACTCCCCCCCTACCGCCCCACAAAATCCATTATTTTTCTCTCCTTGAGAGAAGGGCTGCTGGCCCCTTAGTTTCACAGCCGTCCCAAATGCCTTGAGTGTATATGACTACACAGCTACAACTTCAGCATTTTCCCATCTTGCTCCTGTTGGGACACAGATCTTTTCCCCTTATGCTTCCTACCATTAATGGATCTGGGCTCCAGGAAGGATCATTTGTTTTGTGTCCCCATCCTCTGCGTGTGTGAGAGAGAAAGCACGTGTGTTTTCCCAAACACTGCTGTTTTTCCCTCTTAAATGCCAGAACCACTTTTTAATCTAGACCCCTGCCTCCCATTTGTCGTCATTGACCCAGCAGGACCATGCAGCCCTGCGTGCTCTGGTGGGCCCCTCCTTCCACCTCCGTATCCTGCTCCGGAACTTTCTCCTCGTAGGCACTGTTAATTAACTCGGACTGAAGCCCTGTCTCCACAGCTACGTGTTCAAATGAAAGGGCAATGGAGACACAGAGGATCCCCTTGCTTCCTGCGGGGGAGAAGGTCAGTCTCTCCTTTCCCTTGACTTCCAGCCCACTTCCTCCCGGAAGTCAGGCGCACCGTTAAATGTTGGGCTTTTAATTTGAAAAGGTGAAGGGTTTTAACAAGGCTTCCAAAGCGGGGAATCTTTCTTCAGTCCTGCCCATGTAATTATGTCTGGCTCATGTAGGTCCTGTTCATTTAAAAGGTGTCTGTGAAAAAAAAATTAAAAAATAAAAAATAAAAGGTGTCTGTGTTCCAGAAACCAAGTTAACTGTATGTTAACTACCTAACATTTTACGAGGACTGCCTTGACATTTAGAGCTGGGCTATTGGTCCCCTGCTGGGAGCTCCGGTAGAACCAGGCGGCTGGATGAGGAGGGTTTAGAAAGGAGATTTGATAAAACCTGGGGCTTGGCCCCCCTGCGGCTTTTAAAGAGCTCATTGAGGCAAACCGCTGTTAGGATAGGCAGGATGGAGCTTGTTTATCTTTAGCTGTTCCACAGATCTCTCTGGACACGTAGGGTTGCTGTTTTTGTTTTGACTAATTTTGATTTTTTTTTAATGCCCTCATGCTTAAAAAAAACAAATCTTTAAAATGACCTCATGTTTGTCCAATGCTACTTCATGGGAAATCGCCAACCTCTAGGGACTGCGGAGTCAAAGCAGGCCTGGCTGGCACTGAAGGAAAGGGGTTTGGAATTCGGGACCTTCTGAGCTGGGTTGAACAACCATTCCAGTATTGTGTGATTTGGGACCTTGTCCCCCATATGCAAAAACGAGAGTTACCATATGTTGGCTGCCGGGTTTAAATAAGGAAGAAATTTCACAGTATTTGTGTAAAGAGTATGAAGAATGATCGAGGCAATGATTATTACAATGATTACAGGTAATATAATAGAGGTACGGTATACATGATATTCCTTTTGTGAGAATTCTCAACCCCTCGCCCCCCCCCGAAGTAAGTACTATTTTTACTCTCACTTGACAGAGGAGGAAACAGAGGTTTAGGGAGGACAAGCCAGGGGGAGATGGAAACGCCAACCCCTCGGTCAGGCTCAAGAGGTGTTGCCCCTAGCACCCACACTACTGTGATGGTTACATCAGCATTGGCTCTTATAAATGATCAATCACAAATATAATTCATGTGCATTGTGAAAAAATCCAAACAACAGAAACACTGAAGGTAGTTAAAGCAAAAAGGGATAGGACCACCTCCTCGGAAGGGGTTTAGTGGTTTGAGGGACATCTACTCAGGCCTTTTCCCAGAATGCACCCTGAGGGCTGCGTGTGTGTTTTAACAAAAGAGCACACTCTGTGCATTGTTCTGCATGACATTACATCTTTATTTCCCTATGGAAGTAATGTGGGTTAGTCGATCAGTACAGGGCATCAGAAAGGTGATTAAGCCCCTGGTCCCTCCTATTACTGGCTGTGTGTTCTGGGGCAAATTACATAACTTCTTTGAGTCTCGCCTTTAAAATGGGTATCACACTTCTTCTCTTTCAGGCTCTTATGAAGATTAGAGGTGATATATGTAAAATGCCAGGCATATGCTCAATAGTGGGGATCGTTACTAATTCTAATAAACTATTCAAATTCTAGAATATTTTTAATTCTTGAACTGCAAAAATACTCTATTTTTCTCATGATTCAAACAAGATGCGTTGTATTTATATAGTCTTCAATGCTTTGTTTTGATAAATTCTCAAAGGGATTTATTCCTGTTTTCTTTTTTATATACATGTATATTTTTTCTTTTATTTAAATTCAGTCAGCCAACATATAGTACATCATTAGTTTTTGGTGAGGTGTGTTCCTGTTTTCTTTGTTTAAATTAGATTTTTTTTAACCTTTGGTGCATATTGGAATTACTTGGGAAGCTTGTAAAAACCCCAAAGCAGGCCCAACTGCAGCCCAACTACATCACAGTCTCTGTAGTTGGAAATGAAGCTCTAGTTTACTTCAAAAGATCTGCAGGTGATCCCAGTATCTGGGCAAGGCAGAGAATCATCGCTTCACATGATGCTCTGTGTGTTCTCAAGAAATGAGCATATAGGCAAGAGTGGAATTGGATTTCATTGCTCAGTATATTTGTATTAATGGAAGAACTTACTGCCTTTCCCCCTTTTAATTTTATTAGTGTATTGAATATTATTAATTACCCAATATTCAATATTTCAATATACATGTGGACTGAACGCCAGAAAAAGACAATGAGATCCAATAGCATACTATAAATTGTAAGGTACATGTATTTTAATTATAAAGCACATTAAAGAGTATATCGAAACATAGAAAAAAGAGAAAGAAAACAATTCACTAGTCCCACCACCTTCCTATCTATCAGTTTCTGCTGATATACTAGCATTAGCATATGTATTCTTTCTATCAGTAGACTTTAAAATACATAACTATCCTATCACATGTTCTTTTTTTATGATTATTATGTTATGTTAGTCACCATACAGTACATCATTGGTTTTTGATGTAGTGTTCCATGATTTGTGGTTTGCACATGTTACGACTCTAAACCTCTTGTCATTAGTGAACAAGTAGAGTGAAAAATGGCATTGAAGGGCCAGTGGCTTTAGGCTGAGAGCTGGGTAACGGGGAGACCCCTGCCCACTGGGCTGAGCACAGCTCCTCACTAACATTGCCCACAGTGACAAGTCTACATTTGTTCAAACCCTTTTGGTGACTTTGATTCATTTTCTCTTTCAAGGTGGAATCCCTCGATGAGAATGCCGGGGTGGCACCAGGGATGGGCTGGAAGCAGGCAGGAAGGACAGACGGTCATTTCCACATGTAACTAAAGCTGGATCCTAGTAATTAGTTCTCCATAGAGAAGCTTCACTTATTAAGAGGCTGTTCATGAAACCTCTGGAAGGTTGGACAGGCCACAGGCAACAGTGGCTACCTGCAGAGGGGAAATGCATGGCTGGGAAGGAAAATTTGCCCTACCCCCTTTCATAGCATGCTCATATATTCCTTCTCCAAAAAGGTAAATAGAGTTTTAAACCATCTCTTCTTCTATTCTTCAGTACTGATAAGTATTTTCTATTGTCCTTTCTCTAGGACAGGTGCTGTGTTTTCCCATTTGCTTTATTCATGCATTTACCTTATAATAATAATTGTGCAAATAAACAGACAGTTCTTGACCTCTGGAAGCTTACTGATAAGCCCGCCCATAGGTATTCAGAGGAACCCGAGGACAAACAGCAAACAAGTCAGTCGGTGTCAGCCACAAGGCAGGTGTATTTGAGGGAACAGGTCGTGGGAGGAACATACTTGGACGGGGTGGAGTGAAAGGGAAAGAACCTTTCTTACAGAAGAGATTCCAGGGAAGGAAGGACAATTTCAGAGGTTGTTTCAATGGCAGAAGAGACTTTTGTGCAGTGTGGGGGAGGAAGCACATTTCAGACACAGGTGCAGCCTGAGAGGTAACCTAACCAGAGCAATACCACAACTCGTGTGGGGACCCAGTTATCTGGGGTCCCATGATTGACAACTTCTTTTTTTAAAAAAGATTTATTTTATTTTATTTATTTGACAGAGAGAGTGAGATTACAAGCAAGCAGAGAGGCAGGCAGAGAGAGAAAGAGGAGGAAGCAGGCTCCTCGCTGAGCAGGGAGCCCGATGTGGAGTTCAATCCCAAGACCCTGAGGTCATGACCTGAGCCGAAGGCAGAGGCTTTAACCCACTGAACCACCCAAGTGTCCCGATTGACAACTTCTTCATTGTAAAGTGACCTGTGGCAATTTTAAGATGAGCTTAGAACAGTGTAGGCCTTCAATAGATGGATGTTAGTTAACTGCATTTATCTAAACCCAGGAGAGGGGAGCCCTCTCATTTTGGAGGGCCCTCTCCCCCGCATTGCACAATCTGTGAAGACAGCACATTTATACCTACTGTCCAAAGTGAACTGAAGGCAAAGGAACAGAGAGGTGACATTGAAAAGTAGGCTGGGACAGTTTAGGCAGCCCAGAGTTGCCCAGTGAAAGGCCTGGAGACAGAAGGAGAGGCTCTGGGCATCTCTTGGAAGGAAAATGATCAGTGATTAGATGGAAGGTAGGAGAAGTTTTAGAGTAAAATGGGTGTTCCCCAATTAAGGTACCGATGATGATTCCCTGGTCAGGTGTTCACCGAAGCATTTCTAGGTAACTGTCATCAGCACCAGGGATGAAGACGAGAGAGGCACAACACTGACCATTTTCATGGCCCCCTCAACCACCCTTCACTACACACCTTGTCATCTTTAATTAAGTGTACCTTTCACCAGATTCATATCGTTTTGCTGCAAGGTAGGTGCCCCTCAGTCTCCAGGTTTCATTACAACTTGCAGTGGTTTTATCTCTTTGTCTGTTTTCTTTGTTTTTTTCTTTTACCCCCTGGACAAGGAGCTCTGTGTGGGTGGGAAGTAGGTCATATGCCCAGGTTAATCACCCCTGTGCCTGCACAGTGACTGACACATAGTATGCATTTAATGAATATTTGGTGAATTAAAAAAAGACAAATGAATATTAAAAAAGAAATGAACAAATGGAATTTATTAACCTAGTCTAACACGAGACTAAACTACTAATCACTCTCCTGTTTTTTCCTGTTTCATTCTTTTCAAGCTTAGACCCATGGCTTCCATGCTAATCCCAACACTTTGGGTCACTATTCGATTGTTTTTTATCTGCTTCACCTGCCAAGAGAGACTTACATGGGAGGTAAAATTCCAGAGCTAGAAAGCTTACCCCTTCATCCCTGCATGATCTGGTCCCTCCAGTTTCATTTCTCACCCCTTTGTGACATGTTCCAACTGACCTGAAGACCTTTCAGACTCTTGAGTGCACTATGTTCACTCTCTTTTGCCTCCAGGTGTTTGGACATCTGTTTCTTCTCTCTTCCTTCCTGCCCCTGCCTTTGACACCCACATCTGAGTTTAGCACACTTCACCTAGGCTCCCATCCTATATATCTCTGATTTCATCCTTAGCTCATTAACCTGGAATTGCATTTTTAAGTAGTTGTTTTCATTTCCTTATTCATCAGTAAATATTTATTGTGCATCCATGATGTCTCAGGCACTGCTTTAGGAACCAGGGACCCAGTAGTGAACAAAATAGGCAAAATCCCTGTCCCCTGGTACTTAGCTTTTAGTGGAAAGAGATGAGCAATTGACACAGCTATATAATAGGCCACGTGTTAAGGGCTATAAAGAAAAATGAAGCAGGGAAGACAGAGGGAAATGGGAGTGGGAAGATTATTTTAGGTGAGGTGGTCCAGAAGGGCATCCTGATAAGGGAACATTTTATCATCCGCTCAAAGGAATCAGGGGAATAAGCCATGAAGATGTCTGGCGACATACATTCCAGAAATAGTGCAAAAGCGCTGAGACAAGAATGTGCTTGACAAATTCAGAACATTGAAGAAGCAGGAGGTGATGTGGCTAGAGCAGGGTGACCGTGTCAGCCTCTAATCCAAGCCATAAGCTCCATATGGTGAGAGATCACGTCGACCTGGCTCAGTGATGTATTCCCCCATATCTCTCATGGAAACTGGCACATGCTCTCAAGGTACTACATGAACTCACTTCTTGGAACAGCTTGTCCATTTGTCCAGCTTCACCCATCAGGTCCTGAATGGGATACACAGGGAGGAGGACATTGAGCTTGGACAAGGGCAGGTCTGGACAATAGAAGAACTAGATAAATAAAGCAAGAACAGGAAAGGGTTGCGGGACTGAGAACCAACCTGAGGGCTCTGCTTCATACTCCAGGGATCGAAACTGACCATGGGACAGTGCTTTGGAAATGGCCTCTTGTACCATGTCACATCATTAAAGCTGCACTCTTTAAGTCATGAGTAACTTCGCATTGGCTCAGTCCGGTAACCTCTCCTTACTGCATGTTTGATACTGCACTGAGTATTTTCCCTGGATTAGCTTAGCATGACTGTTATGGAGATTATTTGAGATGATATCTCCATTTTACAGACAAACAAACTGACATTTGGAGAGTCAAGTAGCCTGCCCACCAACCCACAGCTGATAGCAGAGACAAGCAGTGAATTCAGGTGATAGGATTCCAAAGGCTTCATTCTTAATCCCTGTACTGAAAATACCTCCCTCCTCCTCCTCCTTCATGGTGAGATGACATTGTTATTGTGGTACAGACTTGCAGCTAAACGAAGGGATAGAAACTAAACCTCACATAGAATTACACTTGACCCCAAATCAGTGTATTTTCTTTCTTTTTATTTTATTTTATTTTATTTATTTATTTCACAGAGAGAGAGAGATCACAAGTAGGGGAGAGAAATCACAAGTAGGCAGAGAGGCAGGCAGAGAGAGAGGAGGAAGCAGGCTCCCTGCTGAGCAGGGAGCCCGATGTGGGCCTCGATCCCAGGACCCTGAGATCATGACCTGAGCTGAAGGCAGAGGCTTTAACCCACTGAGCCACCCAGGCGCCCAATCAGTGTATTTTCAAATGACAAGACAGCAGTCGCCCCATGGTTTTGTTTTCTGGATTCAGGTCAAGCCTAAAGAGATGAGTGCAAGAGCCAACTACAGGGAGAGACAAGGCTTTGACAAGAAATCTGTGTCCCATGAAGCTTCAAATTGCCTGAGGACAGTGCACCTCATGAGGAGGGAGCCTGGTGGTAAAAGGCAGTTTTCCTAAAAGAAGAATGCCTGGAGATTTTCATGAAAAATGACAGTGCAGTTCTGGAAAAACACTGTCATGCTCTATGTCGCCAAGACACAGATGAGATGTGTAGTGCTCCCACTGGGACAAGACAGTTCTTGTCTTGGACTTCTGGTGCTAGGAAGGACAGCAGCACCCACCATAGGGATCAAGATAGGCCTCCAAAAACAACAGCTAATAATGATTCATTCGCTTATAATGGAAAGGACACAATGGAGATGTTTTGGCTGTTGATGCTGAGCCTCGCTATACAGGTCCCACAATGTGAATTAGGAAGGAAATGGTTGAGTGGAAGTTCATTAGATTTTTCTTAAGTAACCTCTAACACTACCACAACCCAATTCAAAGAGACTATGGAATTCAGGATGACTAACTCAAGCCCCGCTAAGAGTGGTGAGTTCCCCAAGAAGACCTGTAAAGGAGCAGCGTGGGCTTTCCCATCTCTATCTGCTTCCCTCTTGCGATTCTCTAAAGAAGAAATCAAAGAGACTAAAGCCAGGAAGTGGCCTTTATCCTGTGATCTCACTACATCCCACTTGGTGTTGCAGTGCCCCAAGGGGGGCCTCTTCCTTGAAGCGATAAGAAGAGCTGCTTGCTTGAAGATATCAGTGGTCATTGGAGCGTATGGTAGTCTTGTTAACAGGACAAGGGGCCTAAGACATAATCTCTAGAAATCTCCTGTGGCTAAAACTGTGAAGAGAGTTGACATGTGGGCAAAACAATGGGTGAATCTATCCTCCAGATTCGAGGAAAGTGAGCAAACGCAAGAAAGATTCTTAGGCCAGGCCTTTACATCTCAAAAGAATTCAGAACACCAGATCAAATGTCCTTCCTGCCCTTTAACTTTCTGGGTTTTCTGTGAGATCATTGATGTCTTTATCAAGAAAGAGGGATGCATGAGCACCAATTCCTCAGAAAAAAGAGAGCCCATTAAAACCCATCAGGATCAAAACAGAACACACCAGATCAAGCAATCGTGGGGAAAACTACACCACCTGACTCTAACTGGTCTAAAGGCCATATGGTTAGTGCAGCACGTGACCCTGTAACTTGGAGCCGACTGCCAGGAATCCAGTTACTAGTCTCCGTGAACCACAGTGCGAATTCTGTGTATTTGAGAACACAGTGTTGGTTTTTATAATTGTAAATATGTTCAGTTAGAAATTGAGAGGCAGCCGCTAATGTCAGGAAGCCAGATCTCATTTCCAAACACAACACAATGTTTCTTTTTTTGTTTTGTTTTGTTTGTGAATGTGGTTCCGCAGGCGCTGAGCAGCACAGAGAGCTTCTGGCAGAGGAGTAGGAAACCGAGGGCAGGCTGTGGTTTTGCCACTAATTGGGTGACCGCTGGCGTTTCAAATCATTCAGGATTTTAGAGCCTACAGGGTGCAGTTCCTCAGGCTAACCACAAGGAGAGAGAGAAAGATGAATAATCCAAGGCATGAGTACTGCAGAAACGGGCATCCATGTTGAAGAGATAAAAAAAAAAAAACAAAAAACCTGAGAGCAGAAGGGAGGGCGTGATGGGTGCTACAATAAAAGTACAAAGTACAAAGGAAGAGATCAATTTCAACTGGGCAAGATATTAAATATGCATATGGGGGGCATTCTAGGTAGAGGAAAGAGCATAAGAAAAACACCACCATGAGATACCACCTCACGCCCATTACGATGGCTATCAAAAAAAATTTTTTTTTTCAGAAAATAACAAGAGTTGGTGAGGATGTGGAAAATTGGAGCCCTTGTGCACTCTTGCTGGGAATAGAAAATGGGACAGCTGCTTTAGAAAGCCATCTGGAAGTTCATTAAAAAAATTAAACACAGACTTCCCATGTGATCCAGCAATTCCACTTCTGGGTATACACCTGAAAGCATTAAAAACAGCAACTTGAAAAGACATTTGTACATTCTTGTTCAGAGCGGCAGAAGGCGAAAGCAACCCAAGCATCCACTGATGGATGAATGAATAAACAAAATGCAGTCTCTGCGTGCAATGACATTTTATCTAGCCTAAAAAAGGAAGGAAATCCTTATCCATGCTCCAGCATGAAGAAATCTTGAGGACATTATGTTAAGTGAAATTAGCCAATCACAAAAAGACAATTTCTGCATGATTCAAATTAGATACATATAGACTAGTAGTCATCAGATCCACAGATACAGGAAGTAGAATGATGGTTGCCAGGGGCTAGAGGTCAGGGATAGGGGGTTATTGTTCAGTGGAGACAGTTCCAGTTTTGCAAGATGCAAAGAGTTGTGTGGATGGATGATGGTGATGGTTACACAACAGTGTGAATGCAGTTGATGTCACTGAGCTGCACACTTAAAAATGGTCATAAGGTGGTAAGATTTTTTTTTTTAATTTTTAGAGGGAGAGAGAGGGAAGGGACAGAGAGAATCTTAAGCAGCCTCCATGCCCAGCACAGAGCCTGATACAGGGCTCAGGATCTCACAACCCTGAGATCATGACTTGAGCCAAAATCAAGTGTCAGATGCTTAACCAACTGAGACACCCAAATGCCCCAAGGTAGTAAGTTTTACGTTATGTGTATTTTACTCCAAAAAGCACCCCCCCCAAAAAAATAACAGGCAGAGTAGATTTAAAAGAAATAAAGAGCCTGTGAGCAAAGGGCTTAGAAGATGTATCAAAAGGTAAAAGCAGATCAGGTCTTGAGTCAGGTCAGGCCAAATCTTGTGCTCCATGTCATATGAAATGAGAAGGGAGAGAACCGAAATGTAGGTGATCTATGGGGAGAAATAAACTTTGTCTGAAAATGGCATAGTGAATGTCATGGTCATGTTGGGTATAAATAAATTTTATGTTCTTTTGCTGTAAATACGGTATTTGGAAATACTGCAACTTCATTCATACTATTGACCCTGGAGAGAGGCAGATAGATTCTTATCCCACATTAACAAAGTCCCACAGAGCTGTGCGACATTCCTTACTCCTTCCTCAGACAAGCACCTTTCTGTCTGTATCAGGTGCGTATCCCAGAAGGCAGGTCTAAATCAGGGTACTTGGAGGAGGGCTGAGTAAAACAGCCCTTTACAAATATGTGGTGGGGAATCTCAAAAAATAGAGCAGATTCTGGAGGGAGTAGTAGGGATTGTTACCATCCCTAGACCTGTAGGGAGAAGGGAGGAAGCAGTTACTGGTTCAAGAAGGAATGAGTCCTGTGGCTCAGAGGCTCTCCTGAAAGTTACAGTGATCTTTGATGCAGGGATGCAGCTGGTCCCAAACAACCCCACAAGGAGCTGACCTGGGGGAAGGGGGGCAAGGAAATGCCCTCACTCCCTCCTCCTTCTTTCTGGAATCTCCTCCCAGGATTCCCCACTGGCCAAGGCCCAGCTGGAAGCCAGAGATTTAAGGAACCAGCGCACATTATCCAGTGTCTCCTTGAATGAACATCAGTCTCACCTGGAAGGCTTGGTCAACACAGGACGCCGGATCCCCACCTGGAAGTTTCGGATTCAGTAGGTCTGGAGGGGTGGGGCAGAGAATTTGCCTGTTTAACAAGTTCCCAGGTGATGCTGATGTTGCTGGTCTGGGGACCACATTTTGAGATGCAACTCATATTTGGTCAGCCTCTCACAACAAACGGGAAGACAGAGGGAGAGGAGACCTGGAAAGGCAAACAGCCTTTAATGAAAGGTGTTGCTGCTCTCACATTAATGTCACAACCTTGGCAGGCCTCAGTTTCTTACCTACGAAATGAGAGAGAGCTGCGAGGTCCCTTCTAGCAGAAGTACAGAATCTAAGGCCCTATCTTTGAGTGACCACAAAGGTGACTCTTCTTAAAGGTAAGACAATTTTTACCACTATCGACGTCTGGGGGTGGACAGTAGTTCACGGACTTGTGCACGGAGTTATGTGGATTGATTCATATCTCTGTTTTCTGATTGTTTTTCATACTGGGTGTAGAGCTGTTTGGGAAAGGATATAAACAGTTGACCTGTCCATCCTATTTCTCTACAATGAAAGGAGGCATTCACTGCATCAGATAAGCTATGTTCCAAAATTGGGGTGGGGGGGACACTTTGATTTGTGTAAAATCAGTTATCAAGGAGATACCACAGGAGAATATATCTAATTAACAAAAGCCCAGTCAGCTTAGACGAATCCTGCCTATAGAATGACTATTCAGCATGAGTTAAGAGATACTATTCTCTTTTCAAGAAGTCATTTGTTAAAACGAGAAGAAATCAGTTGTCCTCCTGGCCATCAGTGGCTGTGCACATCTGTGAGCCCGTGCTTGGGCGTGGAATGTTTACGCATCCCTTGCCGTGTGTTTGTTTTTATGTGTCGTATTATTTACAGCAATGCAGATGATGTAGAGGCATAGCTGAAAGCCTCTGGAAAATTCCCATCTGTTCCTTAGTTCCCCTTTTGTCCTCGTTCAATTTTGTTAAAAAAAAAAAAGAAAGAAAGAAAAAGAAAAAAATTCTTAAATTTTTATGCAATGTCTGGTTAAAAATAGACTCCCTCACAACAGTCATCATGGGCAACTTCCAGGAATCTTAAAACATCTTTTGCACAATCCTTCTGCTTTCTCTTCAGGGTATTTCTGACCCAGAAATTGAAGCTGCTTGTAAATTACTGATTTGTGTATTCATTCATTCAACTGTGACTAGGAAGGCAATTCATGGCTGGAGGACACGTTAGTTAAATCAGGGGGAAGATGGCAGTTGGGAATTTGTGTCCCAATTCTGAGAGATGGAAGACTCAGCTTTCTTTAAGGTAGATTTTCATGAGAAGCTTTCAGGGTCCTGGGCCTATGGAGTAGTTGGGGCTGTATGGACCTGGTTCATTCATTGAACAAGTTTTATTGAGTATCTTTGGCATCTGAGAACCGGTGGTGGTGTCCTGTATGGGCTCCTGTGTCTGGGACATGGACATGTGCAGGAGAAGCCATAATAAAGTGATTAATTCTTTCAACACATTTCTAAGGTCCCTGAGGACAGAGACTGAGTTGGGCATTTCATGACTGTAGCCCTAGTAGACTAGCTCATATCAGGTGCTCAGTACATACTTGCCGACTCTGTGCCATAATGGAAAAATTAGCAAAAAGCTGTGGAAGCATGGGGGAGGTGCTGAAAAGTCCTTCAGGGGGTGGGAGAGGAATCCCAGCTCACTAGGAGAAGAGGGAAGAAGAGCACCCTTACCTCTGCCTTCCTAGGAGGTCCTGAGCAGCCCACACTCTATCTTAAAAGGTTCTATTTGTTTTGACAAAGAGACCAGCAAAACAACCCTGGATTCTATTCTAAACATATTACCTTGAGCTGTCAGCCTGAAAATACCTGTAGCATTTTCCATGTAAATTCCATTCTTACGGGCTTCACTGGACTCTAGGGTGGCCGTGGTTTACTCAAGTCAAATTTCTTGCAACTTTGAAATTCACTCATCGTGAACAGAAGAGACTTGAGCATTACCTTTCCAAAGAATGTGACAAAGGCATTACACCTACTGCTGTCCCTACCTGCCTCCTTCTAGTTCCCTTGTTATTTCCGGGAGCATGGGCAGGATATTAGGTGGGGGTAGGGGTGAATATGGTCAAAGCTGGACATTTTATTTAAACAGGAAAAAAAAAAGAAAACTCCCAATTGATTTACACTTTTCCAGGAACTGCCTGATTCTGGGTTAGGGAGTCAGGGCATCCTATTTCATTAACAGTGGGGGCAGGTAGAGATAGGAGTGGTGAGAGGGGAAACTTTGTCCACCTGTCTCTCTCTTTCTCTGACCAGCCACAGACTGAGACTCATAAAAGGGCCAGTGGTTGCTGGAGCCAACTGGACCAGTTCTTGAGAACCAGTTGTTAAATTTTCAGAAATTCTGCCAAGCTGGCATCCATTTTTTTTTAAAGATTTTATTTATTTATCTCACAGAGGGAGAGAGATCACAAGGAGGCAGAGAGAGAGAGGGGGAAGCAGGCTCCTCGCCGAGCAGGGAGCCCGATGCGGGCCTCGATCCCAGGACCCTGAGATCATGACCTGAGCCGAAAGCAGAGGCTTTAACCCACTGAGCCACCCAGGCGCCCACTGGCATCCATTTTTAAAATTAATTATACAAGCTTACAATTTAATAAACTATTTGTTTATAGAAGGTATTAAATGATCGAAACTCATAACTCCTTAATTATTTTACTGCATCTTGCTGTTTCTTATGCTTTTAAGGTTATTTACATCTATTATATTGGAATAGTGGAAATACTATATGGTGGTATATTATCACCTTTCTCTTCTCTGTTCTATACTCAGTGATACCATGCTGGCAGCTTAAAATTGTCCATGATGGGAGTATTTACACCAGGGAAATTGGCAGTGCTAGAAATAGTATCTATGTTTTCCTACCAGAGAGTCAGTTATTAAACATTTACCAGCACACCACCATAAGGGACCTTCTGAAATATCTTAGGAATAGACTTCCTTAAGTTTCCATTGACCTTGGGGTGCTATGTGCAGCCCAACTTAGTGATCTCTGAGGATAAGACAGAGATCCTGAACAATGTTGGCTGGACCATGATATTGGTTCTATTCCTTGCAACCTGATTGCTTTGTACTCGGTGAAAACGTCATTCTGTAGTTGAAAATATATAATTATATGATAGAATATAAGTTGTATACTACTTAAGTGTGCAGTTCAATGATTTTTAGTATATTCACAGAGTTGTGCAACTAGCACAATCAATTTTAGAACATATTCACCACTCCCAAAGAGACCCTGTGCCCATTAGGAGTCAGTCCTTTCTTCCCCCAGTCTTCTCTTTCCCTTCCAAACCTTAGGCAACCACCCATTTCCTTTCTTTCTTTATAGATTTGTTTATCAGGACATTTCATGTAAATGGCAGCATATACTAGGTAGCCTTTTTTGACTGGCTCTGTCCACATAGCATAATGTTTTCAAGGTTTATCCATGCTGTGCCATGTATCAGTCCTTCATTCCTGAGTATTATGCTTTTGTGGGGACATACTACACAAATACATCCTTCTATGTGTAGATGGATATTTGGATTGTTTCCACTTTCTGGCTACTGGGAGTAAGGCTGCTATGTACATTCACCTGCAAGATTTTCTGTGGACATATGCTTTCAATTCTCTCTTTTTAAGATTTATTTATTATAGAGAGAGAGAGAGAGAGAGTGCAAGCAGGTGGAAGGGCAGAGGTAGAGGGAGAGAGAGAGAATCCTCAAGCAGACTCCCTGCCAAGCACAGAGCCTGACACAGGGCTCAATCCCAGGACCCCAAGATCATGACCCTGAGATCATGACCTGATCCGAAACCAAGAACCGGCCACTCAACTGACTGAGCCATCCAGGTGCTCCTTAAACGTTTCAATTCTCTTGGGTATACACATACCAAGGAGTAGAATTTCTGAGTCACATGGAGACTCTGTGTTTAACCATCTGAGGGACTGTTGAACTGTTTTCCAAAGCGGCTGAAGCAGTTTATATTCACAGAAACCATGGAGGACGTTCTACTCCCCATATCCTTGCTAACACACTAGTGTGTGTGTGTGTGTGTGTTTAAGATTGTATTTATTTGAGAAAGAAAGCATGAGCAGGGGGCTGGAGGAGAAGAGGGAGAGGGAGAAGCAGGCTCCCCACTGAGCAGTGAACCCAACATGGGGCTCAATCCTAGGACCTGGAGATCATGACTTGAGCCAAAAGCAGATGCTTAACCAACTGAGCCACCCAGGCACCCATGTCTGTCTTTTTCATTTTAGTCATCCTAGTGGATGTGAAATGGTATCTCACTGTGATTTTGATTTGCATTTCCCTGACTAATGATTTTGAACAGTTTTCATTGCTTATTGGCCATTTGTGTATCTTCTTTAGAGAAGTCTCTGTTCAGGAGTCTTTTAAAAAAGGAAGGAAATTTAAGTCTCTCCTAAACCATCTGCTGTCCAAATTAACTGGTACCCAATCTCTTTGGCTTTTTCTCCTGAGGGCTTCAACCCTGCCCCCTTTGGAATGGCTCCAAGTTCCTGCACCTCACTCTAATTGAGTCAATGCCCACGGAAATATTTTTGTGCATTTCTGAAAGACTCACTTTTGCTGCCAGCTTTGCAGAAGCCTCACCCAAAAATCCCACCTGTCTTTCATTATAGATCAGTGATTTAGTCCCTCCTTACCAATTCTGAATAATGTTGGCTGTAGTTGGGTATCTTCTCTCCTCTATGGTGAGATCCTGTCTGTCTGTCCTTGGAACTCTTTCTCAGGCCACATCCTATACCTAAAATACCCCTTCATGGCTAGTTCAAAACCCTCCTTCTTCCGATATTCAAACAGTCCTAAAATCAGACTTTTCTCACAAAGCCTTTCCCAATAAGTTGGACCAAGATGGTGACTTCCTACCCTTTTCCGGTCCCTACCAAAACCCATCTTGTCTGAACTTGTCATCCACACAACCACACCAAAAACTCTTGCTCCATTCCTATATTCATTTCATTTCACTAACTAACACATTTGTTATTTGTCTGGGGCTGGTTTGCCCAGTCACAGCTGTGAGTCTGAATCAGTGAGTTCCACCTTACATTGTGAACTTCTAGAAGAAAGGAGCTTTTCATCCTTGGTTATGGCTACTAAGAATGTTCTGCTTTCTGGGTGCCTGGGTGTCTCAGTCAGTTAAACATCCCACTCTTGATTTCAGCTTGGGTCATGAGATCAAGCCCCATATCGGGCTCTGTGCTTAGCTTGGAGTCTGTTTGAGATTCTCTCTCTCCTCCCTTCCTCCTCCTCTCCCCCCGTTCATGCTCTTAAAATAAAGTAAAATAAAATAAAATAAAATAAAATAAATATAAAATAAAATATTCTGCTTTCAGACCAGAGAGATTTGATTCAGGTTCTTGCCTATGGTCACTAGAGACCACAGAACTGAAGTGATACTGTCTGCTCCCATAGCACACATGTTAACTAGAGGAAGGGAAAGCAAAGCTGAGTGAAACCAACATTCACTAAGACCCTTTTCCATGTGTCCTGCCCTGTGTTTGGCTCTTTAAACATGGCAACTTAGGAATTCTCACCTGAATCCAATGAGGAAAGTATCATTGTTGCCATTTTCTAGATAAAGCTCAAAGAGGTTAAATAGTGCATCTAAAATCAAACCATAAGTTCTGGAACCAATATGCAAATTTATGTCTGTACAAATTTCTCTGTTCCTGTGGCTTCCCTAAGCATATATGGGAGCTGGTACTATTCACCGTACTTTTTTGGAATATGGAGCCTCAGAGCTTTCTCGGTGCATATACACTGATCACAAGGGAGGGAGGATGGCAGTGAAAATCCATCTATTCCACAAAATTTATTCAATATACATATTGTATTAATGATGGATGAGTAGTTTCATTTAGGTACAAGAAAGACAGAAAAAGTATAATGAAGTCTGTATTCCATTTTTTCCACCTTGTGATGGTTCTGAGTAGTATTTTCATAGAGAAAACCATATGGATCATAAGAATAGGTTTTTGACCCAATTCTTTCCTGCATGATGGTAAGAATGGATTGCTCTGGGAAGGAAACAGGTTACTATGGATGGATTAAAAATCCTTTGAAGGGTCCCTTTCTCTACACATTTCTGGGCTTGTAAAGTTTTTTGCTGTCTATAACAGTGGATCTAGTTAGTATCCAGGTGAGTGAAAAGGGTTTTAGGAAAGATTCAACTATGGCCAAGTGAAAAGCTTTTTTGCCCCCTAATTATGAGCAACTATTATGAGAGCACCATCAGGGCATGTAGGTGGAGTGTAGTTTATTCCAGAGGCTGTGTCTATCATCTGTCTCATCTTTTCCTCCCAGGCCTGTTTCCTTCTCAACCACTACTTGGAGTGGTGGAGAGGTGAGGGGTAGGACACGGAGGGGAAAACAAAACAACTCTTTTGACCTGTTCCTGATGATTTTACCCTTTGATCTTCAAATTTTTATTCATCTACTTTTTATTTTTAAATGAAAATTATATGAAACATTTAAGCTGCCATTAAATTTTACCAGCAGTGTGAATGAATTTATGTTTTGGTTTGGGGGGTTTTTTTTCGTGTTTTTTTTTTTTTAAGATTTTTATTTATTTATTTGACAGAGAGAGAGAGAGATAACAAGTAGGCAGAGAGACAGGCAGAGAGAGAGGTGGAAGCTCGGCGGAGAGCCGGATGTGGGGCTCGATCCCAGGACCCTGAGATCATGACCTGAGCCGAAGGCAGAGGCTTAACCCACTGAGCCACACAGGTGCCCTGAGAGGATGTTTTGATAGGAGATCAGCAGGATGGGACCAGAGACAGGACTGTATAATATGTGGTGGGGGGGCGGGGGGAGTGGAGGTGGTGGAGCTAGAATATAGAATGTAGCCTTGAGGTCTGGAGCTTCTGTTTCTCTTGATTTGTGGGACAGAACTTGGCACAGAACTATGGCAGTGGTTGAAAGTTCTCCCAGTAGCCAGGAAGGACACAGTCCAATGAACATACCATGTGAGCCATAAATATAAACCATGTATGTAATTTTAAGTTTTCTAGGAGCCATATTTTAAAAACATTTTTAACATTGTTCAAAAGAAACAGGTGAAAGTAAATTTAATAATGTACTTAGGGGCACCTGGGTGGCACAGTTGGTTAAGTGTCTGCCTTTGGCTCAGGTCATGATCTCAGGGTTCTGGGACTGAGCCCCGCATCAGGCTCCTTGCTCAGCGGGGAGTCTGCTTCTCCTTCTCCCTCTGCCTCTCTCCCTTGCTCTTGCTCTCTTTCAAATGAATAAATAAAATCTTTTAAAAATAATAATAATATACTTTATTTAACCTCCTATATTGCAAATATTATCATTTTGACATGTAATCAATTTTACCTCCTATACTTCTATACTTGTTCATATGGTGAAGGAAGAATCTCCAGTGGCATAAAAGGTCAAGTTCCAATGTACGTTTGCTTTTCATATCATTGCTTGCATCACTTTGCCAATATCCCTTTGGCCCAAGCAAGTTGTATGGCCAACCTCAGAGTCAGTGTGAAAGGGAACTATGCAATGGCATGGATTTAGGGAGGTGTGATTCCTTGGGGCTGTTTCTGTAACAATCTACCATACCATACTTTACAGAATATATGCTATTTGTGTTTCATGCTCCCCACACGTGTGACTTTTTATTTTGGAACTATGAGTTCTTAGAGTGCCTTGTTTTCTGTTGTAGCCAGTCTGGAAGATGGTCTCCAATAATGCTTGCTACCTGGTTTTTACGTCCCTAGGTACTCCCCTCCCATGTTGAATAGGATGACCTGTGTAAAGTTATTGTGAAAATGACAGTGTATGACTTCAGAGGCAATGTCATAAAGGACATTACAGCTTTTGTAATGACATTAAACTTGGGAAAGTCAGCCACCATGTTGTGAAGACACTTGATTATCCGTATAAAGAGTTACACGTGATGAGGCATGGAGGCCTCATACCAATAGCCAATATTGACTTATCAGTCACATGAATGAGTCACCTTAAAAGCAGACCCTCCAGCCCCACTCAAGTCTTCAGATGGAACTGTAGCCACAGCCAACATCTTGACTGGAACCTGATGAGAGACCCTGAACCAGAACCACTCCTGAAGCCATTCCCAAATCCCTGACCCACAGCAAGTCTGAGATAGTAAATATTTATTATTGTTTTAAGCCACTGAGCTTTGAGATAGTTTGTAATGCAACAGTAGGTAACTAATACAATTGCCTACTAACTTCATTTAGAAAAGAGATCAAAAGCCTGAATTAATTTCTGTCATAGTTTGGTTATATAGAGAAATCAAATATATTTGTCTTAGACACCAAATCTTGATGTTTTCCCTAGAGGTGAAATGTAATTTGCCTTTTATATAAAAATGTTTTTTTTCTTTTTTTTAAGATTTTATTTATTTATTTGAGATAGACTGAAGGCGAGTGAGCAAGAGAGAGAGAGAGTGTGTGTGCAAGCACAAGCAGGGGGGAGGGGCAGAGGGAACGGGAGAAGCAGGCTCTCCACTGAGCAGAGTCCAATGCAGGGGTCAATCCCAGGACTCTGGGATCAGGACTTCAGCCAAAGGTAGACGCTTAACAGACTGAGCCACCCAGGCACCCCTATATAAATTTTTAAAATAAGAAATAAAAAATGAATAACCAAATTTTATATCTTGAGCCAAATATATCCAGCATCATGAAATGAATAGTTCCCTGTAACAAATGAAACTAACCAATTTTTACTTTTTTATGCAAAAGAGATATATTTTTAAACATTTTGGAGTATAGTGAGCTAAGGAATTTAGCTAAACAGCATGTCCACAGGGACTTTTAAATTTTCTTCAAACAAATCCTAGATATAAAAATGGTTTGTGGAGATTCCCTTGGGAACTCCCCTAAATCCTACTTTACTGCTTTGTACATTACGTGCTCTCAGTAAATAGCATTGAGTCATTCAAGATTTAGGCAATAGAGTATTGTGTTGCTTTTCCTTCCATTTCTCTCTGCCTTCTTTTATAATGTCAGGAAATGCATACAAATGCAAATGGTCTTCAGAATGATTAAGTCTGCCTATATATTAAAAAATTCGGGCTTTCAAAGCTAATGGTCATGGCTATTAAAACATGGCTTCACCTCACATACCCACATCCTAACCCTCGTTCTGAGAAAGTGAGTTCCTGAACACAAGAGAAGAGCCTAGTTATCCTAGAGAAGACCCCAAACATTTAAGAATTGGTAATATTTCTGAAGATGGGTGTGAGGTAGAAATAAAAACAGAAGGAACAATTTAATAACTAAACAGTATTTAGTGCTCCAAATACCCTCCTTACCTCATCACAGTAGATGGCTGCTGTGTCTATTCTCACGCCAGCAGAAATTTGGGGTTTTATTCTCTGGAGAGGGCTCTGAACTGCACATACCCAAACCCTGCCCCTAACCCTAACCCTAACCCTAGATCTGAGAATAAAAGAAAGAAGACATCATGTATATACACAATGGAATATTATTCAGCCATCAAAAAGAATGAATTCATGCCATTTGTAACAATATGGATGGAGCTAGAGAGAATTATGCTAAGCAAAATAAGTCTGAAAAAGACAAATACCATATGATTTCACCCATATGTGGAATTTAAGAAGCCAAACAAATGAGCAAAGGGAAAAAAAAGAAAGAGAGGCAAACCAATACACAGACTCTTAACTATAGAGAACAAACTGATGGTTACCAGAGAGAAGGCGGGTGGGGGGATGGATGAAATAGGTGATGGGAATTAAGGAGGGCACTTGTGATGAGTACCAGGTTTTATATGGAAGTGCTGAATCATTATATTGTACACTTGAAGATAATATTACACTATATGTTAACTAACTGGAATTTAAATAAAAACTTTTAAAAAATAGCCTAACTTTGGAGTGTATGTGAATCGCCAGCAATAGAATTTATTTATTTATTTAATATACTATTTTTTTATTGTTGTTATTATTATTTGCCCCAGGGGTACAGGTCTGTGAATCATCAGGCTTACAACGTTCACAGCCTTCACCATAGCACAAACCCTCCCCAATGTCCATAACCCAGCGACTCTATCCCTACCCTCCCATCCCCCAGTAACCCTCAGTTTGTTTTGTGAGATTAAGAGTCTCTTATGGTTTGTCCCCTTCCCGATCCCATCTTGTTTCATTTTTTCCCTCTCTACCCCCCACGACCCCCCGTCCTGCCCCTCAAATTCCTCATATCAGAGAGATCATATGATAATTGTCTTTCTCTGACTTATTTCACTTAGCATAATACCCTCTAGTTCTATCCATATTGTTGCAAATGGCAAGAGCTCATTTCTTTTAATGGCTGCATAGTATTCCATTGTATATATATACTACATCTTCTTTATCCATTCATCTGTTGATGGATATCTAGGTTCTTTCCATAGTTTGGCTATCGTGGACAGCCAGCAATATAATTTATACCACAGACTTACTCTGATAGTACTCTTAATTATATAACCTCTTCTCTCATTCTGTTTCTTTTCTGGATTTGTGTGTGTGTGTGTGTGTGTGTGTGTGTGTGTGTGTGTGTGTGTGTGTGTGTGCTTCCTTTTTGCTTTTCAAAGGTTTCCATGTTTTATATCCAGTATCCTGTTTCCTCTTTACTAAAGACTTCTAAATCTTGAGAAATTAGAAATCCAATTAAGACATTTGTGGTTATGTAATGAATGGAATATAACCTTGTTTATCTAATCCTAACCTTAGAGTAGTCCTACCTTTGTTTTCTTTGGGTACTTCTGAAGCTTCTTTTTAAATATTATTTTCCTGGGCTCTTTTCTTGACTTTTGATCTGGGAGCTAGGCATTCTACATTTTCAAAGCTATTTCTCTTTCTCCTTTTTCATTCTGACTTCAGGGAAGCTGGATACTTCAACTCTTTCCCATTTTGGTTTTTGCTTTGAGGATACATTTTGGGGTTCAGCAATTCCTACTTCAGAGTTCTTAGACATGGTCCTGGGCCTTTGTGTTTTATAGGTGCTCTGCCTGCTTGTGTCCTTATTCAACTCTTTGGCCCCAGCGTATTCTTCATTCATTCATACTCCTCCTCACTCAGGCTTTCTTCTTCTTTTTCTTTTCTCCTGTAACTGTGCTATGACGAGTTTCATTTCACTCCAGCTACATCTACTTAAATATTAAATAAATAACTCACCAGCTACTCTTAGGGCAGGAAATAGTTGATTTTTACTGTCTCAGAGACTATATCAGTTTTTCTTGGTGCCTCTTATGGTGGATAAAGTAACTGACATGGTTGCCAAAATGTTTCTTACAATTTTTAACATTTGCTAAAATTTTGTTTTGTTTTCTTTTGTTTCTTTTTTAAAAACTGGGCTTACCTCAATAGGTTTTGCTGCTTGTTCCTTTGTTTCAGATTCCACAAAGGCAGATCCTGTTGGATCTCCAGGAGATCTACAATATAGACTGCTATAAACAACATTGTCACCTCTCCCAAACGCTCTTTCAAGTCCAGCTGCAACTGATAATTTTTGGAAAGTAACTTATATGATCATTTAGAAGCCATGTTAAATATGTAAAGATTTAATAACTATAAAAATTAAGCTTTTCACAAATCCTCTATCTTAGAAGGTCAATGAATTTTAACTTGAATATTAAATATATATAATCTATAGCTATCTATATCCTATCCTATCCTATCCTATCCTATCCTATCCTATCAATCTAATCCCCTAACCGGGTAAATATTTTGAGTGTTTTATTATAGGTAGTACATGGAGATTAAGAACTCAACTTTTAGAGTCAATTGGAGCTGGAGTTGAATCCTGGCTCCATGATTTATTAAAGTAATTTCTCTGGGCTTTGGCTGCCTCATCTCTCAATGGAGATAATAATGGGTACCATGTGGGGATTATACGAAGTAGCATGTATAAAGTACTTAGCATTGGACTTATGAATCAGTGGTATCTGCCATTATCTTCTTTGTTGGTCTATGCTATATGTGTTTCTTGACTCTTCCATATCATACATTTGTTTTGTGCCAAGAAAGATGTTTCCTTAGCTAAAAATTTATTCAAGTATTGCACTTATTGCCCTGATGATCTAGCATTAACTTTCTGTTTCTAGACATGATTATAGTTCTTCCTATCTGTGAAATAAACCCAAAAGAAGTTGAGATATTCAATTAATTAATAGCAATTCTCACCTAAGACACGGGGTCATTAAAAAAAAAATCAGCAAGTTTACTCCAGTTGCCAATTCTCTGTGTCACATAAAATGCAGATTCTTCCTTATTTGGAATACTTAATTTGGTAGAACTTAATGGCAGGTTTAGTCTGGCCATATTTCACTTGGAGTTTCTTCTCATTTATTCATTCATTCAATAAATGAAAGAGAAAGACCCCAACATAATAATTGTAAAGAGTAAGCGGGCCCAGTCCAACTCTAATCCCAGTCCCAGTTCTGTCTTTTGTCTACAAGTTGCCTACACTTTATCTGATGCCACCTGAGATGTAGAAAAAGGAGTAGAAGAAAAGCCAAGAGAAGGCCGGCCACTTGGGCAGCCAGTATCTCCTCCTTTGACATGGAAAGGACACTTAGATCTCCTGTGGGTTTTGTATACAGTTCAGAAAATGGCTGGGCTTAAGCTATCTTCAGGTAGCCCACCCAGAGATGTGTCCTCCAGGCAGGGACAACCCTAGGAGCTGTGTTGGGGACTGTGGGTGGGAAGAGCTCAAACTTGAGCTTGAGCCAGACCTCCATGCCAGGGAACTAAATGGCAGAGAAGGCCACCTGAAGACTCATCCAGGGAACCCACAGATGTGTTCCAGCAAAGACTCAGCATACAGTTCCTACTATACGAAAGTCAGACTGTGTCAAGAGGTTATAGCAATTCAGAGAGAGGAGATTGACTTTCACTCTGGACAGCCCAGCAAGGAGCTGCTCCTATGCACTCTGCTCCACCTCCTGCCTGCCCACCTAATAGGCCAAATCACTGGATGAGGGCGAGTGAAAGTGTTTGCCGACCGCCTTCCCATCCATTATGCTGAACTGCTGGGGGAAGAGGAGAAGGGCTTGGCATGGAATATAAGGTTAACATTTTCTAAAGAAAACATTTAATTGTGAAAAATGTCAAATGTAAAGATAGAATAGTGTAGTAGCTTCTATCAATCAGCTTCAGTAATTAGGAACTCAGCCAAGCACATTTCATCTTTGCCCTCCAACTTCCTCACCCCCAATTACATATGAAGCAAGTCCTAGATATTATACTATTCCACCCACAAATATTTTAGTATAAGTCTCTAGAAGATAAGAACTTAAAAGATTCCTGAATGTTATCACATATTCCCTGAGTGTGTCATACTTTTTAATGGTTTCTTTGAATCAGGACCCAAATAATTCCATCAATGCAATTGGTTTGTATGTCTTTTAAGAGTTTTACTCTATGGTTTCCTCCTACTACTACTTTTTTCTCTTGCGACTTAATTTATTGAAGAAACTCTGTTGTTTTCCTGTAGTTTCCCACAGTCTGGATTTTGCTGATTGCTTCCATGTGATGCTGTTGAACATGTTCCTCTGTCCCTCCATTTTCTGTAAATTGGTAGTTAGATCCAATGGCTTGATCAAGTTTAAATTATTGTTTTGTTTTTTGTGGGTTTTTTGACAAGACTATTTTGTAGGTGATGCTGTGTTCCTCCCTGGAAGGAATGTAATATCCAATTGCCCTGGTTTCTCTCTTTTTTAATTGTGGTAAAAGGATATATATGTATATATAATTTCCCATCTTAACCATTTTTAAGTGTACAGTTTAGTAGGGTTAAGGACATTCACATTGTTGTGTAGCCAACCTTCAAAGCTTTTTTGTTTTACAAAACTGAAAGTCTATGCCCATTAAACACTAACTTGCCACTTCTCCCTCCCCTCAGCTCTCGGTAATTATCTTTATAAATCTGACCACTCTGGATACCTCATATAAGTGGAATCATATCATATTTGTCTTTTTGTGGATGTCTTACTTCACTTAGCCTCATGTCTTCAAGCTTCATCCATGTTGTAGCATGTATGCAAATTTCCTTCCTTTTTTAGTTTGAATATTATTCTATTGTACATTTTGTTTATCTATTCACCTGTCAATGGACATTTAAGTTGCTCCTACCTTTTGGCTACTGGGAATAGTGCTGCTATGAACATGTGTATACAAATATCACTTTGTGACCTTGCTTTAAATCCTTTTGGGTATATACCCAAAGGAGGAATTGTTGGATCATATGGATATTCAATTTTTAAATTTTTTTAGGGAACTGCCATACTGTTTTCATTGGGGCTGCCCTTTTTTACATTCCCACCAACAGCGCAGAGGCGTTCCAATGTCTCCACATCCTTGCCAACACTTGTCATTTTCTGGTTTTTCTTTTTTTCTTTTCTTTCATTCTCCTCCTCCTCCTTCTTTTTATTATTATTTTTTTTGGCCATAGTCATTCTAATGTAATGGGTGTGTAATGATATCTCATTGTGGTTTTGATTTACATTTCCATAATTTAGTGATGTTGAGCATCTTTTCAAGTGTTTGTTAGCCATCTGTGTAACATCTTTCAATGTCTATGCAAGTCTTGTCAGAAATATGATTTATAAATATTCCCCCCATTCCCTAAGTTGTCCTTTAACTCTGTTTATTGTGTCCTTTGATGCACAGAGGTTTTTGATTTCGATGTAGTCTAATTTGTTTATTTTTACCTTCGTTGCCTGTGCATTTTGTCTTATCCAAGAAATCCTTGCCAAATCTCTACAGCTTTTCCCCATTTTCTTCTTTCTTTTAGTCATTATTGATGATCATTGCCAAGATAACTATTTCAGCAGAAGTTCCAATATTCCAATTCTGTTCTTCTTCATTTATCAGCTGGAATGTTTCTATGAAAAGGAGTTTCTCCTCATCAACTACTTTATTACCCCAAGCCTCATTTTAAACATGAAAATGTATTCTTTCTCTTTACTTAACAAGTTATGAAAACGGTGTCTTAGTTCCTTAGCACCCTCAAAATAAGACAAATGAGTTGAGGTTTTTTTTTTTTAATTTTATTATGAGCTAACAGACTTAATAATTTTTATGAGTTTAATCCACTGCATTATTTTTTTTATGATTGATCAAATGTTTCTACCTTTAGACTCTTCAAATTGGCTCCCGAATTATTTTGGCATGGATCCAAAATTCTTTGATTCCTTGCTTTCTGGTGTCCTAAGATTTTTGAGGCCTATCTTACACATTTCCTGCCCCAGACAGAATTGGCCATTGAGATAATATTTAAGTATGGGCAGTATGAGATTTTAAAATAGAATGAGGCAGCTTTAATAATCTCAACATTGTACAGTTACACTGAACTATCCTAAGATTCTTGAAGAACAGCATAATTGGGTAGCCATATGGGAAAACATAAAATGATCTCATGTTTATATCCTCCAGTGAATTGAAAATTCTCAATAAATATATAGACATCCAAGTGGAGTGGTCAAGGAGGCAGTTGGAGGTGTAATTTTTGAGCTTGGGGAGAAAGTCCAGGCTGAATGCACAAATCTGAGAGTTATCCACAGAGACTTGTATGTAAATCTAAAGATGGATGAGATGATCTAGTAAGAAAATGCTGAGAGGGAAGAGAAAGTTGATTTGAGAGCCTAGGGTATGCTGACATTTGACCCATGAGAAGAGGTGGAGCCAGCAAAGGAATCTAAAATGTTTAGTAAATTAGGAGGAAACCAGGATATTAAAGTAGTTTTGAAACTAAGAGAAGAGTGTATTTCTCTCAAAGGAGAGACCTCTCAAGGAAGTCAGTTGTGTTAAAGAGAAAGGTTAAGAGAGAGAAGGACAAAAAAGTGACCCTTGGAGTTGGTATAGTGAAAATCTTTTGGACTTTGACAAGAAGTGCTGGTGAGGATTGATGAGAATGAAGGTATCAATGGGAGTGGACTGAGGAGATGGACTGTGTCCTCATGCAGACTGCAGAATAGTGGGTTCCAGCCCTGCCACCAAATGAGAGGTAAAGAAGTTTCATTACCAAAGGCCAGACCTCCAAACACGGAAGCAGACCACCATATTTGAGTGGACAGCTTGGAGCTAGAAGGGGATAGCAGACTAGGGGCACACCAGGCTCACAGCTTGTCTGCTTATTTTTTTAAAATTGTGGTTAAAAAAAATGCATAGCTTCTTAGTCATTTTGAAGCATACAATTCAGTGGTATTAAGTGTATGAACACTGTTGTGCAACAGATTTCCAGAATTATTTCATCTTGCAAAACTAAAACTCTGTCCCTAGTAAGCAACAACTCTCCATTCCCCCTCCTCCCAGCCCCTGGCAGCCACCATTCTACCTTCCGTCCCTATGAATTTGACTACTCTAGATATCTCTTGTCAGTTACATGCTTGTTTAAGAAGGCTGAACTCAGATCCCAGAGAGCTATGTGTGGGAAGGACCCTATAGAGAACTATCTGGACCGCACAGGCTGGCAAGTCCCAGATGAGGGAAAATGCAGCTAACCAAAAGCAGCATTTTGGGAATCCAGAGATAAATGAGAGACCATTGAGTGGATGGGATGTTTCCACAGCCTGCAGCTGCCTGAGGGATGAGCCAGGGTGAGCTGAGGATGGACAGGGAGAAGAGTAAGATTCCAATGCCACACATGGAGAGAAGCAGCAGACGGTGGCTGTTTTGACACCATTAGGGAGCGGAGAGAGGCAGGGTGGCTTCAGCAACAGTTGTATGAGGCGAGGCTGTGAGGACTCTGCCAAATCAGCCTCTCCTCTCAAAGACCAAATGGTGGACAAGCAGGGTGAAGTCCAAAACCCATTTTCTACCCATTTTCACTTGGGGCAGCCTCCAGCTAGCGCCTCAGCTTGGAAAGAAGGACTAAGCCCTCCTATAGCCCTGTTCCCAGGGTAGGGAGGCAGGGCTAGGGGGCCACTTCAAGAGATAGGCTGCATCCAGCACACTTAGGCTATTCAAAAGCCTTGAAGATGATCTGGTCAAGGTGCCATAACATGGAGTGACATAGACTGAGTTCCTTAGTTACTTCCTTAAAAGCCTATACTAGGGGGAGGTGGTGACAGATGAGTTCACTTGTTCATTCAGTGTGCTCACGTAGTAATGGCACTGCATGAATTTTTACCACCATGCCAATGGCTTGACATTCAGTGTTGTGGACTATTGTTTAGTTTCCTTCCTGGTAAATTACCCAGAATGCAGGGGCCCCTGCTTCTCATCCCATTCATGCCCCCTACTAGGTATATGACCATGGCCAAGTCATTCAACAACTCTGAGCCTCTGTAGCAGATCTCTGATGAGAATAAATAACATCTACCCCACAAAATTGTTTTATTAAATAAAATCATGTATATGAATTTAATTTATTAACTGCATATTACCAAACACTTATATCTAAATTTTTATCCTTAAAAGATACAATTTGTCAAATTGTCAATAAATTGAACTCCTCCCATGGCTTCCCATTGCTATGGAATAAAACTCAAACTCCTTACCTGGCATTAGAGTCCATGTGATTTCGTCCCTGCCTAATTCTCTGACCTCATTTCTTAGCACCCTCTTGCTCTTTCGTGCAGATTCTTATCACGTTGAAGTCTGTTCCTTAAGCATTCCAATGTTTTTCCCACTTTAGGGCCTTTGCAATTGTTCTCCCTCCTGCCTGTAATGCTTCGCAGGTGGCTCAACCCTTCACCCTACCCTGGTCCTAACTGAAATATAATTCAGATTGGTCATCATAGCTAATGCTGTTCCCTGACCCATTGACGGTCTCTATTATGGTAACTGATTTTATTTTTTTTATGAAACTATCACTCTCTTATTTAGTATGTTTTGCTCGTTGTCTATGTTCCCTGCCAAAAGGAACATAAAGAATAGAATTTTGTCTTATATATCTCTGTCTCTCTTACCTAAAATGGAGCGTGGCTCATAGGGGGAGTTTAATAAATATTTGTGGAGAAAACTATTTACCGCTAAGGAGATTCTTTGGCTTAGATTTCTAAGTAGCTACATTTATGGAAGCAAAATAAATTGGAAACAATAATTTTATATCACAAAGAATCTGGTTCTTCAAATATATCTATATTTTTTACATACAACGTTATATTAGTCTCAGGTGCACAACAGTGATTGGACAACTCTGTGTGTTATGCCGGGCTCCCCGCGAGCAGAGCTCCCCTCTGTCACAACACAGTGCCATCACAACACAGTGCCATCACAACACCATTGACTATATTCCCTGTGCAGTGCCTTTCATCCTTGTGACTTATTCGTTCCATAACTGGAATGAATTGGACCTCCCACTCCCCTTCGCCAATTTTGCCCATCCCTCCGCCCCCTTCCCTCTGTCAACCATCAGTTTGTTTTCTGTATTTATGGGTCTGTTTCTGCTTTTTATTTATTTATTTATTCATTTTGTTTTTTACATTCCACATATAAGTGAAATCATATGGTATTTGTCTTTCTCTGTGTGACTTATTACACTTATCATTACCCTCTAGGTTTATCCATGTTGTCACCAATGACAAGATCTCATCTTTTTATATGGCTGAGTAACATTCCATTGTATGTACACACCATATCTTTTTTATCCATTCATCTACGGATGGACATTTGGATTGCTTCCATATCTTGCTATTGTAAGTAATGCTGCAGTAAATATAGGAGTAAGTATGTCTTTTTATATTAGTGTTTTCATTTTCTTTGGGTAAATAGCCAGTAGTGGAATTCCTGGGTCATATGGTGTCTCTAATTTTAATTTTTTGAGGGACCACCATACTGTTTTCTACTGTGGCTGCACCAATTTACAGTCCTACCAATAGTACACGAGGGATCCCTCTTCTCCACATCCTCCATGTTCCTGGAAGCAAAGTGGGAAAAACATTGGAATGCTTAAGGAACAGACTTCAACGTGATAAGAATCTGCACGAAAGAGCAAGAGGGTGCTAAGAAATGAGGTTGCTTTAAATAAATTTCAAACTTAAAATTTTATATAATTGTAAAATAATTATAATTCACATTATATTATATTTACATTTTATCTTGATAATTTTATGTAGATTTTATAAATAGGTTTTATATGCTCAATAATTATATCACAAAGAATCTGGTTCTTCATGCCTATATATATTTTTAATCAAAAATTATGTTTGTATTGAATGTTATTTTGTAATCTACTTTTTTATCAGTGAAACTGATATTTCTCCTACATCAGTTTTAATGGTGGCCTGTGGATATAATACATTCTATTTAACTAATTTCCCGTGGTGCATGTACTAAGGAATGCTGGGTCCTGATAAATATGCCAAATTTCTCTCCGGAAGGGCTATGCCAATTCACACTCAGTATAAAAGGGATACATTTTCTGGAACCCTGCAAATACTGAATTTTATCACTGATAGAACAAAACAAAATTTTTGGCTACTGTGATAAGTGAAGAACTATCTCATTGTGGGCACCTGGGTGGCTCAGTGGGTTAAAGCCTCTGCCTTCAGTTCAGGTCATGATCTCAGGGTCCTGGGATCGAGGCCTGCATCGGGCTCTCTGCTCAGCAGGGAGCCTGCTTCCTCCTCTCTCTCTGCCTGCCTCTCTGCCTACTTGTGATCTGATCTCTCTCTGTGTGTCAAATAAATAAATAAAATCTTTAAAAAAACAAAACAAAACAAAAAAACTATCTCATTGCTTTATTTTGTGTTCCATTATCTGTTTGTAAATGTGTTTTCTTTGTTTTTCTATCATGTTGTATTTTTTCCATTATGAATGTTCTCTTCATTTTTTCATTGGGTCTGTTTGGTTTTGTTGTTGAATTTCTATTATAGTATTCATCTTTTATTGATTTTCAAGAGCTCTTTTTATAGTAAGGTGATTGACCTTTGTCACAAATTGCAAGTATTTTCCCAATATGTTTTTGCTTTTTAATTTTGGTTTTGGATCTGAGGACCTGTAAGTCTCTAGCCAGGCTCATGTCTTGGAACCTATCTAAATCCCAGCAACAGCAGGCCTGGGGCCCTGGATAGCACAGGTTGTCTGAGATATTCAAATAATTCAGAACTAAACTCTCCCAAGACAACCTCTCAACCAACCAACTACTTTTTACTTACTGATGGGCTTATGGCATATCCTTCACTTCTGATCCAACAGTGTTTAAATTTTTTTTTATTTAAAGATTTTTTTTTTAATTTTATTTTTATTATTTGCCCAAGGGGTACAGGTCTGTGAATCATCAGGCTTACATCTTTCACAGCATTCACCAAAGCACAAACCCTCCCCAATGTCCATAACCCATCCACCCTATCCCTACCCTCCCACCCCCCAGTAACCCTCAGTTTGTTTTATGAGATTAGAAGTCTCTTATGGTTTGTCTCCTTCCCCATCCCATCTTGTTTCATTATTTTTCCCTCCCTACCCCCCACGACCCCCCACCCTGCCCCTCAAGTTCCTCATATCAGAGAGATCATATGATAATTGTCTTTCTCTGATTGACTTATTTCGCTCAGCATAATACCCTCCAGTTCCATCCATGTCGTTGCGAATGGCAAGATTTCGTTTCTTTTGATAGCTGCATAATATTCCATTGTATATATATACCACATCTTCTTTATCCATTCATCTGTTGATGGACATCTAGGTTCTTTCCATAGTTTGGCTATTGTGGACATTGCTGCTATAAACATTCGGGTGCACGTGCCCCTGAGGAACACTACCTTTGTGTCTTTAGGATAAATACCCAGTAGTGCGATTGCTGGGTCGTAGGGTAGCTCCATTTTCAACTTTTTGAGGAATCTCCATACTGTTTTCCAGAGTGGCTGCACCAGTTTGCATTCCCACCAACAGTGTAGGAGGGTTCCCCTTTCTCCGCAACCTCGCCAACATCTGTCATTTCCTGACTTGTTGATTTTAGCCATTCTGACTGGTGTAAGGTGGTATCTCGCTGTGGTTTTAATTTGTATTTCTCGATTTTTATTTATTTATTTGACAAGTAGGCAGAGGCAGACGGGGGGGGGGAAGCAGGCTCCCCACTAAGCAGAGAGCCGGATGCGGACTTCGATCCCAGGACCCTGAGATCATGACCTGAGCCGAAGGCAGAGGCTTTAACCCATTGAGCCACCCAGGTGCCCGAGTGTTTAAATTTTAAAAAGGAACTTTAAAGATCCAAAGGAATGAAGCTCTAATGATGAAATAATAGGTATTAGAAATCTTTTTTAAATGATTTTACATACTTTCTTCCATAAAGCAGTCTTCCTCTGTCTTCTCAGAAGGCCAGTGTGCAATCATGGCTAGACCTGTGGAGAGAAATTCTCAGTGAGGAATATTTAGGTGTGTGCGCGTGCGTGTGTGTGTGTGTAAGGATGAAGGGGAGTGAATCATATTACCTTCCATGTCCAAGTGATCATTTCTGATGAAATGCTTTTCCAGTAAATACATGAGTAGATATCCTCAAACAGGTGAGGCTGTCTTTCAGTGTGACATGACTGCTAGAACCTATGGCTCATCTTTTGCCAAAGACTTCCAGAAGATGGACGAACATTTCCTTGGTCAAATCTAACTCCACTTGGAATGTAAACCTACTTCTCTTGTTCCCTTACCTGTGGACAATGCTGCCTGTGTCCCCTCGTCAGCCCTTGGGACTGTTATTAAATACCGCTCAGTGGTCCCGCCTCTGGACTTCAATATGGCTGCTGCTCCTCTGGCCTCTGCCTAGCAGAAAGCTTATTTCCCAAACCTTCCCTCAGCCCGTTTCATCGGTAACTTTCTATTCATTTTCGCTGGCTCTGTTTTATGTCAAAAGTGTCAGAGAAGAGGGAAGATGATGAGTTATAAGGTGGTGGGCAGGAGGAATGTGAAAATAAACAATTAAGGCCCCAGGAGCGATGATCCCACTGGGTCAGAGTCTAGTTTTCTTCTGCTCCCTGAGGCACTTGCTGATGTCCCAGGGAATCCCCAGGTGCCTGGAGGGGGCCTTTCTAGGGCCAGAAAACCTGATGGTATCAGCAACACGGAATCTAGTGCGGTGAGGGACCATGGCGTCTTGAAAAGCACAGTATCTCGTGCTAAATATGGTTCCCTTCACAAAGCACATAACAAGAATCATCAAAGAGCTTCATAAACATAGTGGGACAAAAATACTCGATATGAACATTTTAATCAGAATGCATGTTTTGACAGAGACAGAAGTTCAATGAGCCAAATATTCCTACATAAATCCCCCCACCCGCACTACTCTGTTAACATACTAGTGCATCCAAATACTGCAGGCTTGTTACACGTGTGTGTCTACAAAGCTTTAACAGATCTTCAAAAAGCCAAGCTTTGTAATTACAACCTACCTTTCCTAAACCACAAGAGTTATTTAAAAAGCAGATATTCTTCACTGTCCGTGTTCCATTCCGACCTCTTACTCATTTCCTATAGAACCTGGTTCATTATCCCTTGTTTATTAGGCATAAATCTGTTTCCTTCTGTGTCCTGCGGTTCACTGGTATTTGCTCTTTTATTATCTGTCACTTGTGTCCTGGGGCATGAAGGTCTTTTTTTTTTCCTTAAGGTAAAAGAACAAAGTTTTGTCTGCTCATCTTTCTCTTTTAGCTGACATGTAGCAAGCTGGATGGCTGGAAGAGAAACACAATGACCTGTTGGAACCTCTCCATCATGAAACTGTTCAGATCCTACAGAGCTGGTCGTCATGTCATGTCATGTAACCATCTTGAAAGTAAAACTAATCTTAGTCTCCATTGTAGGAAACACAATTTAATGTGGCTTGAACAGGAACCAAAGCCACAAGCAATCATACATGACTTTAATTAGTTCAAAGGTATTTTATTGAAAGACTACTATGTGGTGATCATTAGTTGAGACCTGGAGGAATCTCAGTAGAGATTGAGATTAGTAGAAATGGGCAGGAAAGGAAAACCCTTTTCTGATGTTAATCCTTCTTTAGATCAGCAGATCCTACCTTTTCCAAGTTCTTTAGAATAGGAATAATCTCACAAGGGGACAGTCCATAAATATTTCCCCAACCAGCCTGTTCCATGTCCTAGATGTCTCATATCACCCTATCATCTTTGAGGTCTGTCAAGACCAGGGTAAAGAACAAAGCCAAGAGGAAGTAAGGCCTCAGGAACAGGACAGAGCTCCACTCCACCAAAACCTCAACCAGTTCCCAATTTTGACTTGCCTTTCCTCATTTCTTTCATACATTCTTCCTTAATCTTGAGGGTGTTTTCCAACCCACAGCATTTCCAACAATTCCATCTACCTCCCCAGCCAACATCATCCTTGGTATTTATAGTTTGCTGGTAATGCCACCAGTGAAATTAGATTATAACAACATCTATTCAACCAACCAAGAGATCTTTAAACCCTACCCAGCCAGACTCTCTTATTGGAAGTCATCTTTGTTTTGATGCATTTTATGATCTCTTCAAGTTTGTGGTATTAGGATTTGAATCATAATAGCACTGGAATGTGTCATCAGGTTCCATTTTATCTTGAAAATTCCAGAAAACTGAAGACCACGATATATAGTTTTGGTGGCCTGCTTGGAAGAGTAGCATGGGCACTTACATGCTGACTACATGGTATTTGGGGATACTGTCCTTGGGAAATTGACTTAGATAAACTTTATTCACCCATCTCTTGAAACCATGTAGGGTAGAGGTTCTTAGATTCATTTGTTAACATAATCAGTATGTGTTGATTGTGTTGTTTTGGTTATACTCCACACATAAAGAACACTTGTGGATGGAGGGCAATCTGTAGGTGTTAAATGGGAACCAGTCAAAATGGCCTGGTCTCTACACTCGGGTGCCTGGTCTAGTATGAACAGAGTCAATGGCAGGTGCTGGGACACCACAAGGCCAGGCAGAATGGGTCATGTGGCATGAGAAGCATGTGTATGACCCGTGGTAGGGAGTTCTGGGTGGGAGAGGCCCCCTTCAGCTGGGGCAAGGAAGCCAGCTCTGCAGGGCACAGGTGTGTTATTTGGCAAAGTGGAATAGGGAGAGATGCCACCAGGAGCCCACAGCTGCCTGCTGTCCCACTGGGAATGGAAGGGAAGGGAAGGAAGAGAGAGGAAGGGAAGAGAGGAAGAAAAAGGAAGGGAGAGGAAGAGAGAGAAAGGGAAGGGAAGAGAGAGGAAGGGAAGAGAAAGGAAGGAAAGAGAGAGGAAGAGGAGGGAAGGGAGAGAAAGAGAAAGGAGAAGACACAGAGAAGGGAGATTGCAAAGGACTTGTCTAGGATCTGGTGCAGAATGAGAAGAGGCAGGGGGTAAAACTCACTCACTTGGCTCTCAATAATAATAATTGTCATAGCCACAGCCATTGGTTGAACATTTAATATGTACCAGGCACTTGGCTTTTTACACATTAATTCTATGGAAGCACCCCACCCAGTCACCCCCTCACACACACTGGCCTGATTTACAGATTAGGACATTGAGGCCCAGCTACTGCACGTCAGAGCTGGGGCTTAACCTGCCATGTCTAACCCAAGGCCATGTTTTCTTCCCTTGATTGTGTTGCCAAGTGACCGCAAGAATGGTGATTTCTGAGGGTTTTACAGAGCTGCTGTTGTATTATATTTGTTTATTTACATGTCTAGTCCGTTCATTCTTTCATGCATTCTCCTCAGTATTTTGGTTTCCGCAGTGCCTGGCCAGCAGATATGAGTGTCGAATAGCTCCACCCCCCCACCCCAACAAGTCCTATGACAGGACAGTGTTTACTTAACTGGAAGTAAGTACCACGTGTCCCTGTGCACACTGACAATCCCTGGGGAGTGTCAGTCCACAAAACCTTTCCTTCTTTTCCCAAGCAAGCGTGTGAGGCCTTGAGATGGCCCGGATTCTGCACGCACTGAACTTCCCACAGTTGATGAGTGCTGGACTGTGGTCCAATGTTCTCTCCAGTCGGCCCCTCAGGCTGCTCCAGGCTGTGATTCCTTCACTTGCTGCCTGCAGAGCGGACAGCCCCGGCCAGCCGCCAGGCATCCTGAGCGCTCACCACCTAGGCAGGCCCTCTGATGTGGCGGAGGCCCTCAGCACGGTGGGTGCTGCATTTTCCCCTGGATTGCTTTTCCTCCACTTCTCAGGCAGCGCCTGGCCCACTCTGTCCCCCAGGCACCTGGAATGTAGCATGTCCCATATCATCCACATTGCATAATCCGCCTCTCCCCCTGGAGGGGAGCCCCTTGAGGGTGGAACTGTTTCTAATTCAGCTGAAAACGGTGGGTGCCCCCCCACCCCGCCAGGATTTGGCACTTTGCTACATTCCATACATATTTGCTAGAAAAACAAACACAGTGTTCAGTGAGGTAAGGGCGAGCCCTCCAAGGGGACATGCCTGCAGGCTGTTTGGATCTGGGCCACTAGAACTTTGGAGAAAACTCAGGCCCAGGGATGGAACTTTGCAAACACAAATATGGAGAGGATATCTGATCCTACTGAAGGAAAAGCCCCTGAGAAAAAAATCAGGCCATCCCAGAGCAGAGCAGAGAGAGAGGCACACACCAGACACCTCTGAGTTTTTTGGTTCAAAGATTATATCATGACAACTGCAATGCAAGGCAAGGCTTCCTTTTCCAGCAAAATAGTGGTTTGTGCTCCACTAAATGCATTTGCTGGAGATCTAGAAATACAAAATGAATTTGAACCCACATACCTCAGCCCTGGGGAGAATAAATAGTATGTATGGAGTTCCTATTCTGTCCTTTACCACTTTACATCATCGGCCCAGCAGCTTGGTGAGGTGGTTCGGTTATGAGGACACCTCGTCTTGGAGAAATTAAACAATGACCCAACATCCCTCCAATGGGAAGTCTGGTCTCTCTGACTTCAAAGAGCTGGATCTGCTTCGTTTTCACCTTTAAGGCAGGCCCTCCCCTTGGCGTCAGACCTTCTGTAGCTTGCTGCTGGAGAAATCCCAGCACAATTCAGCCACAGGAAAGAGACCAAACTTCAAAGTCCCCTGGGGATGTTACCTCATCTGCTCTGAGGTCAAATACTTTCTTTTCACTGTCAAAGCGGCCTCTACTTGTAAGTCCGTTTTTCCAGCCCCGGCTGACATCTCTGTCTATGGACCAGGACCGGGACAGGGACAGGGTGGACCGAGGTCATACCTCCCCTGACTGCCCTGCGTTTCCCGCTCCTTCGGCCCATCCTGCTGCTTATCTTGTGCTATTAACAAGTGGCCCCTGGACCTTTCCCTACTTCACTTGCTTCTTGAGACGGAGGCTCTTAAAAAACAAACAAACCAACAGTAATTTGAGGTTATGTTAAAAACCTGTTAGAGGAAACCAAATGCCCTTGATGAGTCATCCTACATAAAAAAGGGAATGAATTTTATGGCATAATGAGCACTCACATGCTAGCCTAGGGATAACGGATGGTAATCAGGCGCACACATCTGAACCCTGCTGCACCTGGAGAAGGGACTGTGGCAGAGAAGCAACCCTGCTGGTGGGGAGGAAGGAGCGTGGGGCTCCCCTTACCCCGCTCCTCACTGGTTCAGCACTTTGGACCAGTCTGTAACCTCACAGAACTTACAGGATATAGAGGGAGGGCTCTTTGTCAATGTTTACTTTTTTTTTTCCCTAGACCTACCCATGTTTTTAACCAATCCACCCGGCCTCTCTATCTTCTCATTGGTGACTTCAGTGTATTCGCATGTATTTTGGTAACCGATCTATTTTGGACTTATATCTACTACCCAATTTTTGTTTTCTATTTGCCATGCTTCCTCTCTCTCTCTCTCTCTCTGCTTCTAATTAATGGAAAGTTTGTTTAACTCGGGAAAGCTGTTATGTTCACAGTTATGGTCTTTGCAGAGAAAGGATACAGACTAAAATCAGCAGTGGCAAAAGGCACATGAGTGGAGTCCAGGAGGACCAAGCATGAGCCTCCAGCTATCTTCTCCCAGAGGATTCTTGTGCATGGCATTCTGTTCTCCCAGCAACAATGTGTGACACACGCAGAGGGTAGTGCTAACTAGGGAAGCTCACATCAGTCTTGGTGTCCAGGGTTTTGTTGGGGGTCACTTCGACACATTTGCTACTTGGGCCTTCGGTGTCATAATCAACAAATCACTGCCAAATCTGATACTGTGAAGCTTTCGTCCTACGTTTTCTTCTAAGAGTTTTAGGTCTTACATTTAGGTCCTTGATCCTTTGTGAGTTAATTTTTGCATAGGGTGTTATGTAAGGGTCCAGCTTCATTCTTTTGCATGGATGGATGGATATCCAATTTTCCCAGCACCATTTGTTGAAAAGACTATCTTTGCCCGCATTGAATGGTCTTGACACTCTTGTCAAAAATTATTTGACCACATACACAAGGGCTTATTTCTGGGCTCTCTCTGCCTTTAATTTTTTATCCCCACTTTTTACCTCTGCAACTTTGGAAACACAACATTCTACTTCTAATTCTTTAGTGGTTCTCAAACTTGATTGTATGTCAGAATCTCCTGGAAGACTTCCCAACACAGACCACTGGGCTCCTCATCCCATGATTCTGTTTTAGCAGATCGGAGATGAGGACTGAGAATTTGCATTTCCTTTCCTTCCATCCTTCCTTCCTTCCTTCCTTCCTTCCTTCCTTCTTTCCTCCCTTCCTTCCCCCTTCCCTCCTTCCTTCCTTTTTTAGAGAGAGAAGGAGAGAGAGAGAAAGACAATTTCAAGTAGACCCCACACTCAGTGTGGAGTCCAGTGCAGGGCTAGATCTCACGACCCTGAGATCATGTCCTGAACCTAAATCAGCTGAGCCATGTAGGTGCCCCACAATCTTTTTATGATAAGGAAATTGAAGCACAGAAAGATAAAACAATTTTCCCATGGTCATAATGCTAATTGATGTGATTGTTGGCATTTGAACCCAGGCACTCTCCTTCCATCCCCTGTCCTGTGCAGTGTCTTGTCTGGAAACAATAGATATAATGGTAATTAGAATTGCAACCAGAAAATATGTCAATATTTGCGTCAATTGCCTCACTCAAATTTAGGTAAGGAGGCTGAAGGCAAATGAAATCATATTCTGACTGTTGCTAGATTTAGTTTGCTTTTTCCTACCTTCCTTCCTTTTTTCCCAATAATAGACATGGAATAAGATGGCAGCCCCACAAAAGTGGGGCCACAGGGATCATGTCACACAGTAGACAGAAGGTCAGCTTTGCCATCAGCAAGCTGACCAGCTACTCCGGATCAGGGTGTCTTAGTAATGGCAAAGCCTGGAGAACACATCCTCAGAGGTCACTTAATGTTGATTTTATGACTTCACTCCCTTGAAATTTCCTAGGAAAAGTTGGCTGTCCTGTTACCATCACAGCTGAAGGGTCTCTTGGCATTTCTCTACATGGTTGATTAACCACAGGGCAGGGCTGGTGAAAGGGAGGGGTATGAGGTACATCTGGGTGGATTATGACTCAAGACCAGTGTTTTATCCTATTTTAGTTTCTATATAGTACCAGTTTACTTAGGAGTCTAAACTCACACCTTTAAAACAGAAAATGTTTAAAATTGGTTTCTAATAATTTTGTCCAACTGGTCTTGTCAAACTTTACCAATGAGTAGCTCATGTATTATTGATACCTTTGTCAAATTTTGTAATTATTACGCATTCTTTTCTTAGAATGTCTTAGAATGGTCTCATTTTGATATTTAAGAGTCATTCACTCCTGTTCATTTCCAAACTTCTACCTCAAAAATCATCCCAAGATTTTTTCCCCTCATCGGTAGGTATAGTACTGACTAGATCTTTCTTGGTTCTTGGGGCTTATGAGGTTAATTGTGGTTTGTACAAGTGAAAGCAGGTTTGATTCCCCTGACAAGACCAGATTTAATTTAATAGGCAACATTCCAGACCACATGGCTCTGTAAGTTGTGTTGGCTTCTTCTTGCCCCCTTCTCACTGCCCTTGTCCATACCAAAGATGCTCCATCTCATACCTCTTGATCCTGGGATTATCCTTTCCTTCAGGTTAACTGTCTTTGGTCTGGTATCAGCAATGTGACCCAAGCCTAGTTCTTTTCACTGGAGTCAGTTTGACTTGTTAGAAACATACACATCTTTGTCTAGTCAGATGGTGGGTGTGGCTGTTCGACTATAGAGACCTCTCTCCATCTTCCCATCATCCTGAAGTTTCTCTTCCTCTTGCTCAATTAAGAGGTGCAGAGTAGAACCTCCACTAGATAAGCTGATGTTCAACCAGGGAATAAAATACAACTCTCCCCCTATTGCAGTCTTCCCAAACTTTAGAGTTGATTCTCTCTTGAGGTCTTCCCCTTGACTTTAGAGAATGGAAGGAAATAGCTTCTCATCAACACTGTATTAGTCAAAAACCTGAGAACTCCTTTACTTCTTAAACTTTTTCTTATGGTCACTGGGTATAGCGTGGGATGGGAAAGTAGGATTGGCTCTGAACTGGTGCCTCTCATAGGCTCTGAGGTGATGAGATAACCCCAACTGTTGGCAGCTCTCTGAGTGTGGGGTGCTTCATGCCTCTGGTTAATTCCAGGACACCGGAAAAATTTCACTTGATGTTCTGTTACATATAATTGCATGTTTTAATAATTTAGAGCAGAATTTACCCAAATTATTTTTTTAAAGATTTTATTTATTTATTTCACAGAGGGAGAGAGATCACAAGGAGGCAGAGAGGCAGGCAGACAGAGAGAGAGGGAAGCAGGCTTCCCACTGAGCAGGGAGCCTGATGCGGGCCTTGATCCCAGGACCCTGAGATCATGACCTGAGCCGAAAGCAGAGGCTTTAACCCACTGATCCACCCAGGCGCCCTACCCAAATTATTTTTCAACAAGAAAAGACCACCTTGTTAAGATCTGTGTGCTTATTGTGAGGTCCAACATCCACTCTTCCCATCCTCCTTGCTAGCAGAATCATGGTTTTGTTCATGAAGAAAGCCTCCTCTTTCTTCTCTCTCTCTCCTTATTTTCCTGGATCATTAGAGAATAAGACACAAACATGATATTTCCTCATTCTTAAATATTTTCGTGTATATTGTCTCAACTCAAGGAATTTTCTTACAAAACCACAGGACAATTATCAAAACTAGCAAATTAACATTGATTAAATATTATTTTCTAACCTATAAACCTTATAAATATTTTGTCAGTTGATCCAATAATATATGTTACAGCAAAAGAAAAACCAAAGCATTTAATTATCACACTCTTTAGTGTCCTTTTAATCTACAACTGTTCCTGAGTCTTTGTATTTCATGACTTTGGTCTTTTTTAGGAGTATAAGCCAATGAGTTTGTAGACTGTCCCCAGTTTGAATTTGGCTGGTGTTTCCTGGTGATCAGATTCAAGAATTCACTTTAAGAGTCACCTGTTGGGCGCCTGGGTGGCTCAGTGGGTTAAAGCCTCTGCTTTCGGCTCAGGTCATGATCTCAGCGTCCTGGGATCGAGGCCCACATCGGGCTCTCTGCTCAGCAGTGAGCCTGCTTCCTCCTCTCCCTGTCTCTCTGCCTGCCTCTCTGCCTACTTGTAATCTCTCTCTCTCTGTCAAATAAATAAATAAAATCTTTAAAAAAAAAAAAAGAGTCACCTGTTGATTAGGCCCATTGGGCAGAGAATTCAATTTCATTTTTTTAAAAATATATATTTATTTTTGAGAGGGAAAGAGAGAAAGCAGTGGGGAGGGGCAGATGGAGAGGGAGAGAAAGAGACTCTCAAGCAGACTTCCCATTGAGCATGAAGCCCAATGTGGGGCTCGATCCCACAATCCTGAGATCCAACTTAGCTGAAATCAAGGGTCAGATGCTTAACTGACCAAGCCACCCAAGAGCCCCAAGAATTTCCATTTCTAATAAAGTCTCCAAATGTTGCTAAAGACACTCCTGTAGGGATCACACTTTAAGAACCACTGTTTCAGAAAAGATTTGTTAACTTTGGGCTGAAAGCTACTTTGAGTTTCTAATAAAAAAAACTGATCGGGCGCCTGGGTGGCTCAGTGGGTTAAAGCCGCTGCCTTCGTCTCAGGTCATGATCCCAGGGTCCTGGGATCGAGGCCCGCATCGGGCTCTCTGCTCGGCGGGGAGCCTGCTTCCTCCTCTCTCCTCTCTCTCTGCCTGCCTCTCTGCCTACTTGTAATCTCTCTCTCTGTGTCAAATGAATAAAAAAA